>NC_033669.1:95575415-95748620 GCF_000165445.2 Microcebus murinus
TTCTGGTCCTCGAACTCCTGGCTCAAAGGATCCTACCCACTTCAGCCTCCAGAGTGCTTAGGGATTACAGGCATGACCCGCCCACGCCCGGCCAAATTATTATATGGTTTATGCTTTACATTTAGATCTATTATCAAATTTGATGTAAAGTGTATATATAAACCTTTCCCCTGTTTTCTTCTAAGAGTTTTATGGTTCTAGGTCTTTAATCCATTTTGAGTTGATTTTTGTATATCATGTAAGATGAGGGTCTAATTTCATTCTTTTGCATATGGCTGTCCAGTTTACCAAACACCATTTATGGAGGAGACTATACTTTCCCCATTGTGTCCTCTTGGTGGCCTCGTCGAAAATGAGTTGACTGTATCTGCTTGGGTTTATTTCCGGGCTCACCATTCTGTTCCATTGGTCTATGTGTCTCTTCTTATGCTAGTATCAAACTGTTTGGGCTACTATAGCTTTATAATATAATTTGAAGCCAGGTTGTACATCATGACCACGTGTGATTTACCCCTGGGATGCAAGTTTGGTTCAACATATGCAAATCAATCAATGTGATACATCATATTAACAAAATGGAAGATAAAAACTACATGGTCAGCGGGGTGTGGCGGCTCACGCCTATAATCCCAGGACTTTGGGAAGCCACGGCAGGAGGATCACTGAAATTTGATCCCCAGTGTTGGAGGGCAACGTGTTTCGGTCACATTTGGACAACGTGTTTGGGTCACGTTTGGACAACGTGTTTCGGATCCCCCACGATGGCTTTGTGCTCTCCCCGTGGTAATGAGTGAGTTCTCGCTCTGTCAGTTCACACAAGAGCTGGTCGTTGAAAGAGCAAGACACCTTCCCTCTCTCTCTTGCTCCTCTTCTCACCCTGTGACATGCCTGCCCCCCTCCCTTGCCTTCTGCCATGACTGGGAGCCCCCCACTTCCCTCACCGGAAGCAGATGCTGGCACTGTGCTTCTTGCACAGCTGTAAGCCAAATAAACCTCTTTTCTTTATAAATCACCCCAGCCTCAGCTATTTCCTTTACAGCAACACAAACAGACCAAGACAGGGATGAAAGACCTGTATACAGAAAACTATAAAACACTGATGAAATTGAAGACACAAGTAAACAGAAAGATATCCCATGTTCATGGATTAGAAGAACTAATATTGTTAAACAGCCCACACTCACCAGAGTGACCCACAGATTCAACACAAATCCCTAGCAAAATTGCAATGGCATTTTTCACAGAAGTTGAAAAAATAGTTCTGAAATTCATATGGAACCACAAAAGACTGAACAGCCAAAGCAATCTCAGGAAAAAAAGAACAACGTTGGAGCCATCACATTTCCTGACTCCAGTGTTGGTTTTGGTTTCCTAGTTATGACCAGAGTGCCTTGGTCACATAAGATGTTAACAATGGGGGAAGCTGGGTAGGGGCTCTGCAGGGACTTTCTGTAATATCTTTGTAACTTTTCTGTAAATATAAAATCGTTTCAAAATAAAAGATTTAAAAAAAATGGGCTGGGTGTGGTGGCTCACGCCTGTAATCCTAGCACTCTAGGAGGCCGAGGCGGGCGGATTGCTCAAGGTCAGGAGTTCGAAACCAGCCTGAGCAAGAGCGAGACCCCGTCTCTACTATAAATAAAAAAGAAATTAATTGGCCAACTAATATACATAGAAAAAATTAGCCGGGCATGGTGACGCATTCCTGTAGTCCCAGCTACTCGGGAGGCTGAGGCAGGAGGATTGCTTGAGCCCAGGAGTTGGAGGTTGCTGTGAGCTAGGCTGACGCCACGGCACTCACTCTAGCCTGGGCAACAAAGTGAGACTCTGTCTCAAAAAAAAAAAAAAAAAAAAAAAAAAAAAGGGGGAGGGCCCTTTTGCGCCCGGGGGGAACTTTCTGGGGCCTTGGCCCATTGCAGCAAGGTGGTACCCTAAGGGGAGGCAGGTGTCCTTCCTCCGTTCTTTGTCCACTACAGCTGGTATCACTGCCCTGGACAGCTGTGAGCGCAGGTGGGGCCCTGGAGGCCGGGCACCCGGGAGGACCAGCAGGGCTGCAACTCCTTCCGGAACGTTGCCCCAGCCCTGCAAAGCTCTGGAGTCGCCGTGATGGTGCAGTCTCTGCTCCACCACCAGCTTCTTAACCTGGGCCCTGCACCTCCATGACCCCTGCGGACGCCCTGGTGTTGTGAGACAACTCTGTGCATAAGGGCCCAAGGCCGGGGGAGCCTAGTGGTTATGCCCATGGCGTTGGTGCAGCCTGGGTGACACGGACCAGCGCATGTCCCCTCTTAGCTCTGGTTTCCTCGTGTGGAAGGAGGGACAGCAACAGCAGCTGCCACGCAGGACGTGGTTATCCGGGTGGCCAGGGCTGCAGCATGGATGTGCTGCCTGGGTGGTGGGCTCCGGTGCCGCCTGCAGCCTGCCTCCACTCAGGGCAGGAAGGGAACGGGGGCCAGGAATTGTAAGGACCCCGCCTCCCCTTTACTTCCTCTCCACACCCTACTTTCTGCCACACACACACACACACACACACATACACGCACACGCACACGCTCATTCCCATACTTACTCCAGGGAGCCGCCAGTTCTCCATCCTTCCCCATCCCCCACGGTCCAGACACACGCTGGGGTGACGGATGCGAAGGGACTTGTGCAGTGATGTCTTTTCCCACTCAAGGAAAGATATCAATCTGCTATTTGGCCTAGATCTAAAGTACCGATTCAGGCCAGGCGCGGTGGCTCACGCCTGTCATCCTAGCACTCTGGGAGGCCGAGGCAGGAGGATTGCTCAAGGTCAGGAGTTTGAAACCAGCCTGAGCAAGAGCGAGGCCCCGTCTCTACTAAAAAAAAATAAAATAAAAAGAAATGAGCTGGACAACTAAAAATATATAGAAAAAACTAGCCGGGCATGGTGGCGCATGCCTGTAGTCCCAGCTACTCAGGAGGCTGAGGCAGGAGGATTGTCTGAGCCCAGGAGTTTGAGGTTGCTGTGAGCTAGGCTGACGCCACGGCACTCTAGCCCGGGCGACAGAGTGAGACTCTGTTCTCAAAAAAATTTAATAAAAAATATTTTTAAAAATAAACAAAGGTATTGATTCAAAGAGCTTTCAGAGTCTCCTGAAATGAGCCGTTTTAACGATGACGCAGCCCTGCCCCGTGTGCCGCCCCAGTGACGTCTCTGGCGCTGGCTGGCCAGGGCTGTGCCCGGGGCCGGGCCTGGCACCCCACCACGCAGCTGGCAGCCGTGGCCACAGTCAGTCTGAACCTTGTTTGCTGAGCTCGTCACTTGTGGCAAGCGCTGGGGTGAACAGGGGACTAAGGAAGCCACAGCCCCGCAGCCCTGGAGCTGAGTCTCGCAACAGACTCGCGCCTGTGCACACAGACCCACAGCGGGGCTAGTCCTGCTGCGGTGGGGCGTGGCCATGCATGGGAGAGCTACAGAGAACTGGTGTGGCCAGGGCAGGGACCCAGGAAGGGTGAGCAGCAGGAGCCAGGGAAAGCAGGGGAGAGAAGAGAGGAGGGCAGCTCCAAGCAGAGAGAAGGGCTCGTGCAAAGGCCCTGCGGCAGAACGGAGCTTGGCAAGTCTGAGGGCCTGGGAGGTGATCAGTGCAGCCGGACATGGCAGGAGGGCTGGGGACATTGCACAGCTGTGACAGGCTGCCAACAACAGTGATGGCCTCCCGCTGCTCCCTGCAGGGCCGGGAGCCCACTGCAGCTATGCAGGAACTGAGGGTGTGGACACCCTGGAGTAGAAACCACAGGATAGGGTGGCGACTGGATGTGGGGAGGGGGGCTGCAGGTCCTGGGTGATACTGGTTCTGAGGGGGTCCCTGGGGGAGGGGAGCCCCAAGGGCCTGCCCGTCACACACGGCAGCCAGGACTCCCTCTGCCGTCGGGCCTGGCGCCCACGTCCTGCTCACGCCCCAGCTGTGGCTCCGGGCTGTGGCCTGGGCCCTCCCGGCCTTGCGGCTCCAGCTGGCCACACAGGCACCGTCTCATTTACTCCCTGCGGCCCCGGTTCTATTACACGCCCCACTTCACACGTGAGGAAACTGAGGCTCAGAGAGGTTAAGTAACTTGCTGAGGCCACACAGTGAGGGAGGCGGCAGAGTTAGGACTCGGAGCCAGGCCTGCCTGACGCGTGCCTCTCACGGTTGCAGGTACAGTCATCCCTCGATCTCCGTGGCAACAGGATCCAGGACGGTTGAGCACTTGCACACACATGCGGGGCTCCCTACCCATGGCTCGGGCTCCTTCTGGCTCCGTGTCCTCTCACCGGAGCATGGATCGCAGCGTCCTCTGCCACTGCTCTCGGTCCGTTTCCGCGGCGGGCAGCCCCGCTGCTGCCCCACGGCCGTTCCTCGGTGGGTCACGCGTGCTTTTCCACCGTGGGCTGTTCTCCCTGCAGCCCACCCGGCCTCCCCACGGCTCGCGTGCCAGGGCCCCGTGGCTCCTGCGGAGCCCGCCCCAGCCGAGGCGTCTCCCGGGCAGCCGCAGCAGGACGCGCCGCCGAGCACTGGCTTATCATTCGGGTAAAATCTACCTAACGTAAACTTCACCGGTCGAGCCGTTTTAAATGGTATACTTCAGTGACTTCCAGTATGTTTCACAACGCCGCGCCCAATTCCAGCACATTTTCTTTTCACATTGTCTTTTATTTATTTATTTATTTTTGAGACAGAGTCTCACTCTGTTGCCCAGGCTAGAGTGAGTGCCGTGGCGTCAGCCTAGCTCACAGCAACCTCAGACTCCTGGGCTCAAGCGATCCTCCTGCCTCAGCCTCCCCAGTAGCTGGGACTACAGGCATGTGCCACCATGCCTGGCTAATTGTTCTATATGCATTAGTTGGCCAATTAATTTTTTTCTATTTATAGTAGAGACGGGGTCTCGCTCTTGCTCAGGCTGCTTTCAAACTCCTGACCTCGAGCAGTCTGCCTGCTTCAGCCTCCCAGAGTGCTAGGATTACAGGCGTGAGCCACCGCGCCCAGCCTATTAGTATATTTTTTCAAAGAAATGTTTATTCAAGTCCCTTGCCTGTTTTTTTATTTTTGTTTTTGTTTGTAGAGACAGGGTTTCACGCTGTTGCCCAGGCTGGAGTGCGGTGGCGCCATCAGAGCCCACTGCAGCCTCCAACTCCTGGGCTCAAGCGATCCTTCCTCCCTCAGCCAGGTACTTGCTAGTGCACCATTTTGATCTCCTTCTCTTTCGATATACTTTTAATTTTCTTCTTATTTGCACTGGAGATAGCAATTAATATCTTGCTTTGTAATAATCTGCTTCCAAAAGCTTTGCTCTTGCATTGGTCCATGCCCCTCACATGTTGGTATTGTTACAAATTACACATTTATACACTGCGTGCCCATTGACATGGGTTTATAATCATTGTTTTCTATAGTTGTCTATGAAATCGTATGGGAGGGAAAGAGGAGTTACCGACCAAAAAATATATTAATGGTGACTTTTATAATTTACATATGTAATCACCTTTACTGGTATTCTTTATTTCTTTACATAGAGTTGAGTTACCGTCCAGCATCCATTAATTTTTTTTTAGCATTTTTTAAATGGCGGGTGTATTGGAAACATATTCTGTTGGTTTTTGTTTAACCGCAAGTGACTTAATTTCTCCTTTTTATTGAAAAGTAGTTTTGCCAGACATAACATTTTTGGTGGACAAGTGTGGTTTTTTTTCTTTCTGCAGTTTGAATATGTCATCCCACCACTTTGGGGCCTCCATGGTTTCTGTAGAGAAACCCACTGTTAATATTGAGGATCCTTGTACATGGTGGACTGCTTCTCTCTCTCCACTTCCAGAATTTTGTCTCTGTCTTTCAACAGTTTGATGATAATGTAGCTTGGTGTGGACCTCTTTGAATTTATCCTCCCTTGGAAGGACTTTTCTGAGCTTCTTGGATATGTGGGCTTATGTCTTTCATCTAATTTGGGGAGCTTTGGGGCATTATGTATCAAAATAGTTTTCCTCTCCATTCTCTTCTTCTCCTGTGTCTCCTATTGTGTGTACTGTGTTTCCCCGAAAATAAGACATGCCCATAAAATAAGCCCTAGCAGGATTTCTGAGCATTTGCACAACATAAGCCCTACCCCGAAAATAAGACCTAGTGATGGGCGTGGCTACGCAGCGCATCTGCACAACCCGTACGTTTCCTTGCGGAGTGGTAAAGAACACGAGCAGCCCTTCTCCTCTGCACCATGCAAGTTCTATTACTGGACATGAGAGATTGGGGCCAATGGCTCTAAAGGAAATAGAGTCGCAAGAAATTCAGGGTGGAATTCGGGGTCTGGAGAGTTATGACAATGTTCCAGAAGAAGATGAATTAACTATATTTGAATAAAGGTAGATTGTTGTGCTGTACTTAAAAAAAAAAACACATCCCCTGAAAATAAGCCCCAGGGTGTCTTCTTGAGGAAAAATAAATATAAGACCCTGTTTTATGTTCTGGGAAACACGGTATATGGCACTCTCGTGCTCGTTCATGCGCATGTGCTCTCTCCTCCTCTCTCTAATTCAGAGAGTTTACTTGAGCCATGGTGAGGGCAGCTGCCCAGAAGATTCAGACACAAGTAGCATTGAAATGAGCCCCCCTACCCCGATCTTTTAGGCTCTGCTCATTTTTTTTTCATTCTTTTTTCTTTCTGCTCCTCAGATTGCATAATCTCAACTAATTTGTCCTTATGTCTGCTGATTGTGTTTTCTGCCTGCTCAAATGTGCTATGGAACTCCTCCAGTGAATTTTTAAAATTTTTTTTATTTACAAATTTTTAAAAATGTTTTTTTTTTCTTTCCTTTCCTTTTTTCCCCCCTCCAAAGAGATTCCTTTCAAAATATCTAGTGAATTTTAAATGTCACTCATTGTTTTCAACTCCAGATGTTCTATTAGGTTCCTTTTTTTTTTTTTTTCAAGTTAAACAACAACTGTAACCAAAACTTTAATCCCAAGGATTCTCACAAAACATGTTACAAATGACAGCATGGAAAAAAAAAAATCTTGCACACAGTAACTCAAAGTTCAGCTCTACAATGTACCCTTAAACTGGCAGGACACTGGTATTTTGATTATCTCAAATTTCCAAATAAAGAACATTACAAACAGCTATGTATTCATATGTAGCAATCACATAAGGAACTTATGATCTAAAGCAAACGAAAAAAGTTTCTTGGAATTTACCAGATTCTAACTATACCAATTAGGCAGAGCGGGACCCCGTCCATCGGAGCGTGAGGACTTGAGCCTCCACACTCAAACCTTAGATTTCGAAATGCATCGTGATTCCTGTCCATTGGACTGCAAGGTTTATGTAGGTAATCTTGGAAACAATGGCAACAAGACTGAATTGGAACAGGCTTTTGGCTATTATGGACCACTCCGAAGTGTGTGGGTTGCTAGAAACCCTCCCGGCTTTGAATTTGTTGAATTTGAAGATCCCCGAGATGCAGCTGATGCAGTCCGAGAGCTAGATGGAAGAACACTATGTGGTTGCCGTGTAGAAGAGTGGAACTGTCTAATGGTGAAAAAATAAGTCGAAATCGTGGCCCACCTCCCTCTTGGGGTGGTCGCCCTCGAGATGGTTATCGTAGGAGGAGTCCTCCACCTCGCCGCAGATCTCCAAGAAGGAGAAGTTTCTATGGGAGCCGGAGCAGGTCCCTTTCTAGAGATAGGAGAAGAGAGAGATCACTGTCTCGGGAGAGAAATCATAAGCCCTCCCGATCCTTCTCTAGGTCTCGAAGCCGATCTAGGTCAAATCAAAGAAAATAGAAGATCAGTTTGCAAGAGAAGTGGTGTACAGGAAATGACTTCGTTTGACAGGAGTATGCACAGAAAATTCAAGTTTTGTTTGAGACTTCATAAGCTTGGTGCATTTTTTTTTTTTTTTTTGTTTTTGAGACAGAGTCTCGCTTTGTTGCCCAGGCTAGAGTGAGTGCCGTGGCATCAGCCTAGCTCACAGCAACCTCAAACTCCTGGCTCAAGCAATCCTCCTGCCTCAGCCTCCCAAGTAGCTGGGACTACAGGCATTCGCCACCATGCCCGGCTAATTTTATATATATATATTAGTTGGCCAATTAATTTCTTTCTATTTATAGTAGAGATGGGGTCTCGCTCTTGCTCAGGCTGGTTTCGAACTCCTGACCTTGAGCAATCCGCCCGCCTCGGCCTCCCAGAGAGCTAGGATTACAGGCGTGAGCCACCGCGCCCGGCCAGCTTGGTGCATTTTTAAGATGTTTTAGCTGTTCAAATTTACTTGTCTCTTGGAACAGTGACACAAAAGCTCTAATTCTCTATGATTTGAAATGGATCATATGAGGCGCGTAATAACAAGAATTGTTACTTTACAATGTTCCCTTAAGCAAAATCGAATTTGCTTTTTAGTTTTGCATAAGCTAATAATAAACCTCTAAATTCTGCCCAGTTGAAGTTCGGATTTTTTTTAAAACACAGAAACAAAATTGGCAAAAATTGAACTAAGATTTCCCTTTTTTTTTTCCACATCTAGGTTCCTTTTTATAATTTGTCTGTATCTCTGTCCTGCGTTTGGCTGAGGTTTTGTGCTCACAGCTTCCTTCAGCTCTTGAGCATACTTGAGAGCTGATTTAAAGTCTTCTTCGGGTAAGTCCAATGTTTGGGCTTCCTCAGGGCAAGTCTCTGCTAACTCCTTTTTATCCCTTGTGTACGGGCCATACTTTCCTGTCTTCATTGCACGCCTCGTAACTTTGTATTGAAAATTGGCCATTTCAAATACTACAATGTGGCAACTCTGAAAATCAGAGGCTGCCGCTGCCAGAGAGATTGCTGCTGCCACCAGCTTGGCATGACCGCTGCTGTGCGTTCCGTGGCGTTTCTGGACTAGTGTCGTGAAGCTGGTGCTCTTGTGTGTGTGTGTGTGTGGCCACTGAAGTCTCTTGTCAGCTTAGTGGTCAGCTACTCACTTGATGGAGATTTCCTTAAACACCAGGAATCAGACGTCTTTTTCTTGATTGTTTTTTTTTTCTGGTTTCTAGAAACCTTTGACAAGTTTCCAGAATTCAGATAAAGTTTATTATGAGTGTTTTCGTCAGTTTATTTGCTGTGTCTGCGGTGGTATGGGCTCCCGGAGTCTCCCTTGCTGCCGTTGACACTGACATCACCCGAGCTAGTTGCTTTTCAGGTCTTTGTCTTTGCTGATTTTTCAGTTTAAGATACATTAAGGGGCCGGGCGCGGTGGCTCACGCCTGTGACCCTAGCTCACTGGGAGGCCGAGGCAGGCGGATCGCTCAAGGTCAGGAGTTGGAAACCTGCCTGAGCAAGAGTGAGACCCCGTCTCTACTAAAAAAAATAGAAAGAAATTAATGGGACAATTAAAAATATATAGAAAAAAAATTAGCCAGGCATGGTGGCGCATGCCTGTAGTCCCAGCTACTCGGGAGGCTGAGGCAGGAGGATCGCTTGAGCCAGGAGTCTGAGGTTGCTGTGAGCTAGGCTGACGCCACGGCACTCTAGCCCGGGCAACAGAGCCAGACTCTGTCTCAAAAAGAAAAAAAAGATACGTTAAGGTATGAATTTACCTGTGTTGATCCTCCTCGGGACTTGTACTTCCTGAATGCAAGGATTCATTTCTTCCATCTGGTTCATTACAACTTCACTTATTTATTTATTTATTTTTTTTTTTGAGACAGAGTCTCACTTTGTTGTCCAGGCTAGAGTGAGTGCCGTGGCGTCAGCCTAGCTCACAGCAACCTCAAACTCCTGGGCTTGAGCGATCCTTCTGCCTCAGCCTCCCGAGTAGCTGGGACTACAGGCATGCGCCACCATGCCTGGCTAATTTTTTATATACATATCAGTTGGCCAATTAATTTCTTTCTATTTATAGTAGAGACGGGGTCTCGCTCTTGCTCAGGCTGGTTTTGAACTCCTGACCTTGAGCAATCCGCCCGCCTCGGCCTCCCAGAGAGCTAGGATTACAGGCGTGAGCCACCGTGCCCGGCCACAACTTCACTTATTATTTGTTCAAATATTCTTCTCTCCCTGTTAATTCTCTTTGTCCAGAGTTTCTATTACAAGGGTGATGTAGCACCTCTTCCCTGTTTCTTCACTGATTTTTCCAACTTTTGTTTTAGGTTCATTTTGGTTGATTTCCTCAGACCTTTCAGGGAACCTTTTTTTTTTTTTGAGACAGAGTCTCGCTTGTTGACCAGGCTAGAGTGAGTGCTGTGGTGTCAGCCTAGCTCACAGCAACCTCAAACTCCTGGACTCAAGCAATCCTTCTGCCTCAGCCTCCCGAGTAGCTGGGACTACAGGCATGCGCCACCATGCCCGGCTAGTTTTCTATATATATTAGTTGGCCAATTAATTTCTTTCTATTTATAGTAGAGACAGGGTCTTGCTCTTGCTCAGGCTGGTTTCGAACTCCTGACCTCGAGCAATCCTCCCGCCTCAGCCTCCCAGAGTGCTAGGATTACAGGCGTGAGCCACCGCGCCCGGCTTCTTTCAGGGAACCAATTCTTTCTTCAGTTTTGTCTAAGTTGCTATCTAACCCTTCCCTTAAGGTTTTTATTATTATTATTATTTTGTAGAAACAAGAGTCTTGCTATGTTCCCCAGGCTGGTCTTGAACTCATGGCCTCAAGCGATCCTCCTGCCTCAGCCTCCCAAAGTGCTGGGATTACAGGTGTGCGCACTGCACCTAGCCCAATGTAACCTGTGGTTTTTATCTCTAGAAGGTGTAGAATTTTTCTTCAAAACTTCAAAACATTTTTGTTAGTCTTTTTGAAAAATATTATTTTTTTATGTTCTCAATCATGTTAAGCACACTTATTTTACAGTCTTGGGGTTCCTTCTCTGTGCTCGGGGACTGGGGGAGGGAACACAGACAGGGCCATGGTGTCACAGCACATCAGTGCAGGACCCTTTCCCGTGGATGGCAAAGCCCAGGTGGGCTGGCACCACCATCTCTTAAACCACCAGAGCTCCTGGAATGCCAAAGGCACCTAGAATTTGAGCAAGGGCCCAGGAGAGCCCCAGAACCGAAGCACTTCCCTGGCCAGCCCTGTCTCCACTGTACTGCAATGCTTGCTTCCTAAAACAAAACTCAATTTTCTTTTTTTTATATTTTTATACCGTATTAGTGCTTGTTGCAGCAGAAAATGAAAAATACCAGGTGATTCAATTCGAAAAATAAATTAAAATCATCCACAGCACCATTACCCACATTTAGCCGCCATGACCACACCGGCCCAGCTCCCTGGCTCCCTCCCAGCTCGATTTTTTTTTTTTTTTTTTAACAGAGTCTTCACTTTGTTGCCCAGGCTAGAGTGGAGTGCCGTGCGTCAGCCTAGCTCACAGCAACCTCAAACTCCTGGGCTCAAGTTATATCCTCCTGCACTCAACTCCCGAGTGATCTGGGACTATAGGCCATGCGCCACCATGCCTGGCTAATTATTATTTATTAATATATATATATATATTTGTGGCAATTAATTTCTTTCTATTTTTTTGGTATAGTTAGAGACAGGGCCTCCTCACTGGTTTTGAAGTTCCTGACCTTTGAAAACAATCGCCCACCTCAGCCTCCCAGAGTTGCTAGGATTACATGCGTGAGCCACCGAGCCCGGCCCCTACGCTCAATTTTTTTTTTTTTGAGACAGAGTCTCACTTGCTTGTCCAGGCTGAGTGAGTGCCATGGCGTTGCCTAGCTCACGCAACCTAAACTCCTGGGCTTCAAGCAGATCCTCCTGCCTTTTCAAGCCTCCCGAGTAGCTGGGGACTAAGGCCATTGCGCCACCAGCCGCTAATTTTTTTTTTATCCAATTAATTTCTTTCTATTTTTTTATAGTAGAGACAGGGTCTCCCTCAGGCTGGTTTTGAACTCCTGACCTTGAACAATCTGCCCGCCTCTGCCTCCCAGAGTGCTGGGATTACAGGCGTGAGCCACCGCGCCCTGCCCCACGCTCGATTTTTCACCAGAGCACTGAACGCTGTGCGTCAGGCACGCTGTATATTTTGGTTATTTGTCATCAACGGAGTGCGTCAGCTCCATGACAGCTGAGGCTCTGTCTTACCCACTGTCATATCTACGGTGTCAGGCGGTGAGAGCGTCTACACTCCACCAACACCTCTGGAGAGAACAAAGGAACGAATGTGGTAGCCCTGAGTGAATACATACACCTCCTTTGTCCTCAGAACCACCCTGCCAGGTGTGAGGTAGGTGTTTAACATCCCCATCTTACAGACAGGTAGACCGAGACCCTGCGGGGGTTGGGGGGCCTGTCTTCCTGCCCCGCCTCCTTTTGACCCTCGGGCATGGGACTGCAGCACAACTCGCTCTCTGTGCACCTGAGCTCCCAGGTCACACCCAAGACCTTTCCACTTTATGCTTTTAAAGACTTCACGATCGCTTTTGTGCAAGCGGTCTTCTATTTTGGGGACGGGAAGAACAGAAAAGTGAGACGGCTCGTCTCCAGGCGCCCTCCCCTTCCATGGGGCTCCCCGCTCTTTTCAAAGAGAACCAACTAAGGAACTCAGATTTGGGCATTTGCTTCCTCGAGTAACGCCTCACCTTCCCCCACGGAAGGAAGTGCAGGCTCCTGAAATGTATTTTGCAGATGAAATGTGAACCCGCATTTGGGTTCAAATCGCGGCTCAGGCTAGCAATGGAATCTCGCTGCGCCTCTATGTTCACCTGTGAAGTAGGCTTAATATTCCTACCTCAGGGGGCCTCAAACTTTTTAAACAGGGGGCCAGTTCACCATCCCTCAGACCATTGGAGAGTGCGCACTGCGGGCCCGGGACGAGTCGGCTGCTAAGCAGGACAGGCAGCTGCGACAAAACACCCAGCGGGCCAGATAAATGTCCCAGGCGGGCGGCATGTGGCCCGTGGGCCGTAGTTTGAGGACGCCTGCCCTACCTCATAGAATTATTCGGGGATTCAGTGACATGATGTATGTAAAGCTCTTAACACAGCACCTGGCACACGGTAGGCAGTCAATAAATTATTGCATAATTAGAAACCTCTGTGCAGGCCAGCCCCCAACCCCAGTTCTCTGTAGCCCGGCTTTTGCTCGGTGGATACAGAAACTCCTTTATTGGCCGGGCGAGGTGACTCACGCCTATAATCCCAGCACTCTGGGAGGCCTGGGTGGCTGGATCGTTTAAGCTCAGGAGTTCGAGACCAGCCCGAGCAAGAGTGAAACCCCGTCTCTACTAAAAATAGAAATTCAGCTGGATAACTAAAAATATATAGAAAAAATTAGCCGGGCATGGTGGCGCATGCCTGTGGTCCCAGCTACTCGGGAGGCTGAGGCAGGAGGATCGCTGGAGCCCAGGAGTTTGAGGTTGCTGTGAGCTAGGCTGACGCCACGGCACTCACTCTTGCCCGGGCAAGAGGGTGAGACTTCTGTCTCAAAAAAATAAAAATAAATAAATAAACTCGTTTTTCTTTTTTTAAAATTGTGCTGAGAGCCGATCAATTTCCTGGAGAAAGACTCGTAATAACTGAACTTCCAGGAAACTGATGTATACATCTGTAACGCCATGATGTAAGTGCTCCGGGTCTTGAGGGGCACGGAGGGTGAAGGAGGAGGAGGCAGCTGAGGCCCTGGGTCCTGTACCGGCCAGAGCACGGCTCTGGGGTCTCCTTCACTGCCTGTGGGGTGAGCAGGGTGGCTGCTTCGCTGGCGGAGCTCTGGTCCTTCACAGGATTGCTGAGGCGGCACTGCAGCTTGCAGATGGAGGCTGGAGGGCAGGACGGGTGGGGAAAAGAACAGTTATTATTCATTCAAGGGCTATTTATCGAGCACTCACTAGGCGCTAGACGCCGTTGAGGCCCTAGGGAAGACATTGCAGCAGGCACAGAGCTCTGCTCTCGTAGGCTGCCACGCCGGACAGTCAACAGGTAGGTCCAGGAAGGAAGGCATCAAGGTAGAGAGGTGACTAAGGACCGACCAGGGGAAGGCAGAGGCTTGCTCCTGGCCACGGGGCCAGCTTCACACACGCCCCTGTCCCTTTCCAGAGCTCCAGGGTCAGGTCCTATTTTTATCCTCCTTTGGCAGAGGAGGAAACCCCGCTTGGGGAGATTAAGCAGCTTCACTTGGGGCACTCAGCAGCCTGGAGGCAACCCCAGGGGTGGCGGCCTCCATGAAGCTGGAGTGGAGGAGGGGAGAAGGTGGGGGGCTCCTAGCAGTGGGGGGCAGTCAGGGCCACCCCGGATTCCCTTCCCCGGCAGCCCAGCTGGCTCCCAGCTGTTTGCTCCTGCAGCTCCAGGGAGTGGCCCCTGCACCAGCCCCCAGGGGTCGTGAGCACAGGGACTGGGCTGCTCAAATGAGAGTTTCCATCCCCTTCCCCTCGCAGGGTTTGCTTCCCAGAGAGCGCCCCAGCCTCAGGAAAGGTGGCTCCCCTGAGCCAGCGGGCAGGCAGGGGACAGGAGAGGAGGGCGCCTGGGTGCTCCCGCCAGAGCCAGGCGCCCAGGGAGGGCCCAGGTTCCTGCCGTACTCCTGGGTGGGGGGTCATCTCAGGTCAGTGGGTGGTCCACGCTGGGCAGCAGGGTGGTGGGCAGCCTGGCTGGTCAGGGCGGCCTGCTGTCCGCACTTCATCCAGGCTCTTCTTGGTCAAGGCCGGGTGAAGAGGCTTTTTGTTTTGGCCTTAGGAGGAGTGTGAGAGGGTCTTTTTATTTTTTTATTTATTTATTTTTTAGCAGGCTCAATTTCACTTTATTTTTCTCGTATAAAACTGCTATGTATTACTGCTTGTTTCTTGGGCCAAAAAAAAAAAAAAAAAAAGAATAAAGAAAAAACTGCTATGTCGTAGCCACAGCTGGAGCCTGGCCCTCTGCACGGAGACGCTGGCGTGGGTCTTGAGAAGACGGCCGGTGAATTCCTGGTAGGGAGACGTGGTGAATGCTGTCTCTTTCCAGAGGTCAGGAGTCAGACAGCTATAGGTCTTGGAGATGGCATCGAAGGTGGCCTTTGGGAAGTTGCCCAGGGTGGCAGTGCAGCCCCTGGCTGAGGTGTGGCAGTCGTCGATACCAGCCATCAGCAGCAGCACAGGGGCTTGGGCACAGGGGCCGAGACCATGCCAGTCCCCTAGGGGCAGGGGTGAGACGCACCAGCACAGAGCCGCAGCGGCCTGTCACCTGGGAAGGGACAGTGTGGGGCTTGCCGATCTTGTTCCCCCAGTATCCTCTCCGCACGGGGACAATGGAGAGCCTGGCCAGGACGATGGCCCCTCGGATGGCAGTGGCTACCTCCTTGGAGCACTTCACACCTACACTGGTGTGGCCATTGTAGTCAACACCCTGAACCTGGTCCACTGGCCGGCGTGGGTCTGCTTTCGCACTGGCATGACCTTCAAAACCTCATCTTTGAGGGATGCCCCCAGGAAAAAATCAATGGTCTCAGACTCCTTGATGGGCAGGGAGAAGAGATGGATCTCCTCCAGGGATCTGATCTTCACGTCCTTAACCAGGTGGCCAGCTTGGTGACAGGCATCCACTCCTTGTCCTCCACCTCCGCGGCCTCAGCCCCTGCCCCAACCACAGGCGACCCCAGCCACGAATGCCGCTACTGAAGCCTCCAGGGCCCCTGGGGCCTCTGGGCTCTCCCGCTGCACTGATTCATCCGCGGTTTGGTGTTTTCTCAGAGAAGAAGCCTCTAAAAAGAAGAGAGGGTCTCTTTAAATGGCACGGTGGAGGCCGGGCGCGGTGTCTCACCCATGTAATCCTAGCACTCTGGGAGGCCGAGGCGGGCAGATTGCTCGAGGTCAGGAGTTCGAAACCAGTGTGAGCAAGAGTCTCTACTATAAGTAGAAAGAAATTAATTGGCCAACTAATATATATAGAAAAATGAGCTGAGCATGGTGGCGCATGCCTGTAGTCCCAGCTACTCGGGAGGTTGAGGCAGGAGGATAGCCTGAGCTCAGGAGTTTGAGGTTGCTGTGAGCTAGGCTGACGCCATGGCACTCACTCTAGCCTGGGCAACAAAGTGAGACTCTGTCTCAAAAATAAATAATAATAAAAAAATAATAAATGGCACAGTGGCCCATCCTGGGACGTCTAAGGAGATGAGACCTGGACAGCCAGAATGGGCTGTTCTATATCCTCTAAGGGGCTAAAACCCTTGGTATAGACCAGGTACTGCCCCAGGCTTCGGGGTGGGGAGAGGCATAGGCTGAACCTGCCTACAGGTCCTCACCTTCCACACGCCCCTCTCGTGGCCCTCCACGCCTGACAACTGCCCTTCCCCCCTGCACACGAGAAAGGCGATGTCTTTCCCAGCGGGAACTTTGCTATGGAGCCTTGCCTTGGGGTGTAACAAGCTCCCGGCCCCCAGCAGGCAGCAGAGAAGGGATGAGGACGGTTTGGCCTCTCCTGCAAACTGTTTCCAAGGAATGGGCGCTTTGGGGTCTCTGCTCTCCTGCATCCTGGCTCTGTGACCGAGGGCAAGCCCCTTTGCTTACATGAGCCTGTTTCCCTACCTGTAAGCCTGGGACAGAACACCTACTCCAGGGCGCGTGGGGACGAACTGGCTCAGCGGCGCTGGCACCCACCTTGTCAGTAAAGACCTGCGCATTTCGGGCTGGGGAGCTCCTGCTCACCCTGAAATAAACCCGGCGGCCCCAGGGGCTTGGAATGGGCCAGCCTGCAGGAGGAAACTCGATCTTGCAGTTGGCAGGTTCAATGGGCACCGAGGAAAAACTTGTTTCCACGTTTATATTGGGGTCTAACGTACACAACGTGCACCCACCGTAAGTTACAGCTGGATAAAAATTCACTTGTGTGTAAACCTAAGCAATCGTCCCCCCATAAAAGAGACAAAACGCATTCGCGAGCCGAGCGTTTCAAAACACAGAGAAAGGGCCAGAGGTCTTTGTTTTCACCTTCGTGGCCCTGTCCCGGGATCTCAGGCTGGGAACTTGTCACCTCGTTTCTGTCCCTCACTGGGCAGAGGGGGAAACTGAGGCTTCGTTGCGAGAAGGTCTCCAGACACAGCTGGAACACCCCTTGCTCCTTCTCCCCAGCTCCAGGGACTTGGAGCCCACTCCGACGACAGCTAACCCGGGCGCTCCCTCCCCAGCGCGCCAGGCTTGGCCGGGGAAATGCGGCGTGGGGGGCGCGGCCGAGCCAGGCCCCTCCCCGGGCGGGGCCGCCCTGCGCGCACGCGCCGACGCTCCGCCCCCCGCCCTCCCGCGCGCGCGCCCCCGCCAGCTTAATTAGGCGCGCGGTTTGTTTACAAACACGGGCTCCCGGCAGGTGCGCGGCGCCCCGCCTGTGCGCGGCCGGGGTTCGGGGGCGGCCGCCGCGGGCCCCGAGGTGCCCAGGCGGAGGCCAGGGGTGCTGGCCGGGCGCCTGCCTTTCCCGCGCCTCCCTGGGGCACCAGGAAATTGGCCGCCAGGCGCGCGTCGCCTGCGCAGCGGCGGGGGTGGGGCGCGCGGGCCCGGGCGCGGGCGGCCTCCGCGGCCCCGCGTCGCCGCCCAGTTGAGATGGGCGGGCGCCGAGCCCGCCCCGCGCGCCCCCGGCCGGCCGCTCGCGGCCGGGTCGCGCGGGCGGGCGGCCGCGGGGCGGGCGCGCGCCGGCGGCGGGACATGTAGTCCGCGCGCTGCGGCCTCCCCTGGGCGGCCCCGGCGCGGGCCCGGCCGCGGACTACGACTCCCGCCAGGCGCCGCGGCGCAGCGCATGAGCCCTGCTCGGCTCCGGCGCGTCTATTATGCTGCCGGGGCCGGCGAGCCAAAGAGGAGCCGGCCGCGCGGGCCGGGAGGGGACGGCCGCCGGAGCCGCCGAGGCCAAGTACGCCTTTCTCTTGCTTCCTTGCGCGCGCGGGGCGGCGGGCGGCGCGTCGGCGGCGGGCCGGGCCGGACCGGAGCGCGGCCCGAGCCGCCCGCAACAGCGCCGGCGCGTCCGGGGAGCCTGGCGCCCCGGGCGCCGCCGCCGCCGCCTTTGTGCGCGGCCACGATGCAACAAAGCGCGGTGGCCGCCCGGGTCGCGGCGGCGGCCGGGCCCCGCGCCCCTCCGCCCTCGCCCGCTCCCTCCCGGCCGCCTGCGTGCGGGCTCGGGGCGTCGCGCGGGGCGCCAGCCGGAGTTGGCGGGCCCGGCGCGCCCCGCTCCAGCCCGGCCCCCGCGCGCCCGCCCTCGCGGGAGGGATTTTTCCCCCCTTTCCTCTGCCCGCCATCTTTTCAAGGGGGGACCAGGGAGGACGCGGACGGGGAGGGCGCGCGGAGTCCCGGGCCGCGGCCGTGCGCTCGGGCGCCACTTTCCCCGCGCCCGCGCGGCCCGCCTCGCCCGGGGCCCGGCCTGGGGACGGTCGCCGCGCGCTGGGCGGGGGGCAAGGCCGGGCCGGGCCTGAGCGCAGCGCGGCCGCCCCAGGAGCGGCGGCGTGGCCTGGGGGCGGCCTCTCCCGGAGTTAGGGGCCCGGAGCCGACTTAGAGCCCTGCCGAGTTGTCGGATTATTGCAGTCTGGCCAGGGGAGACCGAGTTCCCGTTTTGAAATGAGCCTGGAAAGCGCCTAATCCGAGCGAGGTCGAGTTGGAGCGGGGTACTGTAGGGGTGCTTCCGTCCTTCCCCCTCGGGGCGGGCACCGGCGTGACTTCGCGGTGCCTGCCCCTTGTGGGGGACACGCACACCCCGAACCTGCCCACGGCCCTGTGAGCTCCCCGAGAGTAAAGCTAGGGCTTGCGGGAGTCCCCCACCGGTTGCTCTTACGGGGGCAGGGCCGGATGGAGGCCCGGGGCGCCTGCTGCCCCACCCCCGGCCCGGGCGGGGTCCGGTCCTCCGTGCGAGCTCCCCGTCGGACCCCGTCCTCCTCCAGTGCGTGCCGTCCGCAGTGGCGGGTGAAAGCGTTCTGCTCCCAAGTGCACATTTCTGGCGTTTCTCCCCCTCCCGCGAAACTTGGTTATTGTCTGCAAAGTTCCCGGGCACGGGGAGGCCCTGTGCCTCCGTGGGCAGAGGAGCCGGCCGGACGCAAGAGGAAATTCGAGTGACAGAGTCCACACTCTTCCGTGTCCTCCCCGCTGGGCCGGTGTGGACGAAGAGGAAAGTGGTTTTCTCTCCCCTGCTGTTTGTAGACTCTCTGCCTTAATCTTTCCTTTAACATGGAGATTCTTGACCCGGGTCCATGGGGTGGCCCTGGGGGCATTCTGAAACCTATGCAAAGTTGCTCCTGGTGTTTTTCTGGGGAAAGTAGTTTCTTGCTGGCTTCCAGTGCAGTCTAGGAAAGGTCCCTTCAGGAATTAGGGACCTCCCCTCCCCGCCCCCCAGGGTCCTTCCCGGGCAGCCCTGAATGCAGCTTCTCACTTGCAAATAAAGGTCTGTGTTTGCCTGTTTCGTCCGGAGGCCTGATGCGTGCAGGTGGTTAGGATGGGGAGAGAGTAGGCACACTGTCCTGAGGCCGGGGCGAGGGGCGTTTCTGCCCTCTCTGGTAACCCCGGGGCACCAGGCCTCTGGGGACACTGTCCCCGGAGCTCCTTGTTGTGGCCGCTCCAGTCCCAGCCCCGCCACTGGGGCTTACGGGGAGGAGGGAGTTTAAAACTTTCTCCGGGCAGACAGACAGCGAGCACTGTTTTGGTTTTCATCTTGTTTTTAGAAAGTCATTACGGTTCTTCCAGGACAGCTCACGCCTGCTGCTTCGGAAGTGAGCTCTGAGTAGAGGGGGCGGGGGGAACCTGCAGACACCACGCCACCCCCCCCTTAGACTCGAAAGCAGCCTTCCCCAGAAAGTGAAAGTGGGGGTGTTCAAAGTGAAACCCGGGCCGGCTGGCGGCCACGGGAGCCCAGGCTGGCGGCGGCGACTGCCTCGTCCACTTCCTGGTTCATGGTGGCCGAGGGTTGCCTGGGGGTGGGGGCCCGGGTCTCCCTCATGCAGTCAGTGGTCCCCACCGCCCACGCTGTGCCGGGTCTGCCCACCCTTTAACACTACCCCACCCCCGCCCGTCCTCGTTGGAAAGAGCGGGGTTCCCTGAGGCCCCACGGGGTGCTGGGGCCACTCCCACCAGCGTGGCTGTTGGGGGGTGTGGAGTCGGTTACAGCGAGTGGTTAGCAGCCAGCCCTGTCACCTCCGAGACTGGTCCGGCTGTCACTGCCCCTAGGGGACTTAGGTCCCCAGGCATGGGGTTGAAGCAGCTACCCTCCATAGGTACCTTGGGGGGACCGCGGCAGAGTGCACGGTTCTTCCCCGAGGGAAAGTTTTGGAACTTGGTCCGCGTGGGGCCTCCCCGCCCTGCGGAGGCTGTGCCCTCTCACGCCAGCCGAAGTCTGCAGGCAGCAAAGCAAAGCGCCTGGTGTGTTTGGGTCCGGTTTTGCCCAGACCAGCCTCGCCCCTCCCCCACCCAGCCCAGTCGCTTGCCCCTCACCCTCCCTGCTCCAACGTCCCAGATGCCGGGGCTCTTTTTTAAAGAGAAAGGGGCACGTTTTGGATCATTCATAAGTTGATGGTTTAAATTTCATGTCTTCTGGCTTGTCTTTTATTTATTTATTTATTTTTGAGACAGTGTCTTACTCTGTTGCCCAGGCTAGAGTGAGTGCTGTGGTGTCAGCCTAGCTCACAGCAACCTCAAACTCCTGGGCTCAAGCGATCCTCCTGCCTCAGCTTCCCAAGTAGCTGGGACTACAGGCATGCGCCACCATGCCCGGCTAATTTTCCTATATATTTGTAGTTGGCCAATTAATTTTTTCTATTTGTAGTAGAGACTGGGTCTCGCTCTTGCTCAGGCTGGTTTCGAACTCCTAACCTTGAGTGATCCTCCCACCTTGGCCTCCCAGAGTGCTGGGATCACAGGCGTGAGCCACCGCACCCGGCCCGGCTTCTCTTGATGGAGGCTCAGGGTGGAGACGTGGGACCCTGCGTGTGGCTGGAGCCTGCGGGCTCAGCTGTGTCCACGCTGCTGGCTGTCCCTCGGCCAGCTTTTGGCTCTTCTGCAAGAACCAGCTCTCAGTCTTCCTCCTCTTCGGGGCCATTGTAGCCCCGAGTTGGAAAGATGCAGTTTGGGGAACGCCCCCTCCTCCCCCCTTGCCACGGCCCCCCAGAGTGCCACAGAGAGGTCAAGTTGACCGCGGGTGGTCGCTGCCCGGCTGGAACACTGTGATTCGTGGCCGGAGGAGGAATGGTGGCCTGTGGCAGCGCAGAGGATGCCCTCCCTGTGCCAAGCGGCCATCCAGCCCTAGCTGCCCGCCGCCCGGCAGCGCCCTGGGAGTGTGACGGGGCCCTTGCTGGGGCCGGGCCGGGGACGAGGCAGCGTCCCGAGAGGTGGCTCTGCGGGCTGTGGACTCAGGCGGGCCGCACCCCCGCCCTGTGCTGTGTGCCTTCTCCTCTGCCTCCAGTCTGTGCGGCTGGGCCTGGGGGGGGCGTCCTGCAACCCTGGGGCGTCTGCGGTTGGGGGTGGGGGGAGAGAACACAAGCGAAATCACACAAGTGACCGTGACGAGCAGGTGCGTGGTGGACGGACACCACTTCAGGGCTGGACACCAGGACCCTGGTCTTGCTGGGGCGAGTCCCGGCCATGCGGGACCGACGTCTTGGCCTGGCCTGGCCTGGCCTGGGCCGGGCCTCTGGGAGGCGAGACCGGCAGCTGCAGGGGCCTGGTGTTTGGCGCTGAGGGTCGGGCTCTTGCCAGGCCGGCCGAGAGGAGAGGGGCTCCCGTGTGGTTGAGCAGACCGGGTGCGGAGTGGGCCCCGCTGCAGCTTGGTTCTAGAAAGTGCCGGACTCAGTGGAGCATCAGGCACGCCGAGCCTTGGTGCTCATGGAGCCCTGGCCCGTGTGGCCGGCCCCAGGCATCCCCTGGGTGTGTGGCCACCGCCCACAGTGGACGCTGCCCCCTGCCCTCTCCAGGGCAAAGTGTCTTCCTCCCTGACTGCCCCCTGACTGCAGTGTCCCCAGCCTGAGTCAGGGCACTCCAGCCGCCCTCCACCCCCTGGAGGCAGGGGCTTTTCAGAGCAGGGTGCCCCTGGTGTCAGGGGTCCTGGTGCATGTGACTGTGTCCCCAGCAGCCCCGTGGGCACTTTGCACACTCCTCAGAGTGTCCGCTGGAGCAGAGTGTCTTTCTGTGATCTCTCCTCACTCCTCTTGGGGGGTCGAGAGACAGGTGGGGACAGGCGGGGGCTCGGGCTGTGGTGGGGAGTCTCGGGTCCATGGGGAGACGACATCCCTGCAAGACACAGACCCTTCCGAGAGTCCGGCTTCCCTGGGGGTGCCGTGGGTCGTGCAGAACCTGGGATCAGAATGTGGGAAGAGCAGGGGGGTCGTGGGGTCCTGCGGGCAGCGGTGGGTGTGGAGCTGACGGGACACTGGAGGGGAGGCGGAGGCAGCAGCTGCTGCCCTAGGACAGCCCCATGGGTCTGTGGAGAGGCCCGGCAGGGTGGGACGGACCCTGGCGGTGGGGCCCAGGGGTGGAGCCGGGCAGCTGCTGGGGAGCAGGTGTGGCGGGACCCGGCCCGCCCAGGGCACCGGCCAGGCGCGCCCTCAGAGCAGTGGGGAGGCCCCTGGCAGGGCCCAGCGCGGCGCCCTGCTGCCCGGCCACCCTCCCCATGGCTCCTCTCTGGCTGCAGGAGGCCCCCAAGCCCCGGTTCCTCCCCTGGCTCCACCGAAGGAAGCAGTTGGCTCCGTCTGTCACCGAAGCCAGCCCTGCCCTCTTGGATCCAGTTTCCTGAGTCTTGGAGGATGGCCCCAGAGTGGTCGCTGGTCACCATGTGGGCCGAGGAGGCCCCTCTGGCCGCCTGGGGACAGGTGCTGGGTCGGTCCCAGTGTAGACTGGCCTCCGGGGGCGGTGGGCCGGTCCCTTCTCAGGACACTCAGCTCCCCGTGCCACGGCTGACTGCCACAGCGCCCTTGGCTTTGCTCCGAGGGTTCCTCGGGGTGACGCGTGAGTCTGGGGTGGGAGGACAGCCGTGTTCCGCGAGCTCTGCCTGTGCCCGGGCAACCCTTCACCTCTGAGCCTCCCCTCTGCCCACTCCCGGAGACGGAGCTGATGGGACACTCACCAAAGCCATGCCAGGACTAAGTGTAGTGGGGGTGCCACCCAGGGTGCAGGACCCCAGGGTGCGGGGACCGCAGGGTGCGGGGAACCCCAGGGTGCAGGGACTCCAGGGTGCGGGGACCCCAGGGCTGCAGGGACCCCAGGGCTGCAGGGACCCCAGGATGTAGGGACCTCATGGTGCAGGGACCCCAGGGCTGCAGGGACCCCGGGTTGCAGGGACCCCAAGGCTGTAGGGACCCCAGGGTGCAGGGACCCCAGGATGTAGGGACCTCATGGTGCAGGGACCCCAGGGCTGCAGGGACCTCAGGGCTGCAGGGACCCTAGGGTGCAGGGACCCAGGATGAGGATAGATCCAGGGCTACAGAGACCTCAGTGATTCGGAGTGAGCCCCCGCACCTGCCCCATGGCACAGCCTTTGGAAGGCCATCTTTTTTTTTTTTTTTTTTTTTTTGAGACAGAGTCTCACTTTGTTGCCCAGGCTAGAGTGAGTGCCGTGGCATCAGCCTAGCTCACAGCAACCTCAAACTCCTGGCTCAAGCAATCCTCCTGCCTCAGCCTCCCGAGTAGCTGGGACTACAGGCATGTGCCACCATGCCCGGCTTTTTTTTTCTATATGTATTAGTTGGCCAATTAATTTCTTTCTATTTATAGTAGAGACGGGGTCTCGCTCTTGCTCAGGCTGGTTTCGAACTCCTGACCTCGAGCAATCCACCCGCCTCGGCCTCCCAGAGAGCTAGGATTACAGGCGTGAGCCACCGCGCCCGGCGGAAGGCCATCTTATTGCAGGTGTGATGGTGGCCCTGTACAGGGGAGCCGGGGTCCCCCCAACCCCCCCGAGTGAGATCCAGGGACTCCCCACCTGACTCTTCCTACCTCTGGCTGCCCTGTGCGGCCTGCATCAAGGGTGCTGTGATTCCCCCCCCCATGTTGGTGCCCCATGGTCCTGCTTCTCCCTGGGTGTGCCTCCTTGGGACCCCCGGGTCCTCAGATGCCCCCTGTCCCCCGCTCGTCCCTGCAGCCCATGTGGCCTCGTCCGGCCTCCCCCACCACGCAGCCAGAGTGCCCTTTCCTGGCAGTCCTCCCTACCCTGCCTTCCTGCTGGACGCCGGGCTCCTTCCTCCCTGGACCCCGAGTATGGCTCCCTGCGCTGGGGCCGGGCCGGCCTGCAGACGTCCCCACGGCCACTTGCTGCCCCGCGGCTGGTGTGCCGAGGGGCTCGGCGCCGGGGCAGTGCTGCACCGTCCTTGGGCGAGCGAGCGTCCGCCTCCCCTCCATGGGGCGCCCAGGAGCACCGGGGTCCCTTCTGGGGGAGGAAGGAGTCGCTGGGCTGGTGGCTTGCACTCCGTGGGTGGCAGGAGGGGCCCCTGTGGATTTTGCGGGGTGTTCTCCGGAATGGTGGCTGGGCAGGCCCCACGCCCGCTGTCTGTCCACAGCCTTGAAGAGGCTCCGGGCTGGGCAGGAGCCAAGGGGGCCGGCGCCTCTTGCTTTTATTCAGGTCCTCTGGCCTCCCACGGAGGGGAGGGCAGAGTCCAGGTCTCTGGGGAAGGGGCAGGGGAGCTGCCACAGCTTCAAGGCCGCACGGCACGTGGGAGGGTGGCGGGAGTCAGGCCACCTCACGTCCGCCCATTCGTGAGCGAGGCGGCCAGGCATGCCCAGGGCCCTGCACGGCCAGCCCTGGCAGGGCAGGGCCCACCTGCCGCCTGGCCTGCTCAGAAACCTCCCCTGCGGCGTTCCAGGTCTTTCTGAGGCCCCGTCAGAACCCGCTGAACTCTGGGTTTTCTGGGTGTCCGAGGGCTTTTGTGGCTTTTGTGGTTTGAGAGTTTCCGCTCCGGGCAGGTTTGGATCCTCTTATGTCAAAGGCGGCTGCCTCTCCACCACGCCTGTCCCTCTGGTTAGCACGGCGGCGGCTCCCTGCCCGCGCCAGGCCCAGCCAGCCTCACCTCTGCGCCCCCCGGGGCTCTGTGGGCAGCTGAGCGGGGGACGCGGGAGGTGGGCCCCGGGCCGTCTCCGAGCCTCCGCTTTCCCTTGGGTGAAACGGCTCCGTCCCTGCCCCGCTGTGCGCAGCGCAGAGTGGGTGCCTGCCAAGTGGCAGTGACACCTTCAGCCTCCCGGCCTGTCCCCAAGCAAGAGACTCCCCTTCCCTTCCCCGGGTAGTCTCTGCGTGTCTCCTGGCTGCGCTGGTGAGCCCCTGCAGTGCCATGGTCGGGTGCTGAGGGGAGAAGGTGACCTCGGCCTTGCTGTCCAGCCTGGGGTCCTGGCATGGACGAGGGGAGCCCGAGGAGCAGGTGTTTGTCCCCAGGAGCCCAGATTCCCTCACTGCCCACCCTGGGGGTGTCACCTGCCGCTCCCCTCCTCCTGCCCGAGTCCGTCCCCCACCCCTGTCCCAGCTTCTCCCTGGGGTCCTCTCGTCCCATCTCTGGCAGGTGAAGGTGGGGGGTGGTCAGCACAGGATGCTGAGCCCCGGGGGGCGTGGAGGGAACACAGGGGGCGTGCCTCTTGCTCCTGGCCAGTGCTCCGCGTCCCCCACACCCCGCTCGCTGCCCCCCTCTGTTATGGTTTAGCGAACTCCAGGCTTGTCTCGTTCATAGAACTTTCGGTACCAAGCTCTGAAACAAGGACTTCTTCAAAACGATCACCCTCGCGGTGTTGACACCGGTTCTGAAATTGCTGGGTCAGGATTGAAGCCAGCGCCCTCTGCTCACCACCACCCCCGGCGGGCGTTGTGGGTGAACCGGCCCGAGCATGGCGGGCTCCAGCGCCCACCTTGGCTTCAGACCTGGGCGCCCCCCCCCAGCCTGGCCCGGGCCCCTCCCTGGGCTATGCAGCGGAGCCCGCGCCGGTCCCTCCCTCCCAGCCGCGTGGAGAGCTAACCCCCGCGGTGGCCGCCCTCCTTGTCACGGGCCCCCATCCGTCACTGCACCCCTCCAACGCCCAAGAGCGCTGGGGGTGAAGGCTTCTCATAACCGTTGTGCAGCAGAACCGCGGCCCTTTGCAGCTGGTCAAAGGCTGTCTTTGGTGTGAACCTCTGTGTGTGTCCGCAGGATTTCGGGTTTGATCTGGGATGTCATCTCAGCCCCTGGGGCTAGGGGAGGTGCAGGAGAGACACCCCTGCCCCCCAGAACACTGCACTCCCTGGTTGGGCTCTTGGAAACCCTCAGAGTTCACGATCGCCGAGCACGGCCTTGAGACGCAGGCCACGCGGAGGGGTCGGGCTCTGGCCTGGGGACAAGGCGTGAGCGAGGGCTGGTCCCTGTCCCGCACACGTGATGCTGTCTTTCCTTCCGGAAGCCGGGGGAAGTGGAAGGCGTGCTCATCTGGAGCAGACAATGGCCTGACCGTCTCCGTGTGCCACTCCCAAATGTCGCTCGCCCACATGGTGTCCCCAGGTGACTCGGGTCCATGTCCCTTTGCTGCAGCCCCGGAGGACTGAGGGATGAGGGCCACTTCCTTTTCCCCCAGCCCCTAAAATGTCCCTGTGAGTGTGAAACCGTGGCAACACCCGTCAGCACCAACTGTGTCCTGATTTGGCAGGAGGGTGTCTGGCCCGAGCCCTGGCGTGACAGGACCTCTGGGGACCCCTCGCGGCCTATCTTTCTGCCTGGTCCCCGGCTGGTGTGCTGTTCCCGTGACCTGCACTCTCGGAATCTCCATCAGACTTGGGGCCTGGGAGGGGCGCGGTGGCCAGCGGCCCCTGCCTGGGCTGGTCCCTGGTGCTGGCGGCCCGGTGTCCCTGCTGGCCGGAGGGGGCAGCGGGAAGCCTGGAGTCCTCTCGCGCTGTGCTCGCCTGTCACCTGAGCCTAGGATGGGACGGGCCGGCCATGCACCCCGAGTGCTCTGTGTTTGGGAGCACAGGAGGAAAGGGCCCCAGCCTTGTCACCGGCACAGAGGGCATGGTCATTCTGACCTTGTGGCTGTCCTGAGGACCACGCGGGGTCTTCAGTGGGGCGTGTGACCCCGGCTGGCCACCCAGCTGCAGGGTGCTCTGGGGGCTGGGGTCGGGTCCCACGGTACCCCCCCTCGCCCTGTGCGGAACCGCCACATCTGTTTGTGCCCGTGTCCCTGGTTTTCGGTGGCCTGCTGGCAGTCTGTTTCGGTTGTCATTTCTCACTGGAAGCCTCCACTGCCGTCCGGTCTGGGGCCTGCCCCCTCGTTTCTGCCACCCAGGGGAGGTCTCAACCCGGTTTGTGGGTCTCCCTCGTCCCTGCCAGCGTCCACGTGGTCCCCTTCCCCGCACAGATGTCCTCTGGGAATCCAGCTTTGTGGTCAGTGGCTGCAGGTGGCAGCACGTGCAGGGGAGAGGTGGAGCCGGGCTCCACGGTGGTCCCCGCCTCTCAGGGTGCACCTGTCCCACCACGCTTTGGGGGCAGGGCCAGCCCTGGGCCAGATGGGACGGGGCCGTGAGCTCTCACCCAGCTGGTCTCCTCCCTGCCGGTGGGGCCCTTCCCAGGACGTGGGTCCCGGCCCCCGTTGGTGGCAGGGGGTCCAGGCGGACCCCAGCTCTGCGCCCTGTGGATGCCCTTCCCTCTTCCTGCCACGCTGGTGCCAGGCTGCCTGGTGGCTGCACTTCCTGGGGAGGGCGTCTTGGGGGCAGCACGGGCGGCTCACCGCAACCCGAGGGTCGTCCCGAGGCTGTTGCGGGGGTCTGAGCGCGTCCCAGCAGCAGCGGGCAGGGCAGCGTTTGTGTTCTCAGGAGAGGGGAGGCTGGACCGCCAGGCGCAGGCCCGGGCTGTGGGGCGCCCGCCTGCCCGTGTGTGCCGGAACAGGCTTTTGCACGGGCTGCTCTCAGCCCCATGGGTCTTGCGGGGTGAGTGGCGTGTCACCCGGTGATGGGGGTGGGATGCGCCCCAGGCCGCCGTGGCCAATAGCGACCCCCGGCATCCGGGGAGCAGGTGGGCACCTGGTGCGGCACTCGGAGCTTTGCTCACGTCATCTGGGCTCCCCCAGCAGCACCAGGAGGCTCCGGCTGGGCATCAGGTGGCCAGTGGGCTGGTCCACTAACAGCCTGCGCTGGGGTGTTTGCCGGTCTCCGGTGGGAGGGTGCCCGCCGGCAGATCCAGGGCCCAGCGGCTCGTCGACCGGTTCACGTGTGTCTGCCCCGCGAGGCCTGCAGGTGGCTCGTTCCCTCGGCTGTGGCTGCCTGTGCTGTGTGGGGAGCCCCAGCCCTGGCCCGTCTGAGTGTCCCCCAAGTGCGCGGGATGATCTGAATGGTAGCTGGGATGTAGGGGATGGGATATACTGGAGTTAAGGCCACCGCAGTATGTCCCGCACCTGTCCGGGCAGAGAAGGGGCCGCGTGGGCGCAGGCACTCCGTCCTGGCTCCCTCCCCGGAAGAGAGCGTGCGGGGTTTGGGTGCCCGGGAGGCCCGTGCGCTCTTCTGCCATGTGGCGTTCCTGTGGGCGCTCTGGACCGCCCAGCTCTTCCGGCGACACTCGGGGCCGCGGTGGCCTCTCCCCGCCAGTGCTGTGCTTGGCCGGGGAAGCCAGGCCGGGGCTGGCGAGGTGCAGGCCCGCAGGGTCAGAGCCACGCTCGCCCTCCTATTGGCCAAGGCCCGGCCGGGTCACAGCCTCGCCACCATCACAAACCCAGGCCCGTCTCCCGGTTACGGCAGAACCTCACCCGCGGTCTGCGAACGCCGGGCTGCTGCCGCCCTGGCTGCCGGGTCCGCGCCGTAGCTCTCTGGGCGTGATCGTCCTCCACACGGTGGCCACGGCCAAGCATTGTGGGCAGCCCCGTGGAAGCCAGTCGGCCCCCGCAAGTGGTGGTTGGCCAGGGAGCCAACGGTGGCCACGTCCCCGGCACACTCGCCTCCACCTGGGAGCAGGTGCCTGAGTTGCGTCCCTCCGCCCGCCTCTTCCTCCCAGGTGGAGAGAGCACTGGTCAGAGAGTCCTCCCGAGCCAGGTGACCGTCGGCCTGAGCAGCTTTCTGGACGGCTACACGTCTGGGTGGGGGGAGGCAACCGGACGGGTGCCCCGGGGGGCCCAGAGTGACAGCCTCTCCGCCCCAACCCCGCAGGCGTCGCCTGGTCGGGCCCAGAAATGGCATGCCCCACCTCGGCGGGGAGCACAGGAGACGGAGGGCCTCTCTGAGCTGTTGCCCAGACGGGAAGTGAGCGAGCTGCCGGAGGATGTCCACCACCACCACCGTCGCCCCCGCGGGCATCCCGGCGGCCCCGGGCCCTGTGAACCCGCCCCCCCCGGAGGTCTCCAACCCCAGCAAGCCCGGCCGCAAGACCAACCAGCTGCAGTACATGCAGAACGTGGTGGTGAAGACGCTCTGGAAGCACCAGTTCGCCTGGCCCTTCTACCAGCCCGTGGATGCCATCAAGCTGAACCTGCCGGTGAGCGGCCCCCGCCCTCCTGCGCTGCCGCCCGCTGCCCCTGGCCCCCGCCCAGGTGCTGCCCTGTGGGCGGGGGCTGCTAACGGGGCTCCCCGGGCATGGGAGGGTAGAAATGGGGAGACTCCGGGGCAGGAGGAGATGATGGAGGGCCCCCCGGGGCAGACAGCCCCCCCCCAGTCTTCATTCTGTCCTGCCGTGGTCTGACTGTGGTTGTGCACCCCCCTGCGGAGTGACCCGTTTGCCAGCCTGTCCCGCCCACTGGAAGCCAGTCGCAAGTGTACCTTGAGGCCCACTTTCCCGAGTGTTGCAGGGAACGCCCCGGCCAGCACTCAGTGGCCTGGTTGTGGGCCCTGCTTGGTGGCTGGCCACCTGCAGGTTCAGAATCCCCGGATCTCTGGCATGTAGGCCAGCCCAGGATCTGTCCCCACGCCACAGTTCTGCTGGTAACACAGCCCGGGGGCAGGACGGAGGCCGGGCAGGAGTTTGCGGCAGGCCAAGGGCTCGCCCCAGCCTGCAGCCCACCCGCCGCCGGATGCCCAGAAACTGCCTCTGGGCAGCCCCGGCCGGTCCCCGGCTCACTTGGGAAGACCGTGCTGTGTCTTGGGAATCGTGACCATGATTGTGTAATTAATGCCTTTGAAAATCTCTTTCCTAGGACTATCACAAAATAATAAAAAACCCAATGGATATGGGGACGATTAAGAAGAGATTAGAAAATAATTATTATTGGAGTGCGAGTGAGTGTATGCAGGACTTCAACACCATGTTTACAAATTGTTACATTTATAACAAGGTAAGACACGCACGGCGCATACCCGGGCTCAGTGCCTGAGGGTCCCCGGGCAGTCTCCACCGGCGCCAGTCGGCCCAGAGCCTGTTACACCCTGGCGTGGTATCCTCTGGTCGTGGCCAGAGGCAGACACGCTCTGACACGCCCCCACCCTCAGGCCCAGGGAGCCTACCCCTAGCAGTTCTAAAGAACACGGCCGGGTGCGGTGGCTCACGCCTGTAACCCTAGCACTCTGGGAGGCCGAGGCGGGCGGATTGCTCAAGGTCAGGAGTTTGAAACCAGCCTGAGCAAGAGCGAGACCCCGTCTCTACTATAAATAGAAAGAAATTAATTGGTCAAGTAATATATATAGAAAAAATTAGCCGGGCATGGTGGCACATGCCTGTAGTCACAGCTACTCGGGAGGCTGAGGCAGGAGGATCACTTGAGCCCAGGAGTTTGAGGTTGCTGTGAGCTAGGCTGACGCCACGGCACTCACTCTGGCCTGGGCAACAAGTGAGACTCTGTCTCAAAAAAAAATAAAAAAAAATAAAAAATAAAGAACATGGCGGCACGGGTCTGCCGGTGGGGGGGGGGAGGGGAGTGCCCCTGCACGCACATCAGCAGGAGGTTGGCCGAGCAAATCGCGGTTTCCGAGGGCGCCCCCCTCCCCCGAAATGACGCAGACGCCTCGTGACGAGGGCCGCCGTCTGCGGCACGGTGTTCGGGGAGGAGGACAGATTTGGGGAGTTGCATGACTTGGGTGGGGGTTGCTCTGGTGACAGTGACACGAGTGAAGCAGAGATGCACAGACCTACCGAGCTGCTGAGGCTCTTTCTCTCCATCTCACGGGACGAGGCTGGGTTTCGTCTCTGATGTGTTTCTGCACTCTGAGATTTTCCACGTGGAAGTTTATCCACACAGCCCCTCCTGCCCCACCGAATCTCTTAACACATTTTAAATAAGCGTCTTCTCGAGCCGCAGCCCGCGACGTCCTTTGCGCGTGCCCAGCCCGCTCCCGACAGTGACCGGGCTCTCTCTGTCTTCAGCCCACAGATGACATAGTGCTAATGGCCCAAGCCTTAGAGAAAATTTTTCTACAGAAAGTGGCCCAGATGCCCCAGGAAGAAGTTGAATTATTACCCCCTGCTCCTAAGGGCAAAGGCCGGAAACCGGCTGCAGGAACCCAGAGTGCAGGTAAAGGCAGGCGCTGGGTGGAGGGTGTGGCGTGGGCCTCTGCCTCTGGCGTGGCAGGCAGACAGGCGTGCTGAGCCGGCCGGTGCCCGTCTTGGCTGCGTGGCCAGGGGTGGTGTCGGGGAGGTGGCCTGAGTTAAGGAGGACCCGCTCTAGAGAGGAGCTTGTGGTCTGGGAAGACCCCATGTCCCTGTTCTCCACCTCCTGGGTCCTGCTCCCTTCCCAGCCCCTGCCCTGAGGCTGCCTCTCAAAAAGCCTGTGGCCTTTGTCCCCTATGTCTCTGCTTCCTCGGGGGCCTGCCCTGACCCCGGGTCTGCTCTGCTCTCCCCATCAGGGAGGGAGGTGGTGGTGATCAGTACCGTGAGCCCTGGCACCACGGTGGAGGCGTGTCCAGTGCACGGGCAGTCCCGTGTTGCAGTCGGGAGCAGCTGGGTGGTTAAGGAGGGCCTGTCCTGAGTCACTCAGTGAGTTTAATGGAATCTAAGACCAGTCCCAAGTTTCTCGGACCCCAGGGCTGGCTCCTGACTGCCGGGCTAGGGGGCTTGACAGTTCTCTGATTCTGGTCTGTGGCCAGAGGGTCCTCCAATTCATGCAGCAAGCACTTGGCCAAGGTGCAATGGACTGGCCCTTCTGCAAGGTGTAGGGCCGGGGGTCTGGCCCATCCCAGCTGGCTCCTGGTATGCTCTGGCTGCAGGGCGTGGTTCTGGAAGCTTCTGGAAATACTAGCAGAGCCCACCATGCTGAGCCCCCTTTCCTTGTCTCGAAGGTACGCAGCAGGTAGCGGCCGTGTCCTCTGTCTCCCCGGCGACCCCCTTTCAGAATGTGCCCCCCACCGTCTCCCAGACGCCCGTCATTGCTGCCACCCCCGTTCCAACCATCACTGCGAATGTCACGGCGGTGCCCGTCCCCCCAGCAGCCGCCCCACCTCCACCCGCGACGCCCATCGTCCCTGTGGTCCCTCCCACGCCTCCCGTCGTCAAGGTGAGCACCCCAGGCCGGAGGGGCTGACGGGCACCCAAGGTCGGCTGGGGGCTGGGCCCGGCCAGGGTTCCTGAGTGTGGGGCAGGAGCGGGCGGCGGGCTCGGCCACCCTTCTGGGAGTGCCGGCCGTTCGGGGGCCCTCCCTGCGCCCGGGAGGTCGGGCCGCTGATCCTGGCGCGGGGCGCCGAAGGTCGCACAGCTGGCGAGGGCTGGGCTGGACTCGACCCCCCTGCTCTGGCCTTGCAGCCCGGCGGGCCAGGTGGGGCAGGTGGGAGAGAGGCGAGCGCGGGAGGGGCCCCTTCCTCCTGCTCGCCCGGAGCAGGTGCCCGGCTGCGCCCGGCAGTGTGTCTGTCCGTTGCGAGGCGCCAGCTCCCCACGCGGCTCGGGGCCCCTCCCAGCGGGCGCGCCCTGCGGGCCGGTCTCAGCGTGGGCGGGGCCCGTGCCCAGCACTCACGCGTGTTATCTTCTTCGATTTGATCCTCACAGCGGCTCTCTGGGGCAGGCAGTATTTCCCCCATCTTACAGATGAGGAAGCGGGCGCCCAGAGGGGTTAAATGGCTCGCCCAAGGTAAAATGCCGCTCCCCCGCTCCCCTCCCCGTGGCCTTTGCCGCCTGCACCTCCGGGCGGCGCCCGGCCGAGCGCCTCCGCGGCGCAGGGCTGTTCCTGGAGCATGTCCCGTTGGCCACGGCCCGGCGAGCCCGCCCCTGCCCTCCGCGGCACGCGCTTGGCGCTTGGCATCCCGTGGGTGCCCGTTAGGTGTCTGTGGGTAGCGGCGCCTGTCCCTGGCAGCCTGAGGGCAGCCGCTCGGCTGGGGCCATGGCCGTGAGTGGCTCTGGGCAGCAGGTCCCGTGGGCGGGGAGCGTGCGGCTCCTGCTGGCTCCGTGGCCAGGAAGGGCCGGCCCAGCTGGTCTCGGGAGGGTCACGCCCTGGCCCTGCGGCCCTGCGGCCCTGCAGGCTTCCCGGAGAGCCCCGCACACCCTTGGTTGCCTGGGCACCAGACGCGTCCTCCTTCCCTCGGCGCACGCCGTGCGTGCCTGCCTGGTGCCCAGCTCTGCCCCCGGGACACCCCCACGACGGCTCGGGGGGTCATCTCGCCCCTCCCCCTGCCTGGAGCAGCCCCTGCGGCTCCTGTCCTTCGGGATGGAGTCCAGACCCGCCCACTCACTCGTGGCCCCCGGAGTTCCCTGGTCCAAACCCGCTGTGCCTGCTTCATGTCTCCTGGGGGCTGCCCCTGCCCCGGAATGCTCTCCTGCCTCCCCCGTCCTGCGCAGCCTGTGTTTGTCCTTGGAGCCCCAGTTCTGAGGCCCCCGCCCGGCATTCCCACTGGCCTGTAAAGGCAGGGAATTCCCCTCCAGGTCTCCGCGGTCCCGCATCGCCCGGTCCTGGCCGGGGCGGGGGGTGTGGGGGGCGCCGGTTAGGCGTCGGGTGAGTTGCATGCAGCACCTCCCCGGTCCTGGGTGTGATGCGCGAGCCCACCCAGGACCGCCGAGCCCTCGGGGCCGGGCGAGAGAGGTGCCACCCCCACGCTCCGGCCAGGGCGGGTCTCGCAGTCCCCGTCCCACCACTGCCAGCTGTGTGACCTTGGGCCCGTGCCCCGGCCCGTGAGCCTTGTGGCCTCCGCTGCGGGGGCAGCTGGGAGGAAGGAGGAGGCCTTGCATGGGGTCGCGCAGGGTCCGCCCGGCAGGGCGTGGCGGTGCAGGAGCACAGCCGCGGCGACGCCCCCTTCCTCGCTGGGCGCGGCGGCTGGCGCTCACTGCTTGTCTCCCGTTGCAGAAAAAGGGCGTGAAGCGGAAAGCAGACACCACCACCCCCACGACGTCCGCCATCACCGCCAGCCGCAGCGAGTCGCCCCCGCCCCTGTCGGACCCCAAGCAGGCCAAGGTGGTGGCCCGGCGGGAGAGCGGGGGCCGCCCCATCAAGCCGCCCAAGAAGGACCTGGAGGACAGCGAGGTGCCGCAGCACGCGGGCAAGAAGGGCAAGCTGTCGGAACACCTGCGGTACTGCGACAGCATCCTCCGGGAGATGCTGTCCAAGAAGCACGCTGCCTACGCCTGGCCCTTCTACAAGCCGGTGGACGCCGAGGCGCTGGAGCTGCACGACTACCACGACATCATCAAACACCCCATGGACCTCAGCACCGTCAAAGTACGTGGCCGGGCGGCGGGCCGAGGGCGGCGGGCCGGCCAGGCCCTCCTTGCCCCGGTCTGGAGCCCCAGCTTTGCCGACGTCCTGGCGGGCCTGGGCCCACCGAGTCGGGGCGACCCGGGGAGCGGGGCCTGCCCGCTGGGCAGACGCACCCTCGGGGCTGGTCCGCACGCCGCAGCCGGGGTCCGGCGGGGGTCAGTGAGGCAGGTATGCTCTGCCTGCCGGTCGCCGCACCTGCAGCTTCCTGGTCGTTGGTTCCAGCTGAACCCCGCGAGGTGGTTTCATTTATTTCCTTCCCGCCTCCCGAGGTCCGCGCCATCCCACAAGGAGGCCCCGAGAGGGCCCGCGCTCCTGGGTTGGCACAAGCTGAAGGCTGCACGTTGCTTCCCTCCAGCCCCGGATGTGGGCGCCATACGGCAGAGATGGGGGTGGGGTGGCCGGTAGGGACGGGCCTGGCTGCTACCGCGTGGCTGCCTTCGGTCCCCACTCAGACAGAAGCGGGGGGCCCCCATGTGGGGTGGCAGAGCTGAGACCCAGAGACCTGGCTGCCCCAGCCCCGTGTCGGGGTCTTCCTGGGCAGTGGCTCTCGTGAGTTTGACACCGGGTCAGAGCGAGTCTGGTTCAAGCAGAGAGTGGGCTTGAGCTGGCCGTGACCGTGCCTGCTGCCCGGCCCTGGGCAGGTGCGTGCACCCACGCAGAGGGCACCCGTACGTTTTTGTCCTCAGGGTCAGGTTTGGCAGGGGCGGGTCCCGGCCACTCCGTCTCATTTTCCAGTGTCACCAGCCTGGGGCAGAATCTCCCAGTCAAAGCCTTTTCCTCCCCTCCCCTGGGTTGATTGTGGATTCAGGTATTTTGGGGGGCAGGACAGACCCTGCCGTCCCAACCACGGTGCTGCTGGCCGCCCTGGGGTGGGAAGCTGAGGGCCGGAGCCGCGCAGCCCAGAAGCTGCCAGAAGCCTGAGGTCTGACCACACAGACGCAGGGATTCCCGGAGTTCCCAGCGGTCAAGCTAGACTGAGAGCCAGCTTAATTGCATTTTGGCCAGAGGGTTTCATTGGCCTTTGAAACCGTAATAAAGAAGCTTTAGAAAATGAGTTCACTTTAAAGTCATGATTTGTTTTGTTTGGAGTTCCCCGTCATGGCTTGGGGAAGTGCGCGGTGCACATGCAGGGCACCCGCTCCCCGCCGGGCCCGGCCGCACACGCGTGGCCGCCGCTGCCTCCCGCGCGCCCGGGCAGACCTCAGGGCAAAGAGCGAGAGGTGGTCCCGGTTTTTGAGCGGGTAGCGCACGATAGGAGGAGGAATGCCCTCGGTAGGGGGTAGATTTTGAAGATGAAGGTTTTGGAGAAGTGTCCTGGCACGCGTGGGAACAGAAGATAAGGCTTTCTCCCAGCATCAGAAACCGTTCCCGTCCCCCCCATCCTCTCTGCCAGCCCCCTGGGGAGCGTCCTGGGCCCGGGGTCGCTGGCAGCCCAGGCAGGACACCTGTGGCCGAGCCCGACTATCGTCTCATTGGCACCGAGTCCCGCAAAGCCCTGGGCTCCAGGGAAGGGCTGGGTGTCACACCCTGTCCTCGGGCCCCCTCGAGGTCCCTGACTGTGGGTCTCTGCTTGAAGCTGTCCTGGGCCGGGGGGCTCACTCCCTCACAGGCAGTGTGTCTCCCACTTGTCCCCTCCGTGGGCCTGTTCTCAGCGGCCACCTTGAGTTGCCCTCCGTGTGTGGGGTGGCCAGCCCGCTCGAGATGGAGCCCCCCAGGTCTGGGGCTGCCTGTGTGCCCCACCCCCACCCCGAGGGGCACTGCCTGCCTGGCCTCAGTCCCTGCTTGCCGCAGCCAGATGGGATCTGCGTTGGGTTTTGCCACGGGGACCCGATGGTGGCCCCCACGCCCCTGTAGACGACCCCGCCCTGCAGGGGTGAGGAGCCACTCCTGGGCACAGCACGGTGTCCCTTAAGTCCAGCTGGCGTCCCCAGGACAGTACGTGTTTCTGTAAGAAGCAAGCTGGTTCACGGCTACTGGGTTCCTCCCAGGAAAAAAATTAATGTCTCACTTCTCATCGAGCACCTTTTTCTTCCATCCCGGGAGTCTGTCCCTGGAGTCCCAGCCTCTCCCTGCCCAGCCACCGAGGCTGCCGTCCAGAGGGCAGTGGGCGCACGGCCGAGGAGCCGCGGTCGTTCCGGCGGGGTCTGGCCGAGAGCGCGGGGCGCCGGGCCGTGCTCACCGCCCTGTCGCTGTGTGTTGCAGAGGAAGATGGACAGCCGAGAGTACCCGGACGCACAGGGCTTCGCCGCCGACATCCGGTTAATGTTCTCCAACTGTTACAAATACAACCCCCCGGACCACGAGGTGGTGGCCATGGCCAGGAAGCTGCAGGTAACAGGCCGGGCGCAGGTGGGGCTCGCGGCTTGGGGCGGCCAGGAGAGACGCAGGCGTCTCGGAGAACGTCCGGCCGGGGACGGTCTTGGGGAGCCTCGTCCGTGCGCCGTGTTTTCCCGGGTGGCGGCCAAGCCCCTGCCAGGCGTGGAGCTGGTTCCTGGGACGTGGGCTGAGCGGCTGGGGAGGGAGGGAGGGAGGGAGCCGCAGGGCTGGCGGGCGCTCCCCGTGGGGCGGCAGGTGTGCATCCTGGAAGGGCTTGTCACAAACCCGCCAGCGAGGCTGTGGATGGTGACTTCCGTGACAGTTCCTTTGTGGCCTTTTGCTTTCCTGGCCACAGAAGTAGAAGGCGGCGTACGTGTTGTAGAAAATAGATGTAGGTGACCAGAGGGTCGTCTCAAGGGAAGACAGGGAGTGTCTCAGTCCGGCAAACGGCACAGAGGCCGCCTGCGCGTGGGCTCTGATCTCTCCCGTGGTGACGCCGCGTGCGTCTGCGTGAGCCTGCCTGTCTGCAGGAGTCCAGGCGCCGCACGCCTGTTTCCGTGGGTCAGTACGCCAGAACCTACTCTTACCTTCTGTAACTGGTCGCGTGGGGAGTTTGCTTTTACAGATGACAGGTGCCGGTATTTTAAATGTTATGTGTTCAAGAGACTCTTTGTTTTGGAGGAAAAAGTCAAAGTTAGGGATGCATACCCTCCTCCAGTGCTGTTACTCGCTCTTACGGGACCAGAGTGTCGTGTGGGACGGTCTCTGTCCCCGGCTCAGGACAGTGTTGGAACCTCGAGCAGTTGACCGGATTATCCTGGGTTGCGCAGGCCGAGGGGCGAGGGGCAAGTTTCCTTCTGTGCTGCTGGGTCCTGCCCACGCTTCCGACCCTCCTGCCCAAGGCCCCCTCTGCGGCTGCCACCCGCTCTGCGAGGCCCCGCTGGGAGCTCGGTGCAGCGGTCCCGAGCGTCCCGTTATACCCTCAAGAAGCCACCGGGAGCCCCAGTTTTACCCCGAGACTTTGCTTACTGCGTTTTGAACCCAAAGGGTTGTAAAACACAATGCCCTGAGCCTGGTTAACACACTGACTGCCACGCTAGAAAAAAAAACTTTTCCAGGGGGCCACCGTGTTTTATGGTGAAGATAGAATACAAACTTTGAAGACAAAATGATCCTTTCTCGTGCTCACTTTGGCAGCACATATACTAAAATTGGAACGATGCAGAGAAGATTAGCACAGCCCCTGCATGGATGACAAAAAAATAAATTTAGAAAAAATGATCCTTTCTCATTTAATGAAAAATTTGTTGTTTTCTATTGGTTTTCTGCGTGTGACTCATATGCAACTTGACAGATAGTCCAGGCTGCTCAAGGTGAAGAGACGTGTGAGTTACGTGTGCTTCACAAGGTCCTGGGCTCAGAAACAGTGTGAGTTAAATGCAACTCACGTGGCAGTTAGTGTGCTAATTCCTGGCCGAGCCTGATGAGGAAGGCAGGCGGCGCGGGCAGCTCCGCGTGGACACACAGAGCGTGGCAGCCCACCGCTCTGCCTGTTCCCGTGAAGGTGGCCGGCAGCGTGGCCCCGGGCTCGTGAGCCTTCCTTGCTGGAGACTTTCCGTTGCCACCATCAGTCTTACAAATGGAGCCCAACAGCGAAACGACCTGGCCTGACCTGACCAGCCTTCCGGGGGCCGAGAGCAGGCTGAGTGATGGTGCTTAGACCGGGGCTCTAGGGGTGTGCATGCCTCTGGGGAAGTGTCCCAAGACTGGGAGACCAGAACCCAGAGTGGACTCTTCCGGAAGCCGGACTCCAGGCCGATTGGTGGAGTCGCACTGCACAGGTGCAGACCAGTGTGTCTCTGCGGGCGTGAGCTCGGCAAAGCCGGATATCCCCTGGTGGCCACTCATCCATGACGGCAGTGCCTCTGGGCTGCCCCAACGAGAGGGCCCATCCCTGAGAGGGGCTTCCAAGCCAGGCCCGGGTGCAGTGAAGGGACAGGACGTTTTGCTTTGGAGCCGGCTTTTGGAGTTAACCCTGGGTGAGATGGGCCGCTGTAGTGAGATCCAGGGTGCCGGGTCAGGGGCATGCAAACCAGCTCGCAGACGCCTGTGGCCGGAGGGCCGTCCTCCTGCACACGGCACGGGCAGCCCTGCGGAGCGCCCGCCAGGGCCGTGGGATGCTTCTGTCTCCTGGGGGAGATTGCAGGGTTAGCACCGGGCCCAGGACGTGGGGTCCGTGGCTGGTCAGCCCCCAGCCCTGCTCCTAGGCCTGCCCTCGGGGAGGGCGGAAGAGCGTGTCAGGGGCAGCGGGGCGCAGTGTCCTTGCAGGGCCAGCCTTCCTGCGGGGACGCCGGGGACCGCCGCTGCGCCTGGACACCCGGGTCCTCAGCGCGGCCCCTGCTCCCCGCAGGACGTGTTTGAGATGAGGTTCGCCAAGATGCCGGACGAGCCGGTGGAGGCGCCCGCGCTGCCGGCCCCCGCGGCCCCCACGGTGAGCAAGGGCGCCGAGAGCAGCCGCAGCAGCGAGGAGAGCTCCTCGGACTCGGGCAGCTCGGACTCGGAGGAGGAGCGGGCCACCCGGCTGGCGGAGCTGCAGGAGCAGGTAGGGCTGTGGGCCGGCGGGCGGGCGGGCTGTGCTCTCCAGCTCAGGTGGGTCGGGGCTGAGGCTGGACAGCCAGATGTGCCGCTTTCCTGGCCTTCCTCCGTGGCGTGCTTGGGTCTCCGTGAAGGTGCTCGGAGCGCCCTGCCCAGGCCCGGGCGGCAGGAGCGTGACGTGACCCACGGGTGTGCGTGGGCGGCTGCGTGGACGCGTGCCTTGGGGTGGGGCGGGGGCTCCGTGGTCACCTGTGGCTCTCGCTGCTCCAGAGGGGTCTGGAAGGCGCTCGCAGAGGCCCTGGCTCTGCCGTCTGAGCAGGTGCCTGTTCCGGGCCGGGCGCGGGTGTCGCGCTGTCGTGGGGACGTGGCCGCCTCTGACCAGCCCCCGTCTGCGCTTCCTCCCCTCTTCTGCCTCGCCTTCTTCGTTTGCAACTTGGGATAATCGGCCTCCTCTGTGAGTTGTTTTGAGGGCGAGTTGAAGGAAATATAAACTGCTTCCCCCGAGCACCTGGGAGCCAGGCGGGCAGCAGGTGGGGCAGAGCTGCTGGGGCGGGAAGGGGCCGCCAGGCACGTGGGGCCCCGAGCACAAGGACGGCCCTGCAGTCGCCAGTGTTGGGCTGGATATTTGCTTTTTCTTTTTTTTTTTTGAGACAGAGTCTCATTCTGTTACCCAGGATAGAGTGCCATGGCATCAGCCTAGCTCACAGCAACCTCCAACTCCTGGGTTTAAGCAATCCTCCTGCCTCAGCCTCCCCAGTAGCTGGGACTACAGGCATGCGCTACCATGCCCAGCTAATTTTTTCTATATATTTTTAGTTGGCCAATTAATTTCTTTCTATTGTTATTAGAGACAGGGTCTTGCTCCTGTTCAGGCTGGTCTTGAACTCCTGACCTTGAGCCATCCTCCTGCCACGGCCTCCCAGAGTGCTAGGATTACAGGCGTGAGCCACCACGCCCTGCCTGGACCTTTGCTTTTGTTTTTTTTGTTTGTTTGTTTGTTTTGTTTTTTGAGACAGAGTCTCACTTTGTTGCCCAGGCTAGAGTGAGTGCTGTGGGGTAGCCTAGCTCACAGCAACCTCAAACTCCTGGGCTCAAGCGATCCTCCTGCCTCAGCCTCCCAAGTAGCTGGGACTACAGGCATGCGCCACCATGCCCAGCTAATTTTTTCTGTATATTTTTTTAGTTGGCCAATTAATTTCTTTCTATTTGTAGTAGAGACGGGGTCTCGCTCTTGCTCAGGCTGGTCTCAAACTCCTGACCTTGAGCGGTCCTCCTGCCCCGGCCTCCCAGAGTGCTAGGATTACAAGGGTGGGCCATCGCGCCCGGCCTGGACGTTTGCTTTTGAGTTGGCGAGGGCACACAGCCGGGGTTTGGGCCATGAGATGGGCCGAGGGGCTGATGGCTTCTCCCCCTGGCGGCTGGGACGGCCCCCCGCAGCTGCATGTGCGGTTCTCGGTGGCTGCTGTCTCCCGCACGGGCTGCAGCCGCCCATCAGCACCTGGCACGCTGCCGGCTGCAGGGCAGTCGCTGGGCGAGTGTGGCCGCGTCCCTGGCCACTTGGGTCCTGTAGACCCGTCGTGGCAGCAGAGGTTTCCCTCGGGAGGCTGTGGGAAAGCTCCTTGTGCAGGCGTTTGGCCTCCAGAGTCTTCCTCCTCTGAAAACCAATAATAATGAAAACTATGGAGTCCCTGTCGTGCCACCTGCCCGTGCTGAGCTGGGCCCAGGCACCTCGTCCCTCTGGGAGGTTCTCGGCTCACCAGCCGTCACAAGAGGACGAGGGCAGAGTGGCGCTTCTTTGGAGGGGTCTGCCCGGCTCTGCGGGCCCCAGGGCGGAGGGGCACGGGGGCTCCGTGCACGCGGCCCGGCTCAGCCGCCCGCTCTCTTGCAGTTGAAGGCCGTGCACGAGCAGCTGGCCGCCCTGTCCCAGGCGCCGGTGAACAAACCAAAGAAGAAGAAGGAGAAGAAGGAGAAGGAGAAGAAGAAGAAAGACAAGGACAAGGACAAGGAGAAGCACAAGGCCAAGTCCGAGGAGGAGAAGAAGGCCAAGGTGGCCCCGCCGGCCAAGCAGGCCCAGCAGAAGAAGGCTCCCGCCAAGAAGGCCAGCAGCACGACCGCGGCCGGCAGGTGGGCCCCAGCCCCGCGCAGGCCCCCGAGAGCCCAGCACCTGGCGAGCATCGTGGGGTCTGGGGCGGCAGCAGTGTGGGTGGGGCTTTGCGCCTTGGCCACGTGGAAACCGGGTGGGGGTTGCGGGGAGACGTGAGGCCCCAGCGACACCCCTGCTGGGAGGAGAGGTAGGGCTCCGGGGTGCCGCTCAGCCATCGGCAGGGCTGGCCTCGATTCTGGGCATCAGAGCGCTCGTGCTGCCTGGTCTGCTCGTCTTGAAACTTTTGGGGGGGGGTTTCCTGATCTGGGCCAAGGATATTTATTGGGGGGCACGGGAGGGCGCTTCCTTCCTGGTTCACCCAGGAGGCAGGGGCCAGGGCGGGAAAATCGTGCCTCGGCAGGGATTCAGCCCCTGGTCCGTCCACGCAGCCTGTCGGGCCTCTGCCGTGGGCGGGCACTGCGCTGAGGAAGGCTGCCGTGGGCACATGGGGCGAGAAAGCCACATGTGGCCGGTGGGGAAGCGGGTGGGGCCGGGCTCTCCTTCCCAAGGAGGAGGGGCAGACCGGGCGCGGTGGCTCACGCCTGTAATCCTAGCACTCTGGGAGGCCGAGGCGGGCGGATTGCTCGAGGTCAGGGGTTTGAAACCAGCCTGAGGGAGACCCCGTCTCTACTATAAATAGAAAGAAATTAATTGGCCACCTAAAAAAATATACAGAAAAAATTAGCTGGGCATGGTGGCGCATGCCTGTAGTCCCAGCTACTCAGGAGGCTGAGGCAGGAGGATCACTTGAGCCCAGGAGTTTGAGGTTGCTGTGAGCAAGGGTGACGCCACGGCACTCAGTCTAGCCTGGGCAACAAAGCGAGACTCTGTCTCAAAAAAAAAAAAACAAAACAAAACAAACCAAGGAGGAGGGACAGCTGTGCAGGGGCAAGCTTGGCAGCAGAGTTAGGGGTTCCCAGGGGATCCCAAACAGGAACGGCGGACACGGTGCCATGCAGGCCTGCAGAGCGTGTTGCTCCCGGAAGTTGGGACAGGTCGGCACCTCTGCAGAAGAACCAGGTGGGGGGAAAGAGTGAGCTGCACCTGCTGAGGTTACATTTTATTCTTGAGCCAATGAAGGGGAGTTAGGATTTAAGCTGAAAGTGGTCAGATCCTGGCCACTGTGGAGCAGAGCTCGGTGGGAACCGGGGACGGGAGAGGGGACACCCTAGGAGGAATTGTGGTCATGCAGGCGGAGGAATGGGATTGGTCCGGGAGCCGTCGGGGAGGCAGCGGGGCAGGCTTGGTGCCCGGCAGTGGGAGGCGGGGGGCGAGTGGAGTCCGGCATGGGCCGGGCAGGACGCAGATGAGATGGAGCAGAGCAGGTGGAGAGCTCTTTCCTTCCCCTTCCCTTCCCTCTCCCCCTCACTCTCTCTTGTTGTTGGAGGGGATGCAAAAGCCAGTGTTCCTTACACAGGTTGAGCATCCCTTATCCGAAACGTTTGGAGCTAGAAGTGTTTTAGATTTGGGATGTTTTCCGATTTTGGAATATTCGCATTATAGTGTAACTTACCATTTGAGCGTCCCAGATTTTTGAAAATGTGAAATCCAGAATGCTTCAACGAGCATTTCCTCTGAGCATCATGTCAGCTCTCAGAAAGTCTTGGATCTTGGAGCATTTTGGATTTCGGATTTTCGGATTCCGGACGTTCAGCCTGTGCTGTCTCTGGTTTCGGTATGAGTATAGTGCTGACCTCAGTAATGAGTCGGTCGGGATGTGATACTCTAGAGTGATTAGGGCCGATAAGAAAAAAATGAGTTGAGACGTGGTCCCCCTCTTCTGTTTTCTGGGGTAGATTTATAGAATTGGTATTAATTCTTAAATATTTGGTAAAAATCGCCATTTGGGCCTGGAGTTTTGACCATGAATATGATTGTTTTAATAGATACAGGGCTGAGGTTGTCAGTTTCTTTTTGAGTGAGTTTTGGCGGTTTCCGCCTTTCGAGGGACTGCCCCAGTTCGGGGAGGCGGTCGCGTGTGTGGACGCAGGTGTGCGCGGTGACCTTGGCACCATTTCCTGCCTGGAGAGCCTTGGCGAGGTCTTTCCTTTTATTCTCTATATCGGTAATTTGTGTCTTTTTTATTGATCAATCTGGATAGAGATTTATCAACTTTATTGATCTGTTAAAGAGTCGTCATTGGATTTCATCGATTTTTCCGTGTTTTCACTTTTATTCGTTTCCGGTCTTCGCCGGTTCCTTGTGCCTGTTTCAGACTCGGTTGTTTCTCGGTTTCTTAGGCGGAAGGTCGGATTACTGACGTGAGACCTTTTCCGCCCTGAGGTTTAGCGCTGTGGGTTCCCACCTGAACGCTGCTTCAGCCGCAGCCCACAGATCTTCATGTGCTGTGGCTTTGTTTGCATTTTGTTCAGAATAACTCTCTGACCGGTTAGTTATTCGGAATTGTGTTGTTTGATTTCCCAGTGCTTGGGGGCTTTGCCAGATGTTTTGATTATCGATGGCTAGTTTAATTCCGTTAAGGTCGGAGAACAAACTTCGGATGACTTGAGTGTCTTTAACTTCACGCCGGGGTGTTTCACAGCCTGGGGCGTGGTCCGTCCCTGCCGGTGGGCTGCTGTGTGGGTGGCCGTGCAGGAAGAGGGACCCCAGACCGTCACGCTGACTGTGTCGTCCCGTCTCCTCTCACTTTTGCCGATTTACTTATTTTAAAAAGTGCCAGGAGTGAATTGTTGAAATTTCCAACTACGTGTATTTTTCTGTAGTCCCTTTAGTTTTAGTTCTGTCGGCTTTTGCTCTCTGTTTCTGAAAGCTGGGATTTCTGATGTGTACCCACTTTCGGAGGGTGACGTCTGCTTGCCCAGTGGACCCCTTTATCGTTACGCGGTGTTTTTCTTTTCTCCCGACAACGATCCTTTTCTGAAGTCTGCTTTGTCTGAAATTAATGTAGACACTCCAGCTTTCTTATGATTAGTGCTGACATTGTGGAGGTTTTTTTTTTTTTTCATTTTTTCCCTTTTAACTCACCTATAACATTATATTTAAAGTGGGGTTTGTGTGCATCACATGTAAGTTGGGTCTTGTTTTTTGTTCAGCCTGACCATCCCTTTGTTTTAGTTGGTGTGTTTAGATTATTTATATTTAATGCAGTTATCGATGTAATTGGATGTTGGTGTCCTGTTCCATCGTTTTCTGTTTGTCCTCTCTGTCTTTTGTCCCTCTGTTGCTGCTTCCCTGCCTTCTTTTTTTTTTTTTTTTTTGAGACAGAGTCTTACTTCTGTTGCCTAGTCTAGAGTGCCGTGGCGTCAGCCTAGCCCACAGCAACCTCAAACTCCTGGGCTCAAGCGATCCTCCTGCCTCAGCCTCCCGAGTAGCTGGGACTACAGGCATGCGCAGCCATGTCCAGCTAATGTTTTCTATATATTTTTAGTTGGCCAGTTAATTTCTAATTTTAGTAGAGACGGGGTCTCGCTCCTGACCTTGAGCGATCCTCCTGCCTGGGCCTCCCAGAGTGCTAGGATCAGGGGCGTGAGGCTCCGCGCCCGGCCCCCTGCCGCCTTCTGGTGACTTGCGCGTGGGGATGGGTTTGCGACGCCCGCGGGTGTCGGAGGAGCTGGCTCTGCAGCTGTTTCCTGGACACCCCGGCCGGCCGGGAGCGGCCTCTCGGGCCTCCGCAGCAGGATTGCCCGGGCAGACGTGTTTAAGGTCCTCAGGCTTCCGCTGCACGTTGTCTGCGCCCCTCGGGAGGGAGCCTGGTCCCCGCGACAGTCTGCTGCTGGGAGGAGGGGCCGGGCACGGCCGTGGGGGCCCGGAGGTGGGCCCGGCGGGCTCTCGGGGCAGACGGCTGGGGACCGGCCGCCACGTGGCTCTCCGTCTCCCGCCTCAGACAGCTGAAGAAAGGCGGCCGGCAGGCATCTGCCTCCTACGACTCGGAGGAGGAGGAGGAGGGCCTGCCCATGAGCTACGACGAGAAGCGCCAGCTCAGCCTGGACATCAACCGGCTGCCTGGGGAGAAGCTGGGCCGCGTGGTGCACATCATCCAGTCGCGTGAGCCCTCGCTCAGGGACTCCAACCCCGACGAGATCGAGATCGACTTCGAGACTCTGAAGCCCACCACGCTGCGGGAGTTGGAGAGATACGTCAAGTCTTGTTTACAGAAAAAGCAGAGGAAGCCGTTCTGTAAGTCGTCCGGGCGGCGCCCGAGCCCCTCCCCAAGCCCGAGCCCCTCCCCCAGGCCAGGCCCGCGGGGCTGTGCGCTCCCGGCCCTCTCTTCCCGCCCCATGCCCTGGACGTGTCTGTCTGTGCCTGGCCAGGCCGGGGGTTGGGCCTGAGCCCCTCCCAGCCAGAGCCGCCTCGCCCTGCCCTGGGGGCGGGGGTGGGCCCACTGCATGCGTTGGCCTCAGCCCCATCGGGGAAGGCAGGACCCGGGCTGGCCCCCGCCCCGTCCATGCAGGGTCCCTGTAGGGTCCTCGGCACACGCCTTCCTGAGGCTGTCTGGGCCGCGGCTGCAGTGGCCTCTCGGGTGGTCCCTTGTGGGCCAGAGCAGACCAGCCTCCCTTGTGGCGGGGACACCCTCCCGCGGGGGTCCTGTGTCCGCAGGCCTCCCTTGTGGCGGGGACACCCTCCCTCGGGGGTCCTGTGTCCGCAGGCCTCCCTTGTGGCGGGGACACCCTCCCTCAGGGTCCTGTGTCCGCAGGCCTCCCTTGTGGCGGGGACACCCTCCCTCGGGGTCCTGTGTCCGCAGGCCTCACGGGACGGGCTCTGGCGCCGGCCCAGGCTTGCCCTGGAAGCCGATGCCTGAGGACAGGAAGGCGTCACTGCTGGGTCTGCGGGTCCCCGAGCCTGGGTGAGGGCAGCCCCCGTGGTGACCCCGACAGACCGCGCAGGGCACGGCGAGGCTCACTTGAGCTTCCGTGTGTGGCCGCAGGGCGTGCTCGGTCCCTGCTCGCTCTGAAGGGGGGAGCCTCTTTCACGTGGGTGCAGCGTCCGTGTGACCCCGAGGGGCCGTGGCACACTTGACCTGCATGAGTCGTCCCCTCGGCGGTGGAGGCCGGGCTCCAGAGCAGCGGCCCCAGGGAGGACGGAGGGCTAAACGGCAGGGGTCCTCAGACTGCAGCCCGCCGAGGGCATTTGTCCAGCCCGCCAGGTGTTTTTGCCACCGCTGCCTGTCCTGCTTAGCAGCCGACGCGTCCCGGGCCCGCAGTGCGCACGTGTGGAATGTGCACCGCACTCTCCAACGGCCCTCCAGCGGTCTGGGGGACAGTGCACTGGCCCCCTGTTTAAAAAGTTTGAGGACCCCTGGCTAAGCTGGAGGCTCTGGCCTGCCATGGGGAGCGCTGGCCAGCCGGTGCCCCTCTGCGCACCTGTGGGTGGAGTGGGCGTGGCCTCCCACCTGTGGGGGAGCGCAGCAGAACGGGCTGGGGGTCCGGCTCAGCCCCGTCATTTCCGCCGCTGGGGGCTCAGGCGACAGCTCCGCAGGGGCCCGTGCCCTGGCCTGTGAAGTGGTGGGGGTTTGATGCTGGCGTCCAGGGAGAGGCCACCTCCCGTGGCCGCGGGAGTGTGCGGCAGGGGCCCCGAGAGACACAGGAGGCTGCCTGCCCACCGTCCGCCCCCCTGCACCCTCTGTCCCCGCAGCAGCCGGCGGGAAGAAGCAGGCGGCCAAGTCCAAGGAGGAGCTCGCGCAGGAGAAGAAGAAGGAGCTGGAAAAGCGCCTGCAGGACGTCAGCGGGCAGCTCAGCAGCAGCAAGAAGCCTGCGCGGAAAGGTACCTCCAGGGCCGCCGCCCGGGCACCCTGCGGCCACGGCCGCCCCTCCAGTGTCCGAGCGCGCGTGTGTGGGCCCACGCGTGACGGGCTCTGTGTTCTCAGATGAGCCTTTCGACCTCCGGAAAGCTCCCTGTCCTTATCTGTCCCCTGGGGGCCCCACCCTGACCTGGCAGGGAGGTCACGTAGACATCGGTGTGTGAACGCACACTCCAGACCCCTGGACAGACGGACCCCGGGGAGCCGGCTCATGGTGGGCTGGAGACACCAGGGTCCTACCCCAGCCCCTGTTCAGCATGAGCTTCCTGAGCACCCCCAGGGCATGTCAGGAGCCGCGGGCCCTGTGCGTCCTTTCTCCAGAGCCCGTGGGAAGGAGCAAATACTTTCTCCCCGGCCTCAGGGACAGGCCTCCGAGACACGCGTTCGGGGACAGTAGGTCTGGGTGGTGGTCGGAGGCTCGTGGCCCTTGGGGTCAGAGTGCTGGCCCCTTCTGGAGTCGAGCTGGGGCCGTGACCTTGCTGGGCCTTGTCTGCCCAGGGTCGAGACGGGGCCCAGGGCCCTGCCTGCGTCCTCGGGAGGCAAGAGGGGTCCCCCCTCGGTCATCCCTGGGGTGCCCTGGGCAGAGTGAGTGCCCCAGAAATGCACCTGTGTGGTTACTGCTCGTGGCCACATGGCAGGGTGGACACCTCTTCACGGTGACATTTCCCTGCGTCCTGTCACTCCACTACTAGGCTGTATTCATTCTTTTCCATCTGGAGCATATTTAAGTAGCCTTGACTTCATTAATTCGTTTCAACAAACATTTATTAAACGACTGGGTGGTTTAATTAAACAGTTACTGTGTTTCCCCGAAAATAAGACAGGGTCGTCTTATGTTTATTTTTCCTCAAGAAGACACCCTAGGGCTTATTTTCAGGGGATGTGTTATTTTTTTAAAGTACGGTACAGCAATCTACATTTATTCAAATAGAGTGAAGTCGTCTTCCTCTGGAACATCGTCCTCACTCTCCAGACCCCGAATTCCATCCTGAATGTCTTGCGACTCTATTTCCTTTAGAACCACCGGCCCCGATCTCTCATGTCGAGCCACAGAGCTCTCGCGGGGCGGATGAGAAGGGCTGCTCGTCGTCTTTCCCGCTCCGCGACGACATGCACGGGCTGTGCAGATGCGCTGCGCAGCCTCGCCCGTCACTGGGGCTGATTTTCGGGGTGGGGCTTCTGTTGCGCACACGCTTAGACATCCTGCTGGGGCTTGTTTTCTGGGTAGGGCTTATTTTCGGGGAAACACGGTATTTCCTGAACGGAACGGGACCGCGGCACACAGTGTGGTGGTGCGAAGCCCGTGCCCGTGGCGTGCCCTGAGCGCCTCCCCCGCCGTGTCTCCCGCAGAGAAAGGCGGCTCCGCGCCCTCGGGGGGCCCATCCCGGCTCAGCAGCAGCAGCTCCTCGGAGTCGGGAAGCAGCAGCTCCAGCGGGTCCAGTTCCGACAGCAGCGACTCGGAGTAGACTCTGGACTTGGGCGGAACACACGGACGTCGCACACGCCGAAACTCTGCAGTGTCCCCTTCTGTGGTTAATATACTACTTTTGTTCCATGGTGTGCAGGTTTTATTTCTAACTCAGTGTTACGATATCTCCCAGTTCTGCTTTCGTAGGTCAGAGATCTGTCCCGTGTGTGCATTAGACTTTATGAGAAGGTGTGAACTCTGCATAAAGTCCCTTTGTCATAGCCGGACCCGATCGCCTGGAGACGACAGCTTCAGGCCTCAGCCCGGTGGCCGCGGAAAGCCGTGAGAGGGACGATCGGAAGGGCCTTGCAGGAATGCCTCTGTGCGTGCCCCGCCTGGGCAGTAGCTCCAGAAGGAACGTTGTCCCGGGAAGTTTCTCCACGATGGGTCCTGTCTTTGAACGAGCTGTTACCTTTGCAGACAGGTGTTGTCTCTCTCACCTGGGCCTCAGGCTCCGGCCCTCGTGTGTGACGCGGCCGCCTCTTCCTGCAGGGGCCGGGGACAGCCGCTCCTGCTCCTGGGAACCAGGCTGGGCCCCGAGAAGGGTCGTCCCGGCCCCGCCCAGAGCGCGGAGGTGCGTGGGGGGAGGGAGGTTGCTTCCTCTGAGCCGGGTGACGCCAGGCGCTCCTGGGAGGGGACACGGCCGCTGCGTGTGCAGTGTGCAGGTTTCCATACACTGAAGCTTTTACCTCAACTTAAAAAAAAAGAAGAAAAGATTTAAAAAAAAAAAAAAAAAAAGAGACTTTTTTTGTAAGGTTCAGCGATTTTCTATGAGAGCCCGGCCCAGCGTGCGTCCCGGACTGGCTAGCGCTGCCCCTGCTGCTGCACACTCTGGAACCTTCCCCGGTTTTATGTATATATAAATACTTTATTTATTAACATCATTGGTCATCTTTTTAAAAAAAAAAAAAAAGAAAGAAAAATAAAATCACAGAAGAAATGCATTAAAAAAAAACGGCAGAGACGCAGGCCTTTGGCACGGTGTGAAGGAGACCCAGCTCTGTTGGACGGCGGACCCCTCCCCTCCAGGTGCTAGTTCCTGTTACCTGTGCGGTGCTCACGTCTGCGTGCACGCTCTCCTCCCGGTCTGTTGGGTTTTCTGGGGTTTGTTTTTTTTTGTTTTTTTTTTCTTCCTTTTCGTTTTGTATGAGATTTGGGAGACTTAACAGGCATAGACGACTCTCAGCTACAGCATATTCTAATTTTTTATTTCGTTCGTTTTCGTTATTTTGTATCCACCACTTCTGGTCTCTTTAGGACTGTTTTAAAAGAAATCAGCGTAGGGAACCCCAGTTATATAATATAAACTTTGTAATCAGAGAAAAGAATGTATAGTAAATTTAAGTCTTGATTTTTAACTTTCTATTGTAAAAAAATAATAATAATAATAATATACAGAGTTTAACAGAAGGTTACGTTTTGGTTTTGTGTTTCCGGAGGCTGCCGTGTGTGGCCTTCGTGTGCAGGGAGCCCCCGGACTGCCCAGCCGAGCCCTGAGCCTCGCGGCTCGGCCAGGAGGGCAGGGCCGGCCGGGGCTGCCGGTGGGGGCCCTGCTCCCAGCCCCCAGGGGCCCGGCCCGGCTGCTCTCTGCAGGCGGAGGCGTGTGTGGCCCTAGGAGGTCCCCCTCCTGGAGGCTGCACCTCGCTCCCTGCTGGGGCCTGTCACAGTCAGCCCAGCGATGATGGCCGCCAGGCGTCCTCCCACCTCCCTGGAGGGGGCCCTGGAGGGGCTGCAGGGCGTGGAGCTGGCGGCGGTCAGCCGTGTGGTGGCCAGCGCTTTCTGCCAGCACTTCTGGATGGAAGTAGGGACTAGTCAGTAACCTGACACGTGGCAGTTTTTAAAAAATCGTAGAGTCGATTCAGATTGCACCAGCCCTTACAGGTGGACCCCTGGGTGGATCCAGAGCTCTGAGGAGGGAACGGGTGGCAGATTTCGCTTTCCTGATTGCCGGCGATTCTGGCACTTGGTGAGTTGTCAGCCAGTTTGTTAAACTTTTAAGTTTTGTTTATAATAAAAATATGAGTGGATTTTAAAGCTCCCATTTTTTAAAGTTACCCTTGTTTTTTCAAAGGTATTTTCTAAGTAGGTCTTTAATGGAATATTTAAACTATGAATTCAAGGAAACTGACACGCGACAACCGATGGGTCTTCACGCAGGAACTGATGGCTCGCACGCTGCAGTGCACGTCCGGGCGACGCGCGGACCCTAAGGTGGGGGTGTGGGGCGCTCCTGCCCACGCCCCTCCCGCTGCAGGGTAGCCAGGTGTCACCTGTGTGAGCCGCTAGGCAGGGGGGGAGGTGGCCGGCGCTGGCCTGGCCGCCCCCGGGGCCGCGCAGGGCAGGTGTAGCCCGTTGGTGCTGTAACTTTGTTAAGGCTTTCTGTCCAGACTTCAAGACTGATTTCAGAGGTGTGGGGGATCCATGACTTCCTCCCACCCTGGACGCCGGGCCAGGGGTGACCGCCGTCCCCACGTCTTCCACGTTGGAAGACTCAGGTCGTCCGGGCGCGGAGAACCATAGGGCAGCTTTCCAGGTGCTTCTCCCGGGGAAAGGAGCAGGGACAGGTCGTGTGCAGGCTGGTCGTGTGCAGGCTGGTCGTGTGCAGGAGCGGGGCCGAGGGGCAGCTTCAGGCGCTGACGGAACCCCAGAGACCCACGCTGGGCAGTGTCACCTGCTTACAGGCTGTAGGACACGTTTTCTTTTGTGTTTGTGTTTGTTTTTGTTCTTCGGCAGCATTCACGGCTTTTACAGTCTTCTGGGGGGAAAACAACACCCACGTAAACAATTCGTCACATCCAGCTTAGCGCTGTCCCTTGACACTGGCGTAACGCTTCCAGGAAGTTTTTCTTTTTTATATTTAAAATGTTACTTTTCTGTATGATGTGCATGCAAGTTTACCGTAACTTTTCTTAAAACTTTTTAGTGCCGTTTCTAGTATATTCCTGTAAATGTCAGTTACTGAAAAATGAGTCCAATGTAAGTAGTTTTAGCTTGTTTATTGCAATGCTGGCCTCAACACAACAGAATAAAAATGGTAGAAAGTACTCTTTGATGTTTCTGGTAATCATGGACCCTTCTCCTGGGGCATTTGTTTTGTTTTCATAATAAAAAGCAAAAAAAAAAAAAAAGAAAGAAAGAAAGAAATAAAAGTCTGTGCATTTTCCTGCGCGCTCTTGTGTTGCCCCGGCTTGCGTCTGGGCAGATTCTGGAAGCGCCTGTCTGGAGGACCCTCCCTCCTGTGTCCTGTACCTCTCGGCAGAAATACCTGGAACGTCCAGGAGGGGCTCGGAAGACCACTAAGCAGCTCTTGTCCGCAGCCTGGGCAGGGGCGCCAGTTAACCGGTGCTCCGGGACAAGCTGCCTTCTTCGTAGACGGTCAGACCTCTGCTCCTCTAGCCCACCTGGTACTGACGCCCTCCCTCTGTGTGCCTTGCGCTACCATGAGGTGACTGCTGTGACACAGGTGTCAAACACCCAAGTCCAGCCAGCCCAAACGGACATTCGAGTGGAACCACAGAAAGTGGCTGCCACAGCGAGGTCTGCCGCCAATGGGTGCAGAACCTGGTGTCCAGTCGAGGCTCGGTGAAGAATGGGGACAGTTTTGCAGAACGGCCTTGGTGCTGGAACCAGGCCTGAGGACGTGTCCATCCTGGACAGGGTCCTGGGGCACCCTGTTACTCTTGGCCAGACTGACCCTTCTCAACCAGACCAGCCTCCCTGAGGACAGACGGGCCTTGTCCACCTCAGGCAGATGGTGTCTCCCTGCAGCCTAAGCGGCTTAGCGCCAGCTGTCCTGTGCATGACGCAGTGTCCATTTGTCTCCCCCCCCCCCCCGAACTGCTCGCATCCCTGCCCTCCCGACCACCGACCCACCCGCTCTGTATACTTCAACCTCATCTCCACAGGCCGAACTACCTGTGGGACCGTCTCGAGGTTAGTCCGAATCTTACCAGGGCCACGACATTGCAATTTAGTCTGTGAAGCGCTTTCTTCCCCAAGTAATGGAAGCACTGAAACATGTTGACAAAACCATTCCGGCACTAGACTCTGCCGGGCGCCCGCTCAGGAGCCTAACCTCTGCAGGCAGGCGGTACTCCACCAACACGCGTGCTTACACGGAATCTGACTCCGCCTCCTGGCCTTTGCATCAACCGAGTAGAATCCGCTGGGGCATGCTCTGACCAGCCCTCCCGAAATAACATGGCCAGCGTTCCACCTCTAAGAATGCTGATCACCTGCACACTCAAGAGAACTACACCATGCTTGGACATGCGTTTCACAGATGCAACTCGTGCCATCCCAATGCCCCTTGCACCAGAACTGCTATCATCTAACAGGTGAGGAAATGCATGTGCAGACAGCACATCACGACAAGATCACAAGGGAACTGCACCAGCTTCTCAGGAGGCACTTTCTAGCTTTCATTTCTGTATTGGGGTTTTTAGCAATCCTTAATATACGTCTAAAAACATTGAAAGCCCCGGCCGGGGTGCCAAGTCTGTCATCCCCAGCACCTGGAAGACAAAGAGGCGATTGCCTCCAAGGTCAGGAGTTTGAAACCAGCCTGAGCAAGAGCGAGACCCCGTCTCTACTATAAATAGAAAGAAATTAATTGGCCAACTAAAAAAATATATAGGAAAAATGAGCCGGGCATGGTGGCGCACGCCTGTAGTCCCAGCTACTCACTCGGGAGGCTGAGGCAGGAGGATTGCTTGAGCTCAGGAGTTGGAGGTTGCTGTGAGCTAGGCTGATGCCACGGCACTCTAGCCCGGGCAACAAAGGGAGACTCTGTCTCAAAAAAAAAACTAAAAAAACATTGAAAGCCAAGTAAGGTATTATGAACAAAAGACAAAGAGAATGAGGAGGAAGAGAGTCCTAAAGGAAGGTCATTTAGAAAAGAAAAATCAACTTCGACAAAAGAGCCTTCCACGTTTGCACAGCCAGGCAGACTTTAATCACAGCAGAGGGGAAACCTTTTCAAAAGGGCGCACGTGGGTGGGCACCGGCTGCACGTGGGCAGCAGTGACAGACACACGTCAAACTGTCAGTGGATAAGCTGTGGCCTCAGAGGCTGAAATGCAGCGTGCGATGGAGACCCTGCCATACAAGCCACGTCGCCACATTGGAAATCACTGCCGGCAGCTCGTGTGGGGCTTCAGCCTTGGGTTTCCTCAGCGTGTCCTGGGTGTGCTCACTGGTGCAGCTCAGGTGTCTGGAAGCTGCACGTGTGTGTCACACAGAAAGACCATCCTGGTAACTCACAATGCAAGGGCGGCGGGCCTCCCCTGGGCGGCTGCTCACCGTCCGCGCTGACCGCGGCCCATCAGCTCCCATCGTGCCCGAGCAAACGGATCTGAGACCAACAGACCCCTCATCTTCCTCCGGACTGACCCGTTCTATGACAGGCAGGAGCTGATACTGAACACGGCCTACAGAAGCTCGAAAGGGCGGGCTGTCACGGGAATGGAGGGCTGCCCTTGCCCACTTGGAAGCATAACAGGGACATCTGGCAGTGCCGAGGCCTGGGCCGTGCCCGGCAGCTCCTGGAGGATTCGAATGTCACCATGACCGACTACAAGGGCCTGCAGCAAAGTGTCCTGTCTCACCACTGTGTGCTAAAGGGCGTGGGTTTCTACACTGCAGTTGGATCCTCGTGTTCATCACTCAGGATCTCCGGTAAGGACTAGAAATCAACACCCGAGCGAAACGCAGGCCTGCTGTCCTCAGGAGCGGCGCCTGGGCTCAGGTTCCCACACTGGAGTCACATGACTGAGCAGAACTTGGACTGGCCCGTGTCCCGGGAGACCTCCAGCTTGTGCTTGTCCCGGACGAGGATGGCCTCGTTTCCGTACTGGGAGTACCACATGCTCCGGCTCCTGCTCAGGTACGTCCCCGGCGGCACCGATTCCAACTTCTGCTGCTGCTGCTGCCAGATGAGCAGAGAGGTGTCCCTGTAGCGGAGGCGGGCGTAGCCTTCAGACAAGGCTTTCTCCGCCAGTGGGACGCGGCCACTCATGCCCCTGCCCTCGCGCCAGGCTCCCGCGCTCCCCGCTCTGAGATGGCTCTCGTGTGTGGAGAGCTGCCCACGACAGCTTGCACTAGATTAACTGATCACATCCATTCTCCAGCTTTGGGGCTCGAGGGGTCCTCGTTTAACTTAATGGCAGAGATGAGGGATTGGTTCCACTCGCAGGGATGTGCTGAAGAGGGCTGTGCTGCGGGGAAGCCTGGAGCCCCTCCGAGCACTCTGAAGACCCAGAGAACCATCTGGAGACAGCACAGGGTCAGGGCGGCGCCTGGTCACCCTCCTGGTGCACAGTTGGGAGTTGACAGGGACAGGGCACCACGCCTTGGGAGGGCTGTTCCCACACCTCGGCCTGGACTGCTGGGCTCGAGGAGAGGTATCCGGTGTCCAGAAGGGAGGACATCGCCCCCCTAGCTGCAGGCGGAGCGCGGCTCTGCGCTGTCCATGCTGGCGGTGGCCCTTGACGCCTGTCGGGACGTGGACCCAGCGCTGTTCTGTTCCCGCTAGTCGTCCTCACGTCTTCCCCAAGGTGCCGCTGCAAAGAAAGGGACATGCCGTGGGTGTGGGGTCGGCTGGGGCCCCAGAGGGCACAGAACCCCAACTCCGGGACAGCGGGCTCAGCCAGCCACCCAGCATGGAACCATCGCAAAGAAAGGGACATGCTATGAGTGTGGGGACGGCCAGGGCCCGGGAGGGCACAGAACCCCAACCAGGCCACCGAGTGCCGGCAGCCACCCAGCATGGAACCATCGCAAAGAAAGGGACATGCTATGAGTGTGGGGACGGCCAGGGCCCGGGAGGGCACAGAACCCCAACCCAGGGACAACGGGCTCAGCCAGCCACCCAACATGGAACCACCACAAAGAAAGGGACATGCCGTGGGTGTGGGGTCGGCCGGGGCCTGGGAGGGCACAGAACCCCAACCCGGGGCCAGAGTGCCCGGCAGCCACCCAGCATGGAACCCTCGCAAAGAAAGGGAGAAGCCATGGTTGTGGGGACGGCCAGGGCCCGGGAGGGCACAGAGCCCCAACCCAGGGACAGCCGGCTCAGCCAGCCACCCAACATGGAACCACCACAAAGAAAGGGACATGCCGTGGTGTGGGGACGGCCGGGGCCCCAGAGGGCACAGAGCCCCAACCCGGGCCAGAGTGCCCGGCAGCCACCCAGCATGGAACCCTCGCAAAGAAAGGGACATGCCGTGGTGTGGGGACGGCCGGGGCCCGGGAGGGCACAGAGCCCCAACCCGGGACAGAGTGCCCGGCAGCCACCCAGCTTGGAACCCTCGCAAAGAAAGGGACATGCCGTGGTGTGGGGACGGCCGGGGCCCCAGAGGGCACAGAGCCCCAACCCGGGCCAGAGTGCCCGGCAGCCACCCAGCTTGGGACCCTCGCACCGTCGCGGCCGAGCTGCGAGGACGAGCGGGCGACGACGCGGGGACGCGGACGTGGGGCTCGAGGCGCGCCCGGCTTCCGAAGCGAGGCCCAGGCGCCCCGGCCGGCACCGGGCCGCGCGGGCGCGGAGGGCTCGGTACTCACCCCGCGGCGGCGTCTCCGCGCCAAGGCAGGCGGCGTCCGGGGACGCCCGCGGGGAAGCAGCCGCGGCCCCCGCGCGGACGCCCTCCCCGGCCCGCGGGGCCATGCTGCTCACCGTGCGGGCCGGCTCCGCCGCGGCTCTCGGCGACGCGCGGGCAGCAGGGCGGGGCCGCCACAGCGCGGCCGCGTCTCCGTGGCAACAGCGCAGGCAGCGCCAGCCGAGCGCCGAATCCGCCAGGCGGGCGCAATGAGCCCGAGTCATCGATCGCTCCGCGGGACAGGGCAGGAGCGACCCCGAGGAGGGAGAGGAGGAGGAGGAGGAGGAAGAGGAGGAGAGGCGCTGGAGGAGGAGGAGGATGAGCAGTTGGAGCGGGGGAGGAGCCGGGGCAGAAGGAGGAGCTGGAGGAGGAGGAGCTAGAGTAGGAGGAGATGGAGCAGGAGGAGGAGGACTGGTGGCGCAGGGGGAGGAGCTGGAGGAGGAGGAGCTGGAGCAGGGGGAGGAGCTAGAAAAGGAGGAGGAGCTAGAGGAGGAGGTGGCACAGGGGGAGGAGCTAGAGGAGGGGGAGCTGGAGCAGAAGGAGGAGCTGGAGGAGGAGGAGCCTAGAGTAGGAGGAGATGGAGCAGGAGGAGGAGGAGGAGGTGGCGCAGGGGGAGGAGCTGGAGGAGGAGGAGCTGGAGGAGGAGGAGCTGGAGGAGGAGGAGCTGGAGGAGGAGGAGCTGGAGGAGGAGGAGCTGGAGGAGGAGGAGCTGGAGCAGGAGGAGGAGCAGGAGGAGGAGCTGGTGCAGGGGGAGGAGCTAGAGGAGGAGGAGCTGGAGCAGGAGGAGGAGGTGGCGCGGAGGAGGAGGAGCTGGAGGAGGAGGAGCTGGAGGAGGAGGAGCTGGAGGAGGAGGAGCTGGAGGAGGAGGAGCTGGAGCAGGAGGAGGAGCAGGAGGAGGAGCTGGTGCAGGGGGAGGAGCTAGAGCAGGAGGAGATGGAGCAGGAGGAGGAGCAGGAGGAGGATCTGGAGGAGGAGCTAGAGCAGGAGGAGATGGAGCAGGAGGAGAAGGAGGTGGCACAGGGGGAGGAGCTGGAGGAGGAGGAGCTGGAGCAGGAGGAGGAGGTGGCGCGGGGGGAGGAGCTGGAGGAGGAGGAGCTGGAGGAGGAGGAGCTGGAGCAGGAGGAGGAGCAGGAGGAGGAGCTGGTGCAGGGGGAGGAGCTAGAGGAAGAAGAGATGGAGCAGGAGGAAGAGGTGGAGGAGGAGCTAGATCAGGAGGAGATGGAGCAGGAGGACGAGGAGGCACAGAGGGAGGAGCTAAAGGAGGAGGAGCTGAAGCAGGAGGAGCTAGAGGAGGAGGAAGTGGCGGAGGGGGAGGAGCTAGAGCAGGAGGAGGAGCTAGAGGAGGAGGAAGTGGCGCAGGGGGAGGAGCTAGAGCAGGAGGAGGAGCTAGAGCAGGAGGAGGAGGTGGTGCAGGGGGAGGAGCTACAGCAGGAGGAGCTGGAGCGGGAGGAGGAGCTGGCGCAGGGGGAGGAGCCGGAGGAGGGAGCCGGCGTTGTTAGGGCTGCACCTTCTGGTTACTGTCCTGTGGTTGTGTTAGTATTTTCGCATTGCCGCCTGCGTAGTTGCTTTTGCACTTGCTGTTACTATTAGCGTTGTTACTCCTAATAATAGATTACAATTATTTTTCATTAATTAAATCGTGTCCCAGGCATACTATCTCAAAAATAGAGTTCTAAATTTTACATTTCCGTCAAGGGAGCCAGGCCCCTGTACTGCTCTTTTGAACTCCCATAACAGGCTGATGAAAATCAGATCTAGGCCTAGCACTCTGGGAGGCCCAGGCAGGAGGATCGCTCAAGGTCAGGGGTTCAAAACCAGCCTGAGCAAGAGTGAGATCCCATCTCTACTAAAAAAAAATAGAAATAAATTAATTGACCAACTAAAAATATATATACAAAAAATTAGCCGGGCATGGTGGCGCACGCCTGTAGTCCCAGCTACTCGGGAGGCTGAGGCAGGAGGATCGCTTGAGCCCAGGAGTTTGAGGTTGCTGTTAGCTAAGCTGACACCACGGCACTCACTCTAACCTGGGCAACAAAGTGGGACTCTGTCTCAAAAAAAAAAAAAAATCGGGTCTATTTCCTTCTGCACGCCATCCTCCTGTAGTACTCCCATAATACTCTCGTTTGGTATCTGTTGTTTTCCTTCTTGAAGTTTTATTTTTATGGCTTTCTCCAATGTGAATTAAGAAAATTGATGTTATGGATGTTCAAGGAACACTAAACCCACAACTGTAGGGTGCACGTTCTTTACACATACACAGGACGTTTACCAAATTTGACCATATGCAGGACCGGAAATCAGTTTCAACAAATTTCAAAGCATTTAAATCTTACGTAAATAGGGCCACAAGAAAATTAGTCTATAAAGAGATAATAAAAAGATAACCGGAAGAAACCCCATACATTTGATCATTAAGAGGTATATTTCAAAATTTCTCATGAGTCATAGAACTTGCAATAAAAAGTTTTAGGTATTTTAATTGAATGATAAATATACAGCACATCAAAACTTGTGGGATGCAGTTAAAAAAATCATGCCTAGGGAAAAATTTATAGTCTTAAAAGCATATATTAGAAAAGAAGGATACTTAAAAACTAAAGAGCTGGTTCCAGACCCCTTGCAAAAAAAAAAAAAAAAAAAAAACTAAAGAGCTGGCGGGACACAGTGGCTCATGCCTGTAGTCCCAGCACTTTGAGAAGCCAAGGCAGGAGGATTGCTTGAGGCCAGGAGTTTGAGACCAGCCTGAGCAACAGAGCAAGACTCTGTCTCCACAAAAATTTAAAAAGATAAAAATTAGCCAGGCGTGAGCCACTGCGCTACTTAGGAGGCTGAGCAAGGAGGATCTCTTGAGCCCAGGAATCAGAGGTTGCAGTAAGCTGTGATCACACCACTGCACTCGGCCTGGGCGACAGAGTGAGACCCTGTCAAAAAATTTTTTTAAGACATACAAAAATTAAAAAAACACCTAAAGAGCTGAATATCATCTCAAGATGTCAGAAGAAGAGCAGCAAAAATTAACTAAAAGAAAGTAGATGGAATACAGATGAAAGAAGAAATGAATGAAATAGAAGACAAACATACAAAAAAAAAGTGCAACAAAGCCAACAGTTAGCTCATCTCATCAAAGAGACTAATAAAAATGATAAGCCTCTGATTAAGAAAAAAGAAAAGATACACAGAACTAATATTAATAATTTTTTAATTTTTTGAGACAGAGTCTCTCTCTGTCACCCCGGGTAGAGTGCAGTGGCGTCATCATACAGCTCACATCCAAATGCACAACCACAGACACAGGCTGCGTGAATAGGAGGGAAAAAGAATTCAGAGGGTGGAGCCGAGAGCCAAGAGGAATTATTCCTGGAGCCTCAGCTTACGGACTTGGGGTTGCTGTGCGCCCCAGCCTAGCCCTCACGTATGCAGGAGGGGCAGGTGACCTGCCTTTTAGTCCACAGGCCAGGGGATGGAGAGGAACTGCACACAGTGAGTTGCACCTGAGGACCCTCTTTTGCACCTGGACCTAATTTAAATAACAAGAGCAAGAGGCTTTGGGGGGGAGGGTTGGAGGGGGTGAGTTTGTTCTGCGCGTGCGAGGAGGCTCCTATGAGCAACTCATAGCCAGAGGAAGAACTAAACATGTCCGGGAACTCCCTGGCACTGCTCTTGTCACAACTGCAGCCGAATCCTCCTCCCCTCCCATCCGAGCTGGTCTCAGGGACTCTCTTTTAAGGCAGAGTATGTGGCAGAAACCCTCCACGGCTCCCGAGGTTAGGCGTGTAACAGACGTGTGGCTGCTGCAGGGAGCTTCTCCCGGCCGCCCTGACCGCTGCCGCCTCCAGGCCTGGGTGTGTGAGCTTCCTGGGGCTTCTGCGAGCCGCCGGCATTCTTTACGGACCAATTCCTGCAAAGACTGGATCCTTTTACTTGCAGGGAGCAGCTCCGTGTTGGTTTGCTGTGGCTACCGTAACAAATTTCCACAAACTTGGTGACTTAAACACAACAGAAATGTATTCGCTCACAGTTCTGTAAGTCAGGAGTCTTTGGGATCAAGGCGCCGGCGTGGCTACCCTGCTAGGACAGGCTGTAGAGGAAGCTGCCTGCTGTGCCTCTCTCCCAGCCACCCACCTTGGCGGTCCTTGGCATCACCCCAATCTCTGCGGTTGTGCAGCCTCCTCTGCGTGCCTCTAATGAGGACACATCACCCGATTGAGGGCCGCTGGGAGGACGCAGGATGGTCTCCTGGTCTCGAGATCCTAAGCTAATTACTCATCTGCAAAGACTGCTTTTCCAAATCAGAGCATGCTCTCAGGTTTCAGGAATTTGATGTGGATACACCTTTTTGGGGTCCGCCTTTCAACCTACCGCAAACCCCAACACAGAAACCGGTGAGGAAGAAATGGAGGGAATCTTGGATCGGGTTATCGGCTAGGTAGGTAGGTGGCTCTAAGCAAAGAAAATGCAGCTTGTCTCTGGGAACGGGACAAAGGAGTAAAACAATAACTAAATTGTCCCCTGGGTCCCACGCGGTCACCTGGGACAATGTGGCGGACCCAGGAATTGCACCAAGAAAGGATTCGATGGCTATGGCATACTTTTTGTGTGGCTCTTCAAGAAAGAGAATAAAAACCTGAGGTTCCTAGATTTTAGTTCCAGACACAGACCCAGCAGGGCCTCAGGTGGCTTCAGGCAAGTGGGGAAGTGCCGGCCTTGGTGGAGGGGGAGGGGGATGTCTGATTCCTGAGTGCCCCGTCCCTTCCCGGGTCCTGTGGCCCCCGCAGCCCCGTCAGGGCTGGCTCCAGGAAGACTTGCTGGGCTTGAGGGTTCGGCTTTCCCTGGAGCTGCGTGGCTGGGCTGGGGCCTGGTCCTCCGCTTTCCTGCCTTGCAGGCCCGGAGACGAAAGCCTCTTTGTGCGCGCTGCCAAGGAGGTCCTCTGGCTGTCGCCCGTTGCCTCCAAAGGGTGATTAATCACCCTCAGCTGTTCCCAGACTTTCCTCGGTGCATTCATAGCTCCCTGCAGCAGCCGGGCATTTCAGGGCTCTAACAATCACCCTTCCCTCCCACCGTTCCATGTCTGAGGCATCCTCCCTGCACAGTGTCTCAGCCGGTTCCCCGCTGGGGAGCCTTTCTCTGATGTCTTCCTCGAGTTAGGGACGCCACCCCTCTTCCCATCAGCAGTCAGCAGTGGGTTCTTTGTGTTTTTTTTTTTTGAGACAGAGTCTCACTTTGTTGCCCAGGCTAGAGTGAGTGCCATGGTGTCAGCCTAGCTCACAGCAACCTCAAACTCCTGGGTTCAAGCAATCCTCCTGCCTCAGCCTCCCGAGTAGCTGGGACTACAGGCATGCGCCACCATGCCCGGCTAATTTTTTCTATATATTAGTTGGCCAATTAATTTCTTTCTATTTATAGTAGAGACGGGGTCTTGCTCTTGCTCAGGCTGGTTTAGAACTCCTGACCTCGAGCAATCCGCCCGCCTGGGCCTCCCAGAGTGCTAGGATTACAGGCGTGAGCCACCGCGCCTGGCCAGCAGTGGGTTCTTGTCACCAGCAAGTCCGTGGTAGCTCTGTGGTCAGCTCCGGCTGGTGGGAGGGGCCGGGAGGGGCCCCAGGACCTGTGTTGCCTGGAGGAGAGGCGGTGGGGGGGGCGAGGAAGGGTCAGGCCCCTCCTGCAGCGTAGCCGGGCCTGTCCGCCGTGGCGGTAGGAGGCCTCAGGCCAGAGCAGGAGCAGTAACAGAGCCGCACCAGCCATGGCGGCACGAGTGGAATGTTTGGCAGGCGGAGAGGTCGGCCCGTCTCCGTGGCGGTGGGCGCACCTGCCGCCGTGGCACAGACCCTGTGTGCAGAGAACAATGGCCAGTGGGTGGGAACCGCAGGGTGGCTGCCTCCAAGCCCATGCTTGAGGCAGTCGGGGGCCCAGGAGGAGCAGGGCCAGCTGGGCCAGGATCTGAGCCAAGGTCCCCGGTGACAGAAATGGCCTGCAGTGTCCAGGCAGCCACCTCCCGACTGCCCGCCCTGTGGCAGGGGCACTCGCTGAGCCCCACCGGTGTTTGAGAGGAACGGTCGCCCTCCACCCAGTCAGCCTGTAGGGGTTGAACAATTGGGGACCTGGGGCTGCAGAAGGGACTTCCTGGAGTCCAAGCGAGCCAGGTGTGAAGCCAGGAGCCGGAAGCCGCGAGCAGGGCTGCGTGCTGGGGCGGGACGTGCTGCAGCCGGACTTCATCTCCCGCTAGATGGAGCCAAGAAACCTGCGAAGGCCCCGCACGAAGCCCCCTCCCGTGAGCCTTGCGGAGCCTGGTGACCCGGCAGGTGGGAGATGGGAGACCGCCTGGCCGTGGGGACCTCTGCTGGGCTGGGGCAGTTGCCGCAGGGCATCAGGATGAGGCTCGGGAAGGGTGGCGGGGCACAGGGGTCTCGGGGTGTCTGCAGGGGCTGGGCTCTGCTCAGAAGCAGCACAGCACCTGCCAGGACCCCTGGGACCTCCCCAGGAGCACGAGGCCAGGGCTGGCAGCCTCTGCTGCCACGACACATGTGACACCTCCCTCCTGGCTCTGTGGCAGTTCTGGCCAGTTCCACGTCCGGCATGTCCCCAGGGTGGGTGCTCAGTAAGCGTTTTCCGGGTGGACTGGATGGGTGGGCGGCTGGATAGGTGGAGGGATGAACTCATGCTGGGCACCGTGCCGGGCACTGGGAGGACACGCAGTGGGTGAGACCACAGGCTGGGCTCCCGGGAAGCCACCTGCATCCAGGAGGACATTGCAGGGTCTCCAAGCCAGGTGCAGAGGGCAGTAGGGGAGCCAGGAGACGGCCACAGGGGGAAGGGCTGGCCGAGCTGGGTTTTAGGAGACACGGACATTTCCCAGGCGGCCAGGATCCCGTGACCCCACCACTGGGTGACGCCCGGCACACCTGGGTGCGGCGAGAACTGCGGGAGCACTTGGGGAGCGCTAGGTCGTGGCACAGGTTAGACCGAGAGGCTGTGTGGGGCTCAGGAGGCCTTGAGAATGGTGCTCAGGCGGGTGGGTGCACTCAGGGGGCAGTGGGACCTAAGGCTTTTGTTTTTGTTTTAAAGTATAATAAACAGCTTTATTGAAATAGAATTCACATGTGCCACAATCCACCCACTTAAAGTGCAGTTCAGTGGTTCTTAGTATATCCACAGGGTTGTGCAACCATCCCCACAATCTGTTTTAATTTAATTTTTTTGTTGTTGTTTAGAGATGGGGTCTTGCTCTGTCGCCCAGCCTGGAGTACAGTGGCATGATCATAGAGCTCACAGCAGCCTCAAACTCCTGGCCTCAAGTGATCCTCCCGCCTCAGCCTCCCAAAGTGCTGGGTTTGCAGGTATGAGCCACCATGCTTGGCCATCACAATCAATTTTAGAACATTTTCATCATCCCCGCTAAAACTCTGTACCCATTAGTAGTCATTCCCCCTCCCCCTGCCACCAAGCGGCCACTGATGTCCTCTCTCCGTGGCGTGGCCTGTTCTGGACGTCCTATACAAAGGGAATCACACAAGGTGTGGCCTTTTGTGTCTGGCTTCTCTCACTCAGCGGAGTATTTCCAGGGTTTACACGTGTAGCATGGATCAGAACATCTTTCCTTTGTAAGGCTGAATAATATTCCACTGTACGGACAGGCCACATTTTGTCTGTGTATATTTTGTCTTTGGCGGATATTTTTGGCTCTAAGAATAGCGCTGCTGGGCTGGGCATGGTGGCTCACGCCTGTAATCCTAGCACTCTGGGAGGCAGATGGGGGAGGATCGCGCAAGGTCAGGAGTTTGAAACCAGCCTGAGCAAGAGCGAGACCCCGTCACTATTAAAAATAGAAAAAAAAAAATTAATTGGCCAACTAAAAATATATAGAAAAAATTAGCCGGGCATGGTGGCACATGCCTGTAGTCCCAGCTACTCAAGAGGCTGAGGCAGGAGGATCCCTTGAGCCCAGGAGTTTGAGGTTGCTGTGAGGGAGGCTGATGCCACGGCACTCTAGCCCAGGCAACAGAGTGAGACTCTGTCTCAAAAAAAAAAAAAAAAAAAATAGTAGCGCTGCTTAAGTATGGTCGTGCAGGTTTCTGTGTGGACACAGGGGTGGGCTTCCCGCTGCGGGGGCAAGGCCAGGACAGCAGGGGCGGTCTCTCTTCTTGCAGAGTGGGGGTGGGGCGGGTGCAGGGGCTGGTGGAGAAGAGGAGCAGAAAGCCTCAGTCAGGCCTTGGAACGGGGAAGCGTTGTCACCACTCTCTCCCCTGCTCACACGCACACGCGCACAGGCGTGCACAGGCACGTGCGTGCAGCTGGGCAGTCCCCAGAGCCTGCTTCTGTTGCAGGTCTCCCTGCAGCCGGAGAAGCCTGCCCAGTTCTGGGATGATGGAGGAGAAAGGTCTCTTCACTAACAACCCTGCCTTCTTCCATCCCTGCACAGGGCGCCCGCCTCGGGCCAGCCTGCTTCCCGCCTGGTCTCGCGCGCCCCTTGCCCAGGGTGGGGCAAGCCTCACTGCAGCCACTCACAGGGGAGGAGACGGAGGGTCCCGGGGCAGGGGACAGAGCCAGGCTGCAGACAGACCCGCGCCCGACGCCAGGCCCTTCACGCTCATCCATCCTGCTGGGGCCGCCCGGTACACGTGGCTTCTGAGACCCTGAAACGCGGCTTTGACCGAGAAACTGCTAATTTTATTTCACTTTAATCAATTTAAACATTGATACTCATTCCAGTTTTGGCAGACTTTTAAGTACCTTTGAAACAACTTGGGATGCAGACCTACTTTTCCAACTGTGAATTTCGGGAACCTGAATACATGTCAAACGCCGCTGATGAAAACGTCAGGCTCAAATGAAAATGTTCGGCAGGTATAAAGTACGCGCCGAATTTCAAAGACTTAGCAAGAGAAAAGAACGTAAAATGTTGTCTTCAGTAAGTTTTTGTGTGGGTTGCATATTGAAATGACGGCATGTTGCACATGCTGAGTCAAACAGAAGGCAGCGTTGACGCTGGTTCCACTCACAGTGAATTATTAGCCAGCCATAAAAAGGAAGGAGGCCGGGACATGCCACAGAGTGACTGGGACGGGCATCGGCTGGAGGAGGGACACCAGCCACAGAAGGCCACACGTCATACGATCCCTCTATACCAAGTGTCCTGAACAGGTAGATCTGCAGAGATACCGTGTTTCCCCGAAAATGAGACAGGGTCTTATATTTATTTTTCCTCAAGAAGACACCCTAGGGCTTATTTTCAGGGCACGTGTTATTTATTTATTTATTTTTTAGGTACGGTACAACCATCTACATTTATTCAAATAGAGTTAAGTCGTCTCCTTCTGGAACATCATCACCACTCTCCAAACCCCGAACTCCATGCTGAGTTTCTTGCAACTCTATTTCCTTTAGAACCATCGACCCCGATCTCTCACGTTGAGCAATAGAGCCCTCCTGGGGCGGATGAGAAGGGCTGCCCATCCCGCTCTGCAACAAAATGCGTGGGTTGTGCAGATGTGCTGCGCAGCCACGCCCGTCACTAGGGCTTACTTTCGGGGTAGGGCTTCTATTGCGCGCATGCTTAGAAATCCTGCTAGGGCTTATTTTCTGGGTAGGTCTTATTTTCGGGGAAACAGGGTAGCAGATTGGTGGCTGCCAGAGGGTGGGTGGGGGTTGGGGATGGCGGCCGAGGGATGTGGGGTCTCTCTTGGGGGTGACAGAAAGGTTGCATGGCTTGGAGCATGTGCTCCGTGGCCAGGAAGGGATGTGGTCCAGCAGGCTGGGGTGGGCATGTCCCCTCGGCTGTGCCCCAAGGCACCACCCCTCATGTCCCATAGCTTACAGCCGGCCTCTGGGGCTTGGCTCTCCCCCCTGGCTGGACTGGACCCCTCCTCTCTGTCCCGCAGAAATCCTGAGTCTGCCCCAGGTCTGCTTCCCAACCTGGTGACCCCAGGTGAATTAAGCTCTGGAAACCCCTTCCCTGCCCTGAGCCCAGACAGTGTGGCCCTGAACACCTGGGCTTGACATGCAAGCCCCAGGCTGGCTTGGAGGACACTAGACAGCCACCGGGAGATGCAGACCGTGGCCATTTGGCAGGAAGATGTCAGAGGTCACAGTTTAGGGCACAATCTATGGATTATAGCATTTGACTTCATTTTGAAAGTTCAATCAGCGAAGAGCAAAAAAATCTACATTTTACCTTTTCAAACAAAATGTAAAAAGCCCACAGCCAACACGCCAGTCAGGCCGTACTCTGACTGCACGGGGGGCCAGATGGTCTCTTTCTACACCTATGATTTCCCGGGAAATTGTGACAGCTGAATTTGCCTGATGTGGCTACAAATGGAATTTGCAAAACGCGTGTGTTCGTGTGGTTCGTACATGGAATAGTTCCTTCACCCCCGGTGTCGGGAAGGGTCAGGGCATTCACTTCCCCTCCCGGTTGCTGAGCCCAGAGGCCGGGAAACATTTTCCAGCTGGAGGCTGGGTGCGTGGAGGAAGGGAGGGAGGTGGGTGGCGGGACACGGGGTGCTGGAGGGGTCACGGACAGACAGTGGCCTTGGGTGGGGCTCCTTAGACGGGAGCTTTCGTCTGTGCCTGGGACCCCAGCTGTGGAATGGGGAGGGCCCTCAGCCTCCGCCCCTCTGACGAATGCGCCGGACCTGGCAGCAGGTCCCGGTGCTTTGTGGGGAGACCTGGGCTGACAGAGCGCCGTGTGGCAGTGCGTAAGGGGCGGTCCCCGACATTGGGTGGGTGAGAAGCTCTCAAGACCTTCCACTGTGGCAGGCGACACGCTCAGAGGCCCACGCGTTGCCGCTCAGAAGCCAGGCCCCGCGGCTGCCCAGTGACGGGGACGCGGCCGGGGGAGGGTGACGCTTTCTCCCGTGCCGCCGCCCTGGCAGCCCTCATGTCATGGCGGGGAACAAACGGGAATGGCTTAGCAGGAGGCCCCGCGGGAGATGCGCTCTGTATTGGACCTGGTTTCAATCCAGCCTCTGCCAGTCACATGGCCCTGGCCTCGTCCTTCCAGCGCTGAGAACCGTCTTCCTCGGTAAAACCGACCCAGTGACAGCGCCTCCCTCCCGGGGCGTGCGTGCCCCTGGCCCAGAGCCTGGGAGCAGGAAGGACGTGCTGAGATGCAGCTGGAGCATCGCTCGGGGCTGGAGTCACTGCCGGGCACAGAAGCCCGCGTGCCGGGCACAGAAGCCTGCGTGCCGTGCACACAGCGGCTGCCGCCTCCCTGCCTGAGCCCCTGTGTGCGGCTTCCCCGGCCTGGAGGGCACGCGGCGCACTGCCAGCCACCCTTCCCTCCTGGACTTGCACTCTGGCTCCTCTGCCCCCACTTCCCAGCTCTGCCGCGCCGGCCGGCACCGATGGCCCGTTCTGGCACTGCGGCGGTGGGCGGTGGGCGTGTGTAAGCGTGTGCGTGCTTGTGTGTTTCGAGGCCCTGCTCTGTTGCTGGTTGTGTATCTGTGGGTTTCTAGTATCACAGCATTTCCTGTTCCCTGCCCCCCGCCCCCCACGTCAGTGTGTCAAGGGACACCCGAAAGGTCCGGGCGGGGAAGCCCCTCTCACCAGCAGTGTTCACTTGCGTGTGCACACGTGTCAGCGGGGCCTGGCACTTGCACCTGCCTCCTCGGTGCCTTGCTGGGTGCCCGGGCAGCCCACGGGTGGGCTCTTGAGTGTCAGTCCTGTGTTTGGCCACTCAGGACAAGGCCAGCACCTGGAGTGGATGGAGGCTTATAGGAGGTGACCGTCTCCCAGGCCAGCCATCTGGACTCGAGAGTGGCTATCACAATTATTAATGCTCTTAAAAGGAGCTGAAGGTGACAGCAGTGTACTATTGAAGTGCAAATCTTACGTGCTGTGGTGTTGATTTACACAGCGATAATGTTAAAATATGCCACAGATCAATAAATAGATTGTATTGCCTTTTTTAAAACCTGTGAATCTGTTCAGCACGTCTGCGGCTTGTGCATGAGAACATATTGGATTTTAAAATCACAGCGATTTGCCAAGCTGCTGGTGCCGCGTCCCCCCAGTGTTTCTTGAGCGCTGGCTATGTCCTGAGGCCGGGGCAGGCTGGGGGTGGCTCTTGCTGCAGCAGAGGGGACACGTGCTCAGGGATGAGAGGAACAAAGCAACCGGCGCGCACGGTGGTGGCGGTGCAGAGAAGAAAGGCAAGGTGGGCTCAGACGTGAGGGAGGGGCCCAGGCAGCGAGTTGGTGTGTGCGAAGGCCCCGAGGCACACGCATGCTGGACACGCCCCAGGGAGCGCTGCCACGGATGGGGCCGGCGAGGGGGCATCGCTTGGGACTCGCCCTGGGATGGGATTCGATTTTATCTCCAGGGAGGTGGGAGCCACAGGGGGCTCCCGTCTGCATAGAGGTGACAGGGTCTACCCCAGGTGTGACTGGGTCCTGCTGGCCGCTGAGGGTGGGCTGGAGGGTGGAAGCAGGCCACCGAGAAGTGGCATGGACCTGGGGGGAGGGCCCGGAGTGGTCGCACTCCCAGCAGAGTGCGGAAGGGGACTGCCCGGACTCGCTGAGGGTCGCTTGTGGGAACATGGTGACATTTAAACCACCTTCGTGGTTTAAAAAGCGGACACTTGCCCAAGCCCCACTCTGGGCAGACCAGCTCTCCTGTGCTTACCCCTCACGTCAGCCCTCTCGTCCCCAGTGTGCCCAATCTCTGTTGACCTGAGTCTCAGGCCCTTCAGGAAGCTCCCCCAGGTGTGCCCCGCACACCCTCTCCCCTGTCTGTCGCCCTCCTTCACGACAACGGCTCCCAGTCCGACAGGACGTGGATGGGTAGAATCTTCTGGAACAGCGTCCTCTTGGTCAGTCTCCCTGACGTATGCTTTGAGCTGACGCAATCCCGTGTCGGCTTTTAAACCACGGAGGAATTAGACGCCGCCATGCTCCCGCAAGCAACCCTCAGGGAGTCGGAGCAGTCCCCTTCCACACTCTGCCTGGAGTGTGCCCATTATACCCACTGAGCGTTCCAGAGAGCTTCTGCCAGTTTCCATTCATCCATTCGTCCATTCACTCACAGCCGTCCTGCCTGCAGAGCCCCCCAAGGACCCTGTGAGGTTCGCAGGGCAGGTGAATGTCCCCATTGTCCGGATCAGGACCTGGGAATCAGGGCGGCCAAGCGATGGGCTCGGGACCCCCCCATGGCTGGCCAGGGTCTCCTGCCTTGGCTGCTCTCAAGCTAAAGCCTGGATTCCTGGTTGGTGCAGGCCCTTCCCGGGCAGTGCCCTCTCCTGGGAGCAGCTGGGCGGCCAGGTGGCGGCAGCACCCTCTGCACCGCCAGGGGGCGGCAGATGGACGTCTGCGCGGTTGGCGGGGTTGGGTGGTGCCTGTTCCAGGCCTGGGCTGGTCCTCTGGGTTGGTCCCCTGCCCAGGCCGGCCGGCCAAGGGCAGTGAGGACAGAGGCCCCTGTCCTGCTGAGGGAGCTACCTGGGGAGAGGGACACAGGCATTAACGGGTCCCAGGCGAGGGGCTGGGAGGGTGGGGCGCCCTTCCCCAGGGGAGCCCCTCTGCCCAGGCGCTGGGCAAGGCCCTGGTTAGCTTTTCCTGGGCATTCCCCACAAGCAGAGGGGGAGCCCCCCACTCTGCAGCGGAGGCCGGGCTTTGCACAAGGGGCCTGCTCTGGGGGTGCCGAGGGCGGGGGCTCCCGGCTTTGAGGTTTCTCAGGGAGGTGCTGGAGGGCCCACACATCACCCTCAGGCACACTCACCCCACCCCCCGAAGCCCCTTCCCTGTGCACATCCACAGAGGCCCCACTGCCGCCGCCTCCGAGGAGGGTGCCCGGACAGCAGCCGCAGCCCGCCTGTCAGCCCCGGGGGGCCAGCTCCCTCCTGACTTCTGTCCGTGGGCCACACCTGGGCCCGGACCCCACACTTCCTCCTCAAGCTGGGAAGGGGCAGGTCTGGCTCTCTGCAGAGGCCAGTTCCCAGAACAGGACTCCAGGATGGGCCCCTGGGCTCAGAGGACCCTCTCTGGGCTTGCAGTGAGGGGGGTACCATCGGCCCTGGCCCCTGCCCATGCAAGCCAGGGGAGAAGGGGACTGGGCCACTGGGCGGGAGGCCTTTGGCAGACTGGTCACCTTCCCTTCTCTGCCTCCCCTTCCCGCCCCGCCCCCAGTGACTGAGCCAGTCTCAGAGAGGGGCTTGGACTTGGGGGGGTCATAACATCAGCAGTGGGAACCAGGGCTCCTGCAACTGAGCCAGACCCATGTAATTTCCATCTCGGAATCTGCTGTTGATGTCCTCGGAGCCCCTCCCACTGTCAGGCCCTGCCAGCTGGACAGAACGCAGCCCCCCCAGGGCGTGGCCCAGAAAGACCAGGGCGAGGCAGCGTGGGGGTGGCTGCGATCCTGGGCGGGAGGGAGCTTCCCTTTCCCCCACTATTTTCACATATTCCGTCTGGGACCCCGGGATCTGCCCTCTGGGCAGCTGGCAGTGGCCAGGGCTCTGGGCCCAGGCCAGGCGAATCCTGGCCTTTGTGCCGGGTCGGATGGCTTCCTGCGGCCCCCGGCCAGGGCAGAGGACGGGGGTAGGGCTCTGGGGAACGCTGGCCCCTGTGCCTCCAGCCTCAAGTGATCCCGCCAGGGCAGCCCGATGCCAAGGGGGCGCGAGAAGCCTTGGCCCAGCCGGGTGCCCCCTCCCGGGTCCGTCCTTCCCGGACGGCCATGCGAAAGCGCCCAGCGCGACAGGGGCCACCTCCTGACAACCACGGGGGTCCAGCGGCACCCAGGAGGGACGCACGGCCACCACTGCACGCACGGTCGCTCGCCGCAGCAGTCCGAGCACCCCGGGAGCGAGCCGGCGGGACCCCAGCTGGCGCGCAGGCCCCGCCCACCGCAACTTTCGTGGGCTGCGGCGGGGCAGGAAGTGGGGGCGGGGGCGGTGCTGGGGGCGCGGGGAGGCGCCAGGCGGGTGCGTTGGCCCCGCCCCCGGCCCCGCCAGGCCGAGGCCGCGCCCCCTACGCCCCCCGCCCCCCGAGCCGCGGAGTCGGCGAGTCGGAGCGTCCGGCACTGAGCGCGGAGCCGCGGGCGGGCGGACAAAGCGGCGGCGACGCGGCGGCCCAGGCCCGGGACGCGCGAGCGAGCGACCCGCCGGGCCTTTGTCTCGGGCGGGGCCGGAGCGGCGGCGGCCGCGGGGCGCCCAGAGCGCAGAATGCGGCGCCCCGCGGGGCGGATCGGGGAGCGCCGCGGCGGCGGGCGGCCAGGAGCTCGGCTTGGGGCCCCGGGGCACTCGAGTGCGTGAAGGGGGACCCGGCGCACTGCCCGGCGCCCGCCCCGCGGCCGCACGTGGGCGGGAGCGGCGGCCCGCGAGGAGCCGGAGGAGGAGGAGGAAGAGGAGGGACGCGCGGCGGCGCAGCGGGCACCCGGGGCCGCCCGCGTGAAGCCCCGCCCCGGCCGCCGAGCCCCGCGCGGGAGGCGGGATGCCCCGCGGCCGCCGCACTTGGGCTCGCGCGCTGCCCTGAGCCGGCCGGCCCAGCCGCGGCGGGCGCGCGGCGCCGCGGGCGCCATGGAGCAGTGGCGGCAGTGTGGCCGCTGGCTCATCGACTGCAAGGTCCTGCCGCCCAACCACCGCGTCGTGTGGCCCTCGGCAGTGGTCTTCGACCTGGCGCAGGCGCTGCGCGACGGGGTCCTCCTGTGCCAGCTGCTGCACAACCTTTGCCCCGGCTCCATCGACCTAAAGGACATCAACTTCCGGCCGCAGATGTCCCAGGTGAGCGGCCGGGCGTGGCGGGAGGGGCGCGGGTGCTCGGGCGTTCGCGCCGCCGGGCGGGCTTACCCGAACACCGAGGTCGCAGCCGCGGGAGCCGGATCGCCCTGGCTGGGGCTGCCGTGCGCGGGATGTCGCGGGCAGCGGGAGGGCGGCATGGAGAGGGCGCGCCCGGGGCCTCCAAGCCGGCTCCTCCCAGTGGGGACCTCCGGAGGTTTGAAGTTGGCCAAAGTCCTCCAAGCCTGGGGCGAGCCTCTGCTGCCCGCGGGTACTGCTTGGGTGCGCACGTCCCTCCGTGTGACCCTCCCGAGATGCGGGGAGACTCCGGCGTTGGCGCCCCCTCTCCCGGCCCGGGGCCCTGCGACTGTCCCTGCTGTCCCCAGGAAGCCTGCCGCGCCGGGGGCGCGCGGAGGGTCGCACCCTCGGGCTTTGGGACTGAAGAGTGGACACCGGGAGGACGGGCGGGCGCGCTCTCTGCGCCTGCCCGGGGGTGCGGCCGCGGGGCCGGGTGGGGCGCGGGCGGGGGCCCTCGGGTGGGCGCGGAGCGGGGGTGAGGGGGCCTGGGGCGCGCCCCTTCGTCCGCCTCCGCCTCCCCCAGGACCTGGGCCCGGTTTGAGCCGCTTCAGAGGCCTCCAGGGCTGCTCGACTTGGCGCTAGTTGGGCCCCCGTCGCCTCCCCAGCACCCACACCCTTCCGTCGGGCCCTTGAGTGTGGCCTTTGTCGCGGAGGAGGCACGCGTGGCCGCAGGGCCGGGCAGGAAAATGTCCGCTGCGCCCGCCGGAGCTGCTTTTCTTGGCCCCGTGGAGGGAACTTGGCCAAGAACGGAGCAGAATCGAGGTCCTGTTCTGCTCTCCGGGGTCGCGAAACCCGACCCGGAGCAGCTTTGCAGAGGTGGGGGGAGCCATGGGAGAGGAGGGGGCGCCCGGTCCAGCCCGCACTGCCCGGGCGCGACCTGCCAGCAGCCGCAGCCCCTTCCCCAGCTGCCCTCGGAACGGCAGACCCAGGCAGACCCAGGCGGTTCTGCGGACCCGGGCAGACGCGGTGCGGGAGGAGGGCGGGATGGAGTGAGTCACCGCTCCCAGCAGCGCCAGGCCTCTGCCCTTTGGGACGCCCGTGTTTCCTAGGAGATGGGGCCTCTCCGGGATGGGGTGGCCGCTGACAAAGGAGAGCCCCCGGGGGAAGGGGGCCGCCCTCCCACTCAGTACTCACAGCGGGGAAGGCAGCCCTACGGCCGTCACCACTGTCCCCGCGGTAGCTGCCCTGGGAGGGTGCCCGCTGCACAGTGCCCGCTGCACAGTGCGGCTCAGCGCCCCGCTGGCGGCTGGGAAGTGCTCCCCGTTTCATGGCTAGAGGGAGCAGGCCCTGCGGGCGAACAGCTGGCTCTGGTAGGAGCCTCTGCGAGTGGTGTGAACTCCAGGGCCGCCAGGCTGGCTGCGCGGGCAGGGTCGGCTGATTGGCCCCGGCTGGGTCTGCGCAGAGGGGGCTGGCCTGGCGCTGCCCTCCCCAGCTGTGGTCTGGGCAGGGTGGTGGGAGGCGGAGGGGCCGCTGACTGCGGCAGGTGGCTCTGCTCAGCCTCTGCTGCAAGTTCAAGTCCAGACTTCTCGGGTCCCTGGAGCCTTGGCCTGGGCAGCAGCTCCAACACTGACGCAGTCCCCTTGAGTCCTGCTGCCCCCGGCCCGGGGAGGGGGCTTTGGGAGGCTGGGTGGTAGGGAGGCCAGAAGGTCAAGGGTCTTTGTGGCCGCATGCTCTGATTGCATCCTGGCACTGTCACCTCCCAGGTAGGCGAGGACCTTTGGGCTTTAGTTCCCGGTCTCTGCGATAAGGACAGGTCCTCGTGGCCACCTCCTGGCCGTGTCGTGAGGGTTCGCTGGGGGAGGGCGCTGTGTGTCGTTGGCAGTTCCAGGGCCACGGGCTGGACCCTGGCACCTTCGTACACCTGGGGCCTGCACAGGGACAGCTGCGGGGGCTCCTTTAACGCACCGGGCGGCCCGTCCGTGTGCTCCTAGGCGAGGAAACCACTTTGCGTGCCGTGTGTGGGGGACACGGCCTGGGAGAGGGACGTGGCGGCCTCTCTGCGGCTGCTCTCGGCTGCCCAGGACACATGCGTTCCCTACGGGGGCAGGGAACAGCGTCGCCCCGGCCGCGGCGGTTGGAGCTCGTGAGGAGTCGCAGCTGCTCCTTCTAGCCCGTGCTGGCCGGCCGGCAGGATCCCGGGCGGCGTGTACCAGGGATGGTTCAGAGAGGGGGTGGTCCACCCGGGTCCCTGCCTGAGTGGCAAAGCTAGCATGCACTTAGGTCTCCCTCCCAAGACTGTTTAAATAAATGACAACTTCGAAGGACTTCCTAAACCGCCTTGCTGTCTTGCTGACTCTCTTCTGACACATGCTCTGGGCCACGCTCTTGGATTTTCATGGTGTGTGTCTGTTGTCATGGGATGGGTGGGGTGAGCGGTGTGTGTTGTCATGGGATGGGGGAGGGGTGTCTGTTGTCATGGGATGGGTGGGGAGGGGTGTCTGTTCTGGGATGGGTGGGGGAGGGGTATCTTCATAGGATGGGGTGGGAGTTGTCTTTCTGGGATGGTGGGAGAAGTGGTATCTTCATGGGACGTGTGGGGGAGGGGGTGTCTGTTCTGGGATGGGTGGGGAGGGGTTCTGTTCTGATGGTGAGGGTGTCTGTTCTGGGATGGGTGGAGGGGTGTCTGTTCTGACGGGGTGGGAGGTGTCTGTTCTGGGACGGGTGGGGAGGGTGTCTGTTCTGGGATGGGTGGGGGAGGGGTGTCTGTTCTGGGATGGGTAGAGGAGGGGTGTCTGTTCTGGGATGGGTGGGAGGTCTGTTCTGGGATGGTGGGAGGGGTGTCTGTTCTGGGATGGGTAGAGGAGGGGGTCTGTTCTGGGATGGGTGGGGGAGGGGTATCTTCATGGGACGGGTGGGGGAGGGGTGTCTGTTCTGGGATGGGTGGGGGAGGGGGTCTGTTATCATGGGATGGGTGGGGTGAGGGGTGTGCCCCTGTTTCCGTGGGTATCTGGGTCCTGGTGAGTTGCCAGGGCCCCTCCAGGTGCGCAGCGGAGTCTCCCACATCCCTGCCTGTCACAGAGGCGGGGACTGTCCAGCTCAGAGGCCTCTGCGGTGTCCGCCCACCAGCCTCTCATGGCGACACCCTGTTTTCGAGGATTTGGAGAGCCCTTCCTACTTTAAGCTTATCTTAGCTGAGTTAATGGCCCTAAAGCACCAAAATAGCAGTGTACATTTAATGAGCACCTGCTGTGTAGAGAACCAGGTACTAGGAGATAGTCACAGGGAGATACCAGTGCCCACCTGGTCATGCCCTCCTGAAGCTGGCAGGATATGCTTTATTTAAAGAAAATTTTTTTTTCTAGAGACACAGTCTCGCTCTGTCACCCAGGCTGGAGCGCAGTGGCACAATCACAGCTCACTGCAGCCTCAAAGTCATGGGCTTAAACGATTCTCCTGCCTCAGCCTCCTGAGTAACTGGGACTACAGGCACTCGTGCCACCCGGTTAAGTCTTCTACTTTTTATAGAGACGAGGTCTTGCTATGTTGCCCGGGCTGGTCTTGAACTCGTGGGCTCTAGCGATTCTCCCGCCTTGGCCTCCCAAAGTGCTGGGATTACAGGTGTGAGCCACCTCGCCTGACCTTATTTTATTTTTTTATTCAAAATGCCTGGGAGCCACTGTGGGTTTAATTAAACTAATTAGGTATGGCCACAATCTGCTGATGCTGATGAGAGACCGAGTGTGTCTGGAGCAGCTTCAGCTAGGAGGTGCAGAGGTGGCCTGTGCCCGCGGACAGCCCCTGTGGCGGTCTGCAGCTTGCACCTTTGGGCCACCGCCTGCCTGGCCTCTGACCTGCCCACACCACCCGGCGTGGCTGGGGTTTGTCCCCATCCTTAGCTCCTGCTCCTGCCTTTTTCCTGATGCTCCAGCCTGGCCACTTTGGGCGTCCTCCCTCCCTGCCTGTTCTGTCTGTGCCCTTGCTGGAAGGTCCTCCGTCCAGCCTGGCCCTTCCTGCAGGAGCTGCCTCTGAGCCCACCCTCTCCCCAGCCGGCCTCTGGGCGTCCCAAGCCTGGCTCTCTGCTCCCATCGTTGCGGGTGCGTCTCTGGCCTTGCGCCGTGCGCTGTCTATCACGTGGGGACCCTCACCGCCTGCTCTGCAGAACTCAGAGCAGCTTGAGAGCAAAGGCTGCCGGCATGGGCTGTGAGTCCTCCTGCGTGGCACCTCCCCTGGCCTGGGGAGACCCCGCGAGGCAGCGGGGAGGGGCGGGGTGGGGCAGTGCCCCGTTAATGGATGGGGCAGGGGCGGGGCTGAGGTTGAGTGGCCGTGTGGGCGCCGAGGCCTCTTGCCAGCCTTGCAGGTCTCCTGCCCTGGGAGCTCCGTCACTTCCCCTGAAGAGCAGACGGGCCCTGGCACGGTGGGGAGGTTGGGAGACAGAGCTGGTGCCTGAGGCCGGAGATGGCCCCGGGCTGGCCAGCTCTGCCCTCTGCCCTTTGGCTTTGGGCTGTGCCTCCCCTGCTCCCGGGCGGCCCGGAGGGCTTGCTGCGGCTCGCTCGGCCCCGTTGGCTGGGCCCTTGCTGTGGGCTCGGGCAGCAGAGGCAGAACCTATCTGCCTCTGTGCTGCTGACTTTTGGGAGGAGGGACAGAGAGGACTGACCAGGACAGACACGGGTGGCGCTTTCAGACACAGAGGGCAGGTGGGGCGCAGGGGCACGATCCGGGGGCCGCCCAGGCGGCTTCCTGCCCAATGGGTTTGTGTGTCCCTGTCTTCCCCTTGCCGCGTGTGTGCACCTGTGCTCCCCCAGTGTCATTTCAGGGGGACCGGGCACGGCCCACAGGCCGCTCAAGTGCGGTTCAGGCTGGGGCCTTCGGGGCAGGGCACGTCCTGGAGAGGTTGCTGGTCTGGGGAGGGGCCGGGCTAAGACGGGGCTCCACTGATGGGGGCCGGGCTGGGCTCGGAGTGCGCTCCTGGCTGTGTTCTGGAGCGGCCGTGGCTCCTGGGGCTGTGTCCCTGCCACAGGAAGTGTCCTGTAGGCCTGTCCCCCCGCCCTGTCAACATCCTCTGTCCGGGTTCCGGATGGCTGTGCGGTATCCGCTCCCTCCTGGTGCCCTGGGATCCCCGGCCCCGCCCACTCTGGCTGAGCCATCTCCCAGCAGCCCCCGCCTGGGGACCTGCTTCCCGGGGGCCTGGCCGTGTGTGCCGCTGGGCAGCGGGCGGCGGCCAGCACGTCCCGCGGTTCAGCTGTGCGGCAGAGGCCCGCCGAGACCCCGCCGGGACGAGCCCCTGGGCAGCTCTGATTGGCGCTGGGGAGTCTGCCCTGGTCGGGGAGGGGCAGGCCCCGGCTCAGGCCGTGTTTTTGGTCCTTGCAAATCCCCAGCTCTGCGGGGACGCCTGGACTGGACAGCGTCCTGGGCCGTCCTGACCGTTTGGGCTCCTGAATCCAAAAGACAAACAAGGGACCACGGACTCGCAGCCGCAGAGGGGACGGGTCCCTGCGGTGGGAGCTTGGGCCGAGGGCCAGGCCGGTGGCTGCCAGAGTCAGGTGTCGGGAGGCTGCCAGCTGCCCGCTCGGCCTCACGGGTCCGGCTGCTGCGGGAACGAGGTGTTGTGGTGGGAGGGCCGGCTCGTCCGTCTCGGAGGAGTTTGTGTGAGGATTAAGGAGGTCACTTCGCCAGACCTGCTCCTCGTCCCCTGCGCCAGCTTAACCTAGAAGTCATAAGTGCTCCCGCCGGTCTGTTTGGTTTTGTGCTTTTGGTTTCAAAGGCGGCACACAGCGGTGGAGTCCTCCTGTCCCCTCCTGGGAATCGCTAGCCTCGGCCTTTCTAGGATGGGGGGGCCTGTCCCAGGCCCCCCCGAGACTCCCCTAGAGCCCCCTTTTCCTTGTCATCTGCATGGGGGGACGGAAGGTTTTCTTTTCTTTTTTTTCTTTTTTTGAGACAGGGTCTTGCTCTGTCACCCCGGTCAGAGACAGTGGCCTCATCGTAGCTCACTGCAGCCTCAAACTCCTGGGCTCAGGCGATCCTCTTGCCTCAGCCTCTCGAGTAGCTGGGACTGCAGGCGTGCACCAACGCGCCTGGCTAACATTTTAATCTTTTGTAGAGACGGGGCCTGGTTGTGCGGCCCCAGGCAGGTGGACCCCATGTCCCCTACGCTCATTGAGGAGCAGAGGCTCGAGGCACCGGCTGTCTGCCAGGGCCACTCCTCTGTGAGAGGCTGGCCTGGACTTGGCCCCAGACTTCTGGACTCCAGGGGCCATGCCCTTGACCGCGGCTGCCGTGCCCAGGGGGCAAGTCAGCTCCATGGGGTCTTCCTGGGCCACTCCAGCAGGATGGGGTGAGGGGAGCCTGGGCTGTGGGTGAGCTTGATTTCGTGTTCCATCTTTGTCCTGTGTCAGTTGTGTGATTTTGGGCAAACCACTTTGACTCCCTGAGCCTTAGTTTCCCTGTCTGTACATTGGGCGTGATGCAGTTCCTGTGACATGGTGTTTTGGAAGTCAAATGGGCTCACTCGAGTGACCCTGGCTGCCCAGCGCCTGCACGTTCAACCCCCTCTGTGAGGCTCTCAGGCTGGGACCCCAGAATCAGACCCCGAGACGGGGCTCAGCCAGGTGGGGAAGGAAGGGGCAGGTGCCGTTTGGCCCAGCAGCATCCTGCTGTGGGCAACAGGCTGGACGCCAGGAGCAAGGACGTCCTCAGAGGTACATGGCCCAGCAGGGTGGGGGCTTGGACGGGGTGCCGGGCAGGCCTGGGTGCCCGCTGCCTGTCGGGGTGGGAGTTGACGACAGGCAACCTCTACTCCCTTCCTGTCATGGAACGGACTGCTGCTGCTTCGTCCTGCCCTGGTGTTGGCAGAGAGAGGCCTGGGGGTGGCTGGGCCCCCTGCGTGCTGTGACCCCTATGGGTGTCTGCTGAGGACAGGAACAACGAAGGCCTTGCAGGAGGAGGGTGGGGAGGCCTGTTCCCTACTGCACGCCTCCCCCCTGCACCCTGGCCACCTCCCACCAGTGACCCGCACCCAACTTGGGGCAGAGGATGGAGGGAGATGGTCCAGTGGGCATGGCGGCTTTCGGGCCACTTGCTTCACGTCTGTTTCTCCGTTGCCTGTCCTGTAAACAGGGCCGTCCTGTCTGCCCCCCATGGCTGCAGGAGCGGCCAGGAGGGTGTTCAATGAGTCAGAGCCCCTCGCTGGAGGGAAGGACAGTTTGGGGTCGGGCTGTGTAGTCTCTCTTGCAGGAAGCAGCCCTGCCAACGACTCTGGCCCGTGCTCCGTGCTCTGGTTGACAAGTCCCTGGTTCTGCTGTTGCTTAAGGAGGTGTTTTCTCCCGGTGGTGGCTCGGGCTGCCGCATCCGCCTCCTGGAACTGCTTTCAGTAGCGACGCGGGCTTTCTGCTGCTTTCCTTGGAGAATCTCAGCGTGTCGACATGCGCTAGCGGTGCAATGCTCCCGGGGCCTCCCAGCCCGCACCCCGCCATCCCCCGCACTCGGGGCGCCCCGGGACGTGAGCCCCGGAGATGCTCTCAGCGATGACCGGGTGGTGCCGGCGCACCCCTTGATTGTTTGGTTAGCGGGAGCCGTGGGCGCACCCGGCGAGGACAAATGCCTCGTCTGGGAGTGAATAACCGAGTCAATAAATCCAGGCTGTAAACCTCACCTCTTGCAGCTGTGTCTCTGTGTGTGTGTGTGTGTGTGTGTGTGTGTGTACGCGCGCGCACATGTTTTATGGCCTGGCTGGTCTGGGCAGCTGGGCCCCCCCGGCAGTGTAGTCTCAGGGCCCAGGGCTGAGCGCGGTGTGTGGGTGGAATGAATCAGAATGCACTTCGGGGTCAGGGGCCTGGGCCTGCTCTGCCATCCGTGCTGTGTGATCTTGGGTGAAAGCTCCCTGTCTGTGCCTGTCCGCATCTCTGACCGCTCCCACTGGTTTTGGGGCTCACGCTGCTCTCTTTGAAGCCACCGAGGGCTCTGGGGTTCCGTAGCCCAGGGGGCCTTTGCCGCAGGGCTCTGTCTGCCCTCTGGGGGCGCTGTGTGGACAGGGACCTGCCCTTTCTGTTGGGGGAAGCCCTGGCTGCCTCCCTGCAGTGAGTCGGGGCCCGGGGCTGCAGGTGGCCCCTGAGTGGCGGGTTCTGCTGATGGAAGGCAGGGACCCCGGCTGTGGCTTAGCTGCACCTGGGCCAGCTGCTGGGGACCCCTGTCCCACCCCGGGTGCCGAGGCCTTGGCCCTTCGTGTCACGGGGCCCCAGGTGCCGGCGAGGGTCGTCCTTTGCAGCGTGGGGAATGGGCAGCCGGGTGGGAGACCAGAGAGTCACGGCCACATCTTGCCTCCCCCAGCAGCCTCCAGCCTTCCTCTGGCTTTACCGTCCAGTGGTCTGGGACCAGGACGTGCTGGCCAGTGCCTGGCACCTGTCTGTGTCGGTGGGCCACGAGCCCAGGCAGGACAGCCTCTGGTGCTGGGGTGGGGGGCACTGGCTGGGTGCATCCAAGCCCCCAGACCCTGAGAACGGGGGGCACAGCGGAGTTGGGCCGTGGAGAGGCCCACTGAGAAGGCCCCCACTGATTAAACCCGAGCGGCTCCCTGGGGGCCTGGCCCTGCAGAGAACTGCCCTCTTGACAGCCCACGGTAGTAGCCGTTCGGACACAGGGCAATTTGATTTCGAACTCCCGACCTCGGGCAATCCGCCCGCCTCAGCCTCCCAGAGAGCTAGGATTACAGGCGTGAGCCACCGCGCCCGGCCAATTGTTTTCTATTTATAGTAGAGACGGGGGTCTCGCTCTTGCTCAGGCTGGTTTCGAACTCCTGACCTTGAGCAATCCGCCCGCCTAGGCCTCCCAGAGAGCTAGGATTACAGGCGTGAGCCACCTCGCCCGGCCGACCCAGGGCAATTTGAAAGCTGTGGAAACTGAGGCTCAGAGCACGAAGATCCTTCCAGGCCTTGCCGGGGGGAGGGGATGGCAGGATTCAAACCCGAGGCTTGGTGGCCCCAGGGCCTTGGCGCCCCCTCCCTGGCGCCGTGGGCTCCCGAGGTGCCGGGGACTGTACCCGTCCACGCATTCCCGCCCGTGATTCATGTGCTGCCAGCCACTCTCTGTTTCTCTGAACTCGTGTGTGTAATAAAATGTGCTTTTCTCAGAAAAGGGAAGACAGAATTTTCACACACCACTCCCTCTTCATGCAAATAAGCCCTGGGAGGAATCAGGCTGTCATCTCTTTGGGTGTATTTTGCGGTAATTCAGCTGCTTAAACGAAACATCTGTTCTCCGGCGAGGCCCTGGGAGGGCGGCTGCAGATTAAAGCAGGACAGTGTGTGTGTGTGGGGGGTCGTCAGTGTGTTCACTGTCGCCGAGGGGCCACGTCAGGCCCCCGCCCCGGAGGGAGCACCGGGCACCGGGGCCGTGGGGCAGGGGCAGGCGTGCGGGCTGAGCTGGAGCGTCCGCGCCGTGGCTTCCTCTCACGTGGCCGGGCAGAGGCCGTGGAGGGGTGGCCGGCGCTGAGGCTGCTCTAGGGCAGGGCCTGGCGGGGCTCTGTCTGTCCAGGGGCCCCGTAGGCCCACAGGGCGCCCGTCCGGCACCCTCCCTCACGGAAGGAGCTTTCTCCCTCTGGCGCCCTGTCCCCGGGCTCAGGCGCCAGCCCTGTGTGCCCCTGGAAAGCTCGTTGGTCACCCCAAGTCTCAGCTGGCTCATGTGTGAGACAGGCCCCGTGGAGGCCCGGGGGCCCCGTGAGTGCCGGGCGTGGGTGCCGCCGTCCCCGGCTCCCGGCCGGGGCTCGTGTGGGGCGGTGGCTCCACCTCCACCTCCACCTCAGAGTCGGCTTCCTTACGTGCCGGGCGCTTCCAGGCCCTGGTGGGCAGTGGTTTTCATCCCTGTTGCTGGCTGTGTGGGGTGATCGTCGGGCTCCTGGTGGGGGACGGGTCTCGGGCGTCCTGTGCCTGTCCAGTGCAAGGTGACGCGTCACTTGGGTGCCTGGCCCCGGGGGCGAAGGAGAGGCGGGCGAGCCCGCGTCCGGCAGAGTCTGGGGGAGAGCATGGACAGGGCCCTCATGGGGAGCCCTCGGGGGGCGGGCGGGGTGGAGGCCCAGGCCTGTGGCAGCTGGGGGTGCGGGGGCCGCGAGGGCACACCGCCCTGCACAACTCGCGGAGGTGACAGCAACTCCGAGCCGCTGCCTGGAAGGCTGCAGGGAGGCAGGGGTAGGGGGTGGTGGGAGGGTGGCTTCATCCTGGGGGTGCCAGGGAGTGGAGGGAGGGGTTGGTGGTGAGAACGGGGTGTGCGGGGATTTGGCTGTGGCTCTGCGGGGACCCGGCTGAAGAGGCAGGCCCGGCCCCGGGGGGCCGAACGTGGCTGTCCGGGCAGGGGCCTGCACGGGGGCGGGGGTGGGGGTGGCTTGGACACGGACATGGGTGATGACGACGGTGCCCCGTGTCAGGCTTGGGCAATGTGGGGGACAGCGGGGCTGTCTGGAGTTGGCCCCTTGGGGTTCGGGCTCCGCCATTGGCTGGTGTGACAGGGGCGGCTCTCCCAGCGCTGTCCAGAGTCTGCCCCGACCAGACGTGGGGGCCCTCCGGCTCCACCGGGGTGACCCTGTCTGGCCTTGTGCTCTCTGCTGCCTTTCCCATCCCCGTGGCACCTGCTGTGGTTGTGTCCAGGGTGCTGGACTTGAAGGTGGTGGGGGACCGGGGTGGGGGGTTGTGGGGCTGGCCCCAGCCCGGGGGTGGCCAGACTCAGCCGCCTCCTGCAGAGCCCGGCCCCGGCCAGTGTCCACACCCTTTCTCCGTCCCTGTCCTTGCGCTGTCTGCCTCGCTGACACTCTGCGGCAGAGGCAAAGGTCACAAGCAGGGGCTGGCATTCCCTGCTCGCGGGCGGGGCGAGTCCGGCTGTCTGCGGGGCGTGAATCCCTCGCGTGGGCTTTGTGTCAGCTGGCAAGGCGGCCTTGGCAGACACTGGTGGCTGGACTGCCTTGACACCCCAAACAGGGGTGTCTGTTCTTCCGAACTGGTTTTGCAGTGTTAAGAGAGGTTTTTCTTAAAAAGTGCATTGGCGGGGATTGATTTTTCGGGGACTCCTTTATTGCTATTGATCCGCTGAAGCTGCGATCGGGAAGGGACCTGCCGCGGCTGTGTCGAGGGCAGCCTGCGAACCTCGTCGATTCTCAGTGAGGCTCGGGTGGCCACGCGGCGCGGGCTGGCGAGCCAGCTGTGAGTGTTTGGGGGTCTTGGCCTCCCGCCCCGAGCTTGGGCCACCGCCCTGCCCCGGCAGGGCCCAGGAGTGGGTGCAGGGCTGACGGAGGACAGCGCCATTGTCTGCTACTGCTTGGGGAGGCAGGGACCAAGGCGGCTCCCTCTCCGGGCCACCCGTCCTGCGTGTCAGGGAGGCGCCCGCTCTGTGGCAGGACGGTGCCTAGCAGGAGGCCGGCTGCCGTGTGGCGCGGGCTCTGCCTTCTCCAGGATGGGCACGGCTCTGTCCAGGGCCCCAGGGTGACCCACGGGGTGTAGGGGCCTGGGGGACCGTGGTACTGGCCCCGAGCACATTTCTCTTGCTTTTTGGGTCTTGGCGAGGGTGGCAGGTACCAGAGCTTTGAGAATCGCCTCTCTTGCATTCCTGTGGGTTTTCTTTTATTTTTTCACAGACTTTTAGAACATGTTATTTGATTGATAACGTAGTATTTGCATGTATTTATGGGATACATGTGAATTTTTTTTTAAGACAGGGTCTCACTTGGTCAGCTGGGCTACGGTGCAGTGGTGTCATCGTAGCTCACTGTAGACTCCAACTCCTGGGCTCAAGCGATCCTCCCGCCTTGGCCAGGGACTTGCTAGTGCACCATTTTGATCTCCTGTCTCAGCCTCCCAAGTACCTGGGACTATAGGCGTGCACCATCATGCCCAGCTAACTTTTCTATTTTTAGTAGAGATGGGGTCTCTTGCTTAGGCTGGTCTGGAACTCCTGAGCTCAAGCAGTCCTCCCGCCTTGGCCTCCAAGAGCACTGGCATGAGCCACTGTGCCCAGCCTATATTTGATACATTCATACATACAGTGTGTAAAGTTCAAATCACGGTTTGAGCATATCCATCATCTCTCAAGCGATCCTTCTGTCTCAGTCTCCTGAGTAGCTGGGACTACAGGCATGCGCCACCATGCCCGGATAATTTTTTTGTATATATTTTTAGTTGTCCAGCTAATTTCTTTCCATTTTTTTTTTAGTAGAGACGGGGTCTCGCTCTTGCTCAGGCTGGTCTCGAACTCCTGAGCTCAAACGATCTGCCTGGCTCAGCCTCCCAGAGTGCTAGGATTACAGGCGTGAGCCACAGGAACATTTGCTTTTTTTGTTGTCGAGTTGTTGGGTTCTTTGTCTTCTGGAAGAGACCTGGAAGAGACTGTCCTTTTCACACTGAATATTCTTGGTACCTTTGTCAAAAATCAGTTGGCTTTAAATATTGGATGGATTTATTTCTGGGTTCTTTATTTTGCTCCGTTGGTTTAGGTGTCTGTGTTTATGCCAGTACCATGCTGTTTTGGTTATTATGGTTTTGTAGTGTATTTTGAAGTCAGGGAGTGTGATGCCTCCAGTTTTGTTCTTTTTGCTCAGGGTGGCTTGGGCGTTCTATGGTCAGTATGGTTCAGATGGTCTCTTCTACCGTGAAGCACGTCATTGATATTTTGATAGGGTTGCATTGAATCTGTAGATTGCTTTTGGGATGGGTCATTTTCACAATACTAATTCTTCCAATTTGTGAACATGGGATGCCTTTCTGTTTTTTTTGTGACCTCTTCAATGTTTTGCATCAGTGTTTTATAGTTTTCCTTATAGAGATCTTTTACTTCCTTGGTTAAATTTGTTCCTAGGCATTTTTATTTTTTGGTAGCTGTTGTGCTAGTGAGTTTGCTTTCTTGGTTACTTTTTCTGCTAGTCCATTGTTGGTGTGTGAAGTGCTACTGATTTTAGTGTGTTAATTCTGCATCCTACAACTTTACTGACTTTGCTTTTCAGTTCTAAGAGTTTTTGGTGGAGCTCTTAGGGGTTTCTCTGTATAAGATCATGTCTTCTGCAGACAGGAAGAGTTCAGCTTCCTTCTTTCCAGTTTGGACACCCTTTTATTTCTTTCCCTAAGGCTGTAGCTGGGACTGCCAGTACTACACTGAGTGAGAGTGGCGAGAGTGGGCTTCTTGTCATGTCTGGTTCCCAGAGGAACAGCTGTGAGCCTGGCCCACTTAGTGTCACGATAGCTGTGGGTTTGGCATGTGTGGTCTTCACTGTGTGGAGGTCTGCTCCTGCTGTGCCTACAGTTTGAGAGTTTTTATTGTGACGGGATGTTGAATTTTATCCTGTGCTTTTTCTGCATCTATTGAGAGGATCATATGGATTTTTGTCCTTCATTCTGTTGATGTGATGTGTCATGTTTATCGATTGGTGTAATCGAGCCATCCTTGCATCCCTGGGGTGGAATCTTACTTGTCACAGTGAGTGATCTTTTTAATGTACTGCCGGATTCACTTTGCCAGTATTAATATTTTGTTGAGGATTTTTGCATGTACATTCATCAGGGTTATCGGCCTCTGGGTTATTTTTTTGTTGTGTTAAAATATATTTTGTATCGCTCACGCCTGTAATCCTAGCACTCTGGCAGGCTGAGGCGGGCGGATTGCTCGAGGTCAGGAGTTCGAAACCAGCCTGAGCAAGAGCGAGACCCTACTATAAATAGAAAGAAATCAATTGGCCAACTAATATATATAGAAAAAATTAGCCGGGCATAGTGGCTCGTGCCTGTAGTCCCGGCTACTCGGGAGGCTGAGGCAGGAGGATTGCTTGAGCCCAGGATTTTGAGGTTGTTGTGAGCTAGGCTGATGCCACGGCATTCACTCTAGTCTGGGCAACAAAGTGAGACTCTGTCTCAAAAAAAAAAAAAAAAAAATATATATATGTATATATATTTTATCATACAAATATTACAAATTCCTTGCCAAAAGTATAGACATGCAACATACACACATATATATACTGAATAAGCATATGTACATACAAAAATGCACACATGTGTATATTTTTAAAGTTTATTAGTCTTCTTACCGCCTAGAGGAGAGCCGTTTACTTTTAACCGTGGGCACCCCGTTCTATTTACAGAACTGGGGCTGCTGTACCCGCCAGGCGGGCCGTTCTCCACACTTGATCTCAGGCAAAAGGCCGAGACTCGATTAGGCTTGTCTCGCATCCATGCTTGTCCCAAACGTCTTTCCGTGTGCCTTATTTAGCCGCTTTCAAGATAACATAGTTTTCCATGCTCTGGCATCTCTGAACCCAGGGTGGGTCTCGGAGCCTTGCAGTCGGGTGTGTCAGGGCTTCGCGGGCAGTTTTTTCCTGGTGATACATAAAATCATGCCACGTCTTGCACACGACAGCGCCTTGCTCGGATGTGATAAAACGTGGCACTTTGCACTCTTGATCTGACGGGTGTCTGTGCTTGGAAGTCCCGGGGTTGACAGGACCAGCCCCTGTGAGTGGGTGTGTGCAGTCCGCCTGTTTGAGAGAGCCCGTCCCGGTTGCCCCCGACACAGGGACGGCCACTCCACAGGCTGCCTGTGGCAATGGCCGGACCGTGCGGGTGACTTTAGTGTGGAGCTCACCCCAGGCCCTCCTAGGAGCAGGGCTGCCGAGGTTGACACTGGCCCTTAGCGAGCCAGGGCTGGTGAGGACGGGGCTGCGCCGGCTTCCTGGTGCTGGGCGCCCGCCTGTCCTTCCCGTCCGTCCTCACGGCCCTGTCTGGGCCCTGGCAGTGGCGTTTCCTGGGTTGTCCTGGCCATGCCCGTGGGTTCCGGGCTGCCGACTCTGCCGGGGGCTGGGATTCCCCTGACTGATTGGCTTTTTTTTTTTTTTTTTTTGAGACAGAGTCTCACTTTGTTGCCCAGGCTAGAGTGAGTGCCGTGGCGTCAGCCTAGCTCATAGCAACCTCAGACTCCTGGGCTCAAGCGATCCTCCTGCCTCAGCCTCCCGGGTAGCTGGGACCACAGGCATGCGCCACCATGCCCGGCTAATTTTTTCTATATGTATTAGTTGGGCCATTAATTTCTTTCTATTTATAGTAGAGACGGGGTCTCGCTCTTGCTCAGGCTGGTTTTGAACTCCTGACCTCGAGCAGTCCGCCAGCCTGGGTCTCCCAGAGTGCCGGGATTACAGGCGTGAGCCACCGCGCCCGGCCTCTGATCGGCTCTTGATTGGTGATGGTTGAGGGGACAGTCTCTGCGCCCGTCCCCGTGCGGGGTCCCGGTGAAGCCCCGAGCTCGGCCTGGCACCGTTCTGGCACCAGGTGCCAACGGTCTTCGCTCCACCACATAAACGCCGGCGGCCTTTACACAAGTCCTAAGGTTCTTGCTGGTGGAAATAATCAGTCCAGAAATGCAAGTGGCCGTCAGCAAAGCCGCATGTGATAGCGTTCGTTGTTGACATCAGTAATAAAGTGGGCGAAAAAGCAGATCTTTTCACACAACCGAGATCTGCAAAATTTGCCTTGGGAAAACAGACTTCGGAGGATGAGCAGCCATGAAAGAAGCTTCTGGAAGAGGGAGAAGGTGTCTGGAGGGCTAGAGTCAAGTCTCCATTGCGGCTCTGACGCAGAAAAGACACTCAGTGAAATAAAACGCAAAGTTGAAACAGGCAGAATCAAACAGTGATGTCTAGAAAACCGTTCAAGGAAATAATTGACTCAGTGGAGCTCGCCCCAAATGGCGTTTTCAATTTCCTTAATGTTGACAAAATTATCACTGGAGTGTTAGTGTTCACGGCCCTGATCCCAGCGCTGGGGGGCCCTGTAGGGGTGCGGCGGGGCGGGAGCCTATCTGCCCTGTGCTTGGAGAGCTGGAGCCAGGCCTGGGCGGGCGTCCCGGTGCACCCTGCCCTGCGGGACTACCGCTGCAGCCCAGGCAGTGGGGGGTTGGATGTGTGTCCTGCAGCCCCAGGGGCCGTGGATTACCGGGTGCTCCCCCAGCTCCTCTCTGCAGGGGTGCCAGCACCGGCAGTCCCTGGGGTGGCGCTGGGGTGGCTGGTGCTTTCCTCACCCCTCTCTGCCCCACTGCGTGTCCAGGAGGCTTCGCACCCAGGTTCCCGTGAGGGGCCTGGTGGGGAGCTGGTGGGCATGGTGAGGTTGGGGGCCCTGTGGCGTCCCGTTGACCCCTCCCTCCACGCCCTGCACTGGGCCGGCTTTGCTGTGTCGCTGCCCGGCCTCTGGCTCTCGTGAGGCCATCCAGGGGTGGACGGTGGTGGCCGTGGGGACAGTGGCCGAGCATCACTCAGGAAGGGGCGTCTCCGGGACCGAGACGGGGGATGGTGCCGGGATGGGCCCCGTTTGGCATGGAGTCAGCGTGGGGGCGCGAGGTTAGGATGTCCCCTTTCCCAGTGTGGGCACGAGACCAGGGCCGCTCCGAGGGATGGCAGCCCCTTCCTGGCACCCGCGGGCTCTGTCATTGGTGCCCTGTCATGCCTGGGTGGCTTGCAGCGGGCTGGTCCCCGAGCAGCGGGGCCAGGATCGGTCCTTGTTCCTTGTCTTTGCAGAGCAAGAGCGCTGCCGGCTCAGAGGGTGTCCGGACAAGCCCACGTGGGGATTAGACGTGGGGACAGAATAGACAGAGGCTCGAGCGTTCTCAGTGGCCAGTCGGCCCGCCTGGACGCCGGGTGGTCAGCGTGCCCTCGCGGCCAGTCTCTCCCCAGCCAGCCTTCCGGTTCTGCGTCCGGAAGGGGCGTTACAGACGCCCTGGAGGGGGGAGCGGCCTTGTTCCCGGCACATGCTCCCCGGGGGCCTTGCATCCCGGGAGCCCCGAGGCCCGGCCAGGGTGGGGAGGGGACTCGAACTCCTGTCCCTCCGTTCTCATCAGAGGACCCTGCCCCGGCTCTGGACGCCGAGCCACCGCATCTCCCATTCTGCCGCCCTTGTCCCTTGGCTGCAGGCCGGGTCTTCAGCCCTCGCCGGCTGGTTCTGGACTCCTGTCCTGGGTCCCCAGGCGGCCTGTGCCACGAGTGGGGCCCTGCTCTTACAGGTCACTCTTCTGAGAGTGAAGGGTTCCACATTCAGTTGGTCGGGGAGACTTCTTTCTTGGGGACCCCTTGGTGAGTGAAGCGCAGAGGTGGCCTTGGTCCGTCTCAGGCCGGCCGTGGCCGGTCAGCAGGTGCTGCCCAGAGAGCTCAGAGCGGTCAGAGGGATTGGTGGTGTCACCCGCCTGTGACCAGCCGAGGTGGCCCACGGTCCCTCGCTGGCCCTCCCGTGTGGGCCCCAGGGCCAGGGCGGCCCGGCCAGGGAGTGCGGCTCTTCCCTGAGCCTCCTGTCACCTCCCACGCCTCTGTCCTCCTGGGCTCTGGCAAGTCCGGCCCACGCAGCCGTCCTGGGCCCCGGGCTCCGCCATGCCCTGCTGGCCCTGACCCTGCCGGCCTTCATGCCCCCATCTGGCCCTGGCCGGGCCCGTAGGTGTCCCCCCCCAGCTTCACCGCCCTGGGACTCCTCTCTGGCCTTGGAATCCCTCGGGTTTTTTTTGTTGTTGTTTTTTAGCAGCGTGTCTTGTGGAATGGCTCCGGGACGCCTTTGTTCAACAAAGGGTGTTGCAGAGTCAGCGCCAGGCAGACAAAGCCGCACACGCCGGGGCTGGCCGCGCATCCCACATCAACGTCTGGCGGGAGGAAGGGGCCTCGCCCCGCGCCCCGGGCACTCCCTTCTGGGAGCCTGGCGGGCGTGTTGGCCGCTGCCAGTGAGGACAGATGATGCACCTCGCTCCCGTTTCCTCCCGCGAGGCCGCCCTCGGTCCCTGCTCGAGGAAGTAACCGGTGGTCGCTGCCAAGGGGAGGCGTGATTTCGGGGGAGGCTTCGTGGAGCTGTTTTCTCAACAGCTCCCTGCCTGGCGCGGTGGGGGGGCCCCTGCCGGCGCTCAGGGTGACCCTGCAGGGAGCGAGGGTCCGGCCGGTCCCCTGTCCCCTCTGCCTCGCCAGAGACCTGGGAGCAGGCAGCGGGAGGGGGAGCAGGAACGTAAACCCGTGTCCCTCCTGATGGAAGGTTTCAGCTGCGAGGTGGGGAAATTCCTCGAGGCTGACCTGGGGGGCTCTCGGTGCACCGGGGGTGCCTGCTGGTGCTCGCTGCCTCAGGGCGCGGGAATGTTGGCCGGCGGGGCCGCCGATCCAACCCTGGTTCATCTGCTGCTTTCCCCCGATTCCCGAGAGACAGAGAGGGGGAGCGAGAGCGTGCAGGGCAGGGAGCCGCGGGAGCTGCCCCAGAGACCGGCCCTGCGGCCTGGCCGTCAGGGTCCCCAGCTCTTCTGTGTGGGTGTCCTGGGGCTGCTGCAGCAAGTGATCACAAACCGGGTGGCTTAAAACTGACACTCACTGTCCTCCGGGTCTGGGGCCGCCGGGTCTGAGATCTCGGTGTGGGCAGGGCTGGCTACCCCCTGAGGCACGGGGAGGACTCTCTCTGCCCCACCGCTCCTGGGGCCCCGGGCCTTTCCTGGCTGCACGTGGCTTCTCTCCTGCATCTCCCTCCCGTCTGTTAAGAGACGCTGCTGGTTGGATTTTGGGCGTGCCCCACTCCACCCTCCTCCACCCTGCCCTAGCGTGGCCTGCTCTGGAGGTCCCTACTGAGATTACAAATACAAAGACCCTTTTCCCAAATGAGGTCACATTCTGACGTTCTGGGAGTTAGGACGTGGGCGTATCTTTTCCAGGGGGGTTGCAGAGTTCACCCCCTAGCCTGCTTCCTCTTTCTTCTGCCCAGACATTTGCTGGGTGCCGGGTGCCTCCGAGCCCTGGGCTGTCCCGTGGGGGAGCGGGGGGCCCAGACCCTGCCCTGGGGAGCTCAGCCCAGCCCAGAGCCGAGCGAGAAGCGGGGTGCAAAGTGGCGAGGGGGTGGCCCCAGGAGGGAGAGGGCGGGTTCAGAGGGTGGGCAGATGGAGGAGGAGGAGGAAGAGGGGAAGTCCAGAGAGAAGCCCGCGGGGCACTTAGGGGTGCCGGGTCTGGTGGCTCCGTCTTAGGCTCTCCACATGTCCCTGGGGGACGGCCGGAGGGGCTTGGCTTGGGGGTTCTGAGTGTCTCGCCCACCCTGGCTGCTGAGGGCCCCAGGGCATCGAGACCGTCTCCTCAATGCCTTTGGGTCTGCATCGAACCCGTCCTCTGGGGCCGGTGTCTGCTGTGAGCCCCGCCCGCGGCCGGGCCACACGTGGGCTGTCACCGGGAGGCCGGGCTGAGTTTCTCGCCACCTCCGAGCCGCTCTGCTGCCCTCTCACTTCCCTTGGCCGCCCCCACCCACCTTCCAAAAATAACACCTGGGGCGGGGTGCGTGGGGCACCTCACAAGCCCAGCCTGGGGCCCTCAGTGGGACTGTGTCTTCCTGCACCTGGTGGCCCGGGCTCTTCTTGGTGCCTGGCACGACGTACATTGTGACACAAGTTTGAGGAATGAATAAACGAAGGATGAATGAACGAAGGAAGGTGGTGATGGAGCTGGGCCCCAAGGTCCGCGTTGGCTCAGCCGTTCTCTCTTGGTGGCTTGTGACAGCCATTTAGTGTGGCCGGGACAGGGGTCCTGGCTGGGGAGGGGCATGCAGAAGACCTTGCGGTTGGCCGTGGTGCCCGGCGTCCGGGGCATGGAGTTGCTCTGCTGCGGGATGACGACCCTGTGCCCTGCCCTGGCCTCTGGGAATGGTCCCACCGAGGGGCGCCCGCACCACGACGCTCCTAAGGAAAGACCCTCAAATGCCGTCCAGTCCTTGGAGCACAGAGCCGTGCAGGGTCACCCAGAGGGTGACAGTGAAGCTGGAAACCACCCGATGCCCAGTGGTGGGGTGTGGGTGAGGCAGGTCGGCCGGGCCAGGGGACTCCTGAGCACCCAGCTCTGCCTAACGCGGGGAGCTGGGGACGCCCATGCAGTCAGCGGAGGAAGCCAGGACCGAGCAGTCAGCAACGCAGAGACCAGACTGGACGGGACGCCGCGGCGGCGGGTGGTGTCTGGGTGGGAGGCCCCGTCAGCGCCACTGTGTTCCACTCCCCTCCCTGATCTGGGATTGTTATTTCTGTGTCGGGGAGAAGCAAACCGAAGTTCTCTCCCGTGGAGCGGCGTCCCGGGCATGCTTCCTTCCCTGGTGAAATGACAGGGGACTTGCTGGCAGCTGGTGCGGGGGCTGGGGGCCCTGAGTGCCAGTCTGAGCCTCGGTTTCCCCACCCGCGTCATCCCAGCCCACAGAGCGCTGGAGGGGCCTTCAGGGAGTGAGAAACCAGGCACGACAGCGTTGGCGCCAGCCCTGGCCCACCTGGAGGCCCTGGGTGCCGTGGGCAGGTGGGCGGGTGGGTCCCTGCCGTCGGCCCTTCCCGGGACCCCACGCAGCGGGCCCAGAGCTGCTAGAGCTGTGCTCGGGCTGCGGCACCAGCTCCGGCCACCTTCGTCCTGCCTGAGGACCGTCCGCCTCCCCTGCCTCCCCTGGACCGCTCCTCCCAGGCCTGGTGCTCTGCCCGCCGAGGGGCCTGGCTGGGATTTCCGGAAAGTGCCGCTTCTCGGTGGATCTTCACGTTTTCTGACCGTCTGAGAAGGTGACTTGGTGGAAACTCCCTGTGTGGGACCCGCCCCTCCCAAGCCTGACTCACAGTGGAGACGTATATTTTTAGAGAAATTCTCAAAGTGAGGCCCACTCATCGGGAAAACCAGGCCTGTAGTCCCACTGCTTGGGAGGCCGAGGCGGGAGGATCGCTGGAGCCCAGGAGCTCCCCGGCTGGGCTGCAGTGAGCTACGATGGGGCCGCTGCCCTCCAGCCTGGGCAGCAGAGCGAGACCCCATCTCAGAAAACAAATGAGCCGACAAAAGTAGAAGAAACAGCTCAGGGAGGAGGGAGGTCGAAGGGCAGAGCACCCCAGGCCCACGGCCCACCCTTCCCCACGGACACTTGCCATGGGATTTGTGGCCCGCGAGAAAATCCAGAATGGTCTTGTCTCGAGATCCTTAATTTTATCTACAAAGACCCTTTTTCCAAATAAGAACACAAAGTTCTGGGAACCAGGACAGGGACATGTTTTCTGGGGGCCACCAGTCAACCCGCTGCACTTGGTGTTATGGGCTGCATGTTCGTGTCGCCCCCAAATCCACGTGGCCTTAGGAGGTGGGGGCCTTTGGGGGCCATGAGGTTTCCATGGGGTCGTCACGGCGGAGCCTTCGTGGCCGGGCCCTTACGCGTCCCTGGAGAGCTCGCTGCACTCTGCCTTCTGGTGCGAGGAGAACTCGCCAGAACCCGACCGTGCGGGCACCCTGGTCCCGGACGTCCAGCCTCAGAGCTGAGTCCAGTGAGGACTGGACCCCTGTTTATCAGCCGCCCAGTGTGTGGTGTTTTGCCCCGGCAGCCTGAGACGACCAAGACGCTGGGCAGCCAGTGACAGGTCCTGCAGCCCGGCTCTCGTCATCGCGTGGACGCTGTCTCTGCTCTGGGGGGCGTGTTCTAGGGCGCAGCCGACCGGCCTCAGGGCCTCGGCACGGCCCCGGCACCAGCCGAGTGACCCACCCGCGGTCTGGGAGCGGCTGCTGTGGGTGTCACTGCAAACTCTGTGGGACAGGTGAGGAAACCGAGGCTCTGAGAGGTGAAGTGGCAGGTCCCGGGTGTCCAGGCTGAGCAGGGCCGGGGCCTCCCCAGCACGTGGATGGCCTGGAGGACATCAGGATGCCCGTGGGGTCTGGCGCCTGCACCATGGGCGCCTGCTGCTCCCAGGAGGCCGAGCACAGGGGTCTCCCGGGTGGATCCGGCAACCGCAGCCGGGGCTCCAGTAGGGACATGGCCGGAGAAGGCGGCAGGGACAAGGGGCCATTCCCTGGGGCTGGGCCGAGCTGAGGGTCTGTCCGCTGGGCTGCAGCAGACAGGAGGGTCCCGGCGAGGGCAAGGGGAGGGCTGTGGTGTGGGGGACAGCGTCTGGGCTGATCTCTCTGAGCCAGGCCCGCCTGAAGGAGCCGGGAGCTGCGGAGTGGGACCCGAACCCCCCCCACACCGGCCTTCGGAAGCTGGTTACGCAGAAATAGAGAAAAGCAATTTCCTGCTAGCTTGCTAGGAAACCTCTGGTTTGACCCTGACCTTGGAGACCTGCCACTCTTTGTCCCTTTGGGTCTGTCGGGGCAACAGGGGGCAGGTGTTGGGAGGAGACCGTAGCTTCCTTTCCGCCCAGAGCCCCGGGGCAGGGCCTGGCACACAGTTGGTGCCTACTAAGTGTCTGTTGATGTCCCAGCTGGCTACCCGTGCCGCCCGGACTTCCAAACGAGTCCTTTTCCGGAATTGTTTTTCTTGGTGGGTTTCCCCTGAGTGTTGACGAGGAAGTACTTTGGAGTCCAGTCGGGGAGGCATTGTTTCGCAGCCTGGCATGGCCCCGTGCGCGTGTGCCCGGGCGCCGGCCGCCAGCGTGTCTCCTGTTTGCTCGAGAACTTGGCCTCGCCTTCCAGAACCCACTTCCCATGGTCAGGGCCTGCAGACGGACGGACTGACCCTGGCCATTGGGGGGAGCTCCAGCCGCTGGGTTTCTTGGATTTCTGCTGCTGCTGCTTTTTAAGTCACAGGGTGTCACTCTGTCACCCAGGCTGCAGTGCATCATAGCTCGCTGTGACCCGAACGCCTGGGCTCAGGCGATCCTCCCACCTCGGCCTCCCCAGGTGCTGGGACTACAGGCGTGAGCCACTGCACTCAGCCCGGGCCTTCATTCTCGCTGGTCCTTGCTGGTCCTGCCGGGTGCTTGCTGGGCGCTGGAGGTCTGGAAACCAGGCCCGCGCAGGAATGGACCCCAGGAAAAGCGGGGAGCGAAGCCCCCCATGAGCAGGCCTTTTTCCGGGTAGGTCCTGGGATTTGAGGCCCCAGGGCGGCTGCTTGCTGCAGGTTGGGATTTGGGGTCTCGGCTCTGGTGACAGTCCTCAAATCCACGTCGCCAGGGCCCTATTTCCAAACAGCTAGCTGAGCGCCCCATTTTCTCTGGGAAGCCCCTTCCACATTTCATACCAGCTGTGAGTGTGGTGAGCAGGTGGCCCTAGGTGACCGTGACCCTCAGTTGGAGGGGGTGGGCACAGTGGAGGGGAAAGGCCGCTTGTCCTTTCAGGAGCCGGGCCTCAGAGGGTTGAGAGACGAGGTCAGGGAGTGGGGATAGGAAACAGTGTTGAGGCCACGGGAACAGCACCATCAAAGGCTTGGCGCCCACAGGGTGCCAGAGTGTCAGCTATGTGTCTACACGGTCCAGATCCCCCGGCCCCCTTGGATGGACCACAGCGGGGAGCTGAGGATGGACCACAGGTGGCCAGAGGGCCTGGAAATGGGTCAGGGCGCCCCGGGGGAAGGAAGGGCAGGGTCGGTTTAGGAAGCTCGCTAAGGGCTGGGATTCGTGTTCGTGGGTCTGACTCAGAGGGCTCCCCTCCCACTGCAAGCGTGTTTTAAATCACATCTTGGCAGTCATCCCTGGGAGGGGGGGTGCCTGGTTTCCACAGACTTAACCCCTGGGGAGGAGGAGGGCTGGGAGACTGGGGTGGGAGGTAGCAGACCGGCAGTGCCCGAGGATCCGCCTGTAGCTCCACCTCCGCCCTGTAGCTCGCCTTCCTCCCCCAAGTCATTCCCAGAGGGGCTGCCTTTGCCTGGGGCTTGGGGGCTTCCAGGGGGACGTGACCAGGCCACCTGGGTGAGACCCGGGCCCTCCCCTCACTGCCTGCTGAGCGGGGAGGTCCCTCAGCCCCTGCTCCACCTGTGGACTGGGGGATGCATGGTAGCGCGTGACCCACGTTCGTGGCTTAGTCTCGGGCTTAGTGCGGCACCCGGCGCAGACTGAGCGCTTGGCGGATGCTGCCTGTCACTGGGGCAGGTGAAAGGGCCACCTGATGTTGCAGGGGTCCTCGAACTTTTTAAACAGGGGGCCAGTTCACTGTCCCTCAGACCGTTGGGGGGCCGTTGGAGAGTGCGGGTCATATTCCACACATGCGCACTGTGGGCCCAGGACCAGTCGGCTGCTAAGCAGGACAGGCGGCGGCGGCAAAAACACCTGGCAGGCCGGATAAATGTCCTCGGCGGGCCGCAGGTGGCCCTTGGGCCGTAGTTTGAGGACGCCTGTTAGCGCAAATGTTGGCGAGACTCAAGACACTGGACACCTTTACCAAGTGGTGCAAGGGACCCCTTTCGGATGCTGTCCTTTCTGTCACTGTGGTGGGCAGATCTAGCGCGGTGGGTCACACGGCTGCTGTGGAGGGCAGGTCCCCTCATGAGGACAGCACCCTACCCCCCCGCCATGCTGACTCAGCTGCCCCTCCCTCCTCGCCGGTCCCTGGAACTCAGCGGGAAACTCGTGTGGGCTCGCTCAGGGCAGTCGGGGGCTCGCTCAGCTGCTGGCAGGGCAGCTCCTCCCCGAGCTCGGGCAGCCTGGGACGTGGCCCTGGTGGAGGACCCGCTCGAGTTCACTCTGTCCAGGCGTAATCGAGTCTCGACACTCCTCAATCCGTCCTGGCTGAGCGGCCCTGTCCCTCCCCGGGGCCGGGGATGAGTGAGCCCCCCCACCACCACGGATAGCCGTCCCAGCTTTCCTTGGGGGCTTGGCGTGGGGCCCTGGCCACGGCCTGGGAGCCTTGCGGTGTTGATGGCGACCGTTCAGCCCAGACCTGGGCCTCCCCGAGTCTCAGTTTCCCCATCTGTAAAATGGTGATAAAGGATCCCTCCGGCACGGGGTGGTTACTGGATTCCGCTGGCGAAGGGGCCCCGATGGGAGGTGCCCAGACGCAGGATTCGGTGCCACCGTGCGCAGGAGTGGCCAGACCACAGATCCCCCTGTCTGCCGGTTTCCAGAAGAGATGCTTCTGGAAGTGACAGTTGCCACCCAGGATGCCTCTGAAGGTGCCGTGGAAACCGTGCTGCTTGGCCGGGCGCGGTGGCTCACGCCTGTAATCCTAGCACTCTGGGAGACCGAGGCAGGCGGATCGATTGAGGTCAGGAGTTCGAAACCAGCCTGAGCAAGAGCGAGACCCCGTCTCTACTATAAATAGAAATTAATTGGTCAACTAAAAACATGTATGCATATATAAAAAAAAAATTAGCCGGGCATGGTGGCGCGTGGCTGCAGTCCCAGCTACTCGGGAGGCTGAGGCAGGAGGATCGCTTGAGCCCAGGAGTGTGAGGTTGCTGTGAGCTAAGCTGACGCACTCTAGCCCGGGCAACATGGTGAGACTCTGTCTCATAAAAAAAGAAAAAATAAATAAAATAAAATAAACCGTGCTGCTTGGGGGTGTCGCAGGGCCGTTTGGGAGGTGCCAGGACGCAGGGGAGCCCCAGGAATGTGTCACAGTTGTTCTTTCATGCATGCACTTGAGTTTTTGTGTGTTGTTTCGTGCACTCGCCAGACACCGAGCCCTTGCCATGGGCTGGGCGTCGCCCGGGCATTTCAGACCCACAGGGAGCAGACGGCCTCGGCTCCTGTCCCCGTGGAGCGTCCGCCCAGGTGTCACCCGGGGTCACCCGTTCCCCTACCTGGTGGCCCCAGATTTGGTCCGTCCCAGCAGGCCGCATCTGTTAGGTAGCAGTGCGCCATTCCGAATGGGCTTGGGAGCAAGCGTGGCATAAATAAAACAAGAAATTAATTCACTTTCCCGTCCTTTATCGATCAAAGACGTCCTCGGCTGCCAGCGGAGCTTCCCATCAGCGCGGCCCAGGGAGTCGGCGCCACTGCAGCCGGAAGCAGAGCAGCCGCCGGCCGTTGTCCTTGGGTGCGATTTCAGCGCCCCTCGTTGGAATGTTCCAAGAAAACTCACTCTTTGGGGCCTTGGCTGTAGAGCGTGGAAGTCGGGATGGAGGCCGCTCCTCTCTCAGAAAGATCCAGAGCTTTAAAAGCCAGTTCCTGTTCTCTCGAGGGCTGGGGACTGCCGCGCCCTTCTCCCTTGGCGGTGGCGTCCAGCTGACCTCTCGCAGCAGGGCCGTGGCGTGGGCTCCTCGCCTCCCGCGGTCCGGGCTGGTTCGGCCACGAGCCGCGAGCGCGAGGCGGGTCCCTGGCCGCCTGCAGTCCCCCCTTCCCAGCCGCCGGCTGCAGCTTTGGGGAGTCCTGCTGGCAACTAACTGTGGGGCTGGGCCAGGGTTCAGATCGCAGGCCACCCTCCCTCCACGCCTCAGTTTCCGCATCTGCAAACTGGGCTTAGAGTAAAAAGTCCATCGTGAGGATGGATCAAGTATGGATGTGAAAGCAGACTGTGGACTGGTGCCCGCTAGTTATTATTTGCGTAGAAATCGGTCTGGCGCCCACCCCCGCCCCCTGCCAGATTTCAGAGCCCGTGCCCCATGTGTGGGCCTGCCCCTCACACCCCCAGTGTGTGCCCGTCACGCCCCCAGTGTGTGCCCATCACCTCTGCCCAGGCCTGATTTTCCTTCTCAAAGTGCTGTTTTCTTCTTTAAAGAGCAAAACTCATGTTACTTCCTGCTCAGGAACCTATAGACACATAGCTTAAAGGTCAGTGGTCTGGCCTTGGAGGTGAGACCATCCCAGAGCTGTGGGGACGGCCACATCCTTGCTGGTGACCTTGGGCGGGCCAGGTAAGCTGGGGACCTCAGCTCCTCGTCTGTAAATTGGGAACTGCTGTGGCCACTCCGGGTGGCGGTGAGCAGGGTAGCAGGCCCCCAGCCCGGCCCCGGGGAGCTCGTGTGACGGCTGTGAGTCAGTCCCGGGGACTCCAGACAGTCGGGGAGGAGACCTGCCCTAGGTCACACGGCCAGGGGAGACGGATCGGAGCCAGGGCTGTGCCGGGGGTCGAGCCACACCCCACAGAGGGCAGCCCTGGGCGCCATGCCCCTCTCACCTGGCCCCGGGGGCGAGGGGTCAGCCACCGAGGCCGTGTGGAGCCTGCCTTCAGAACCCTGGGCCTGTTCATGACCCGACTGCTCCAAGCCTCGGTCTGTCTGTCTGTGGAATGGGGCAGTGACACTGTGCCCTCCCTGGGCCCCGCAGCCTTAGATGGGTTGGTCACTGGCATGTGTTGACATACTCCTGGCACATGGTTAGCACCTGGCTCCCTTGTCACTGCTTCCCCGTGGCCCAGTGGTCGGTGCCTCGGCCACCTGTGTTCAAGTTGCAAATCCCTGGCTGAAGCCTGCTAACTTGTGACCTCAGGCAAGTGGCCTCACTGCCCCAGGCCTCAGTTTCCCTTTCTGTACCCACCTCTCAGTGCTGAGGTGTGTGAGCACCCGGGGGCGGTGGGTGTCGGCTCCGGAGGCAGGTGGGCCTGTCCCGTGCCCCCTCCCTGCAGTGTGGGGGAGCCCAGGCTGGGTGGCGGGAGGGTCCTGTGGCCTGCAGCTGCCACGCACGGTCGGCTCCTCTGCAGGGCAGGGAGGGGCTGTCCCTGGCGTCACCTCCTCAACACGGGACGTCGAGTCAAAGCTGCCAGAGGGAGGTGACCTCGGCGTGGCACGCCCAGAGCCCGGGAGGCGGCGCCGGGCGTGGAGCCTGCCCACGCACTGATCCGATTGCAGCCCGGCGAGCTCGCAGGTGGCCGCTGAATGGCCGGAGGGGAGAGGCCGGGCTCCGTGTCCTCGGCTGCTCCCCGCCCCCACCTCCGCCAGCAGATGCCGTGGGGCCCGCAGGCAGGACGGCGGGGGACCCAGGGGCGGTGGGAGCGGGAGTTGGGGAGCCCGCACCCCCGCTGAGTGCCCTGAGCAGACACAGTGGGGCCCTGAGCCCGCCAGCCAGGCAGTGCTGCCCCAGCCCGGCCCTGGCCTGAGCAGAGCTGGGGACAGCCCCTGCCTGCGGCCGCTCGGCTGGACTCGCCGCTGAGGACGAGCGTTTGCTCCGCGCTGCTGTCCAGGCCTCCGCTGGCCACAGGCGACGGCCAAACCCGCCCCACCGGCTTGGCGAGAACGGAGTGTCTGGCCTGGCGCTGGCCACTGTCTGGGCCTCCCTCAGCCTGTGTCCTCGGTGGGTCCCACACGGTGGAGGCCTGCCTGCCGCAGCTTTGGCAGGCCCTGCGTCCTCTCACCCGCTAGTTATTATTTGCGTAGAAATCGGTGCCTGCCCTGCATCCTCTCACCCCATCCCCGTCCCCGCTGTGTGGGACCGAGAGGCTCCCGTACCCGCTGGTGACCCCTGCCTTACTCAGACCGGCCACTCAGGGGGGTCAAGGGCACAGGCAGAGCAGGAGGGACACCCTGGACACACCCGCCCTCCCGGGGGCTCCAGCCTGAAGCTGACGAGGGTTTATTCTGGCCTCTGCTGCTTCCTGCCCGGTGCCGGAGTCCTTAACTCCCACTGCCTCAGTTTCCCTTTGTGTAAAATGGGACAAATTGTAGGAAGCTGAGAATAAGCGCACCGGGCAGGCAGAGCACAGGAGACACCCCAAAGAGAGGCAGCGAGTGCGAGTCCTGCCTTCAGGGCACAGCTGGGCGGTGTCTGGCTCTTCCCCCGTCCCTGCGGGGGCCTGCGGGGCTCAGGGGCTGCCGCGTGCCCGCAGTGGCGCAGGGCTGCCCACGGGGGTCTTGGAGGCGAGGTTGGCAGAGTGCCCGGGGCTGGGCTGGGCCGGGCAGGGCAGACGCCGGGCCGAGGGCGAGCCCACCGCGCGTTCTGAGCCTCGCGGGCTGTGATTATGGCCGGGAACCGTGTAATTAACTCTAAAATGGGAGGCTGAGGAGGGATTAAAATAAACGCTTCGTGCAAATTAGAGATGAGCCCCGTGCAAAAAATAGCCGAGCCCGGCTGGGAGCCGCGCCGTGTCCCGCCACGCAGCTGAGCCTCGGGGGGCGTCCGGGGCTCCAGCCGTGTAGACCCCCCCCTGGCACCACGGCTTCCAGGCCGGCCAGGGTTGAGCGTCCTGGGCTGCGTGCGTAACCGGCGCCACAGCCCTGGGGGCTTAAGGCAACGGACTCCTGCCGTCCCACGGCGCGGGGCCCGTGTCCAAACCAGGGGCCGCAGCCCTGTCTTCTCGGGGCTTCTGGGGGAGAAGCTGCCACGCGCCCGCCAGCTGCGGGGGCTGCCGGCCGTCCCTGCGGGCGCTGCCGTGGCCGCGTGGCTCCAGCCTCCATGGTCCCGTGCGCTCCCTGTGGCTCTGTCCCCACGTCTCCCTCTCTAATTAATCTCTTTTATTAATTACAGTGCGCGTCCCATAGATACGCCATCCTAGCCGTCGCTAAGAGCACAGTCTGTGGCATTGAGCACATGCACATTGTCGTGCGGCCGTCACCACCCTCCGTTTCCGGAACTTTCCGTCTTCCCAAACTGTCACTCTGTCCCCATGAGGCTCGGATCCCCGTTCCCCTCCCCCAGCCCCTGGCACCCACCTTCCTAGTCCCTGTCTCTGGGGACTCTGGGGACCTGGCGGAGGTGACATCACAATCGTGGCTGTTTAGAGACCCCACGGCGTTTATCCTTTTGCGTCTTGTTCTTCAGAATTGTCAGGCCGTTAGAAGACAAAGGCTCTGGATTGTTTTAGATCCCGTCGTCCCAACCAGCAGCTATTAGCTATTGATTCGTGCAGCTTTAACAGCTAACGTAAGCACTAAATTAAGTTAGGACGTCAGTTCTCCAGGTGGACCAGCCGCCTGTCCAGTGCCCACTGGGCACGTGTCTGGTGGGCACTCCCAATGCCCACACGTGGCGTCCTGTCGGATACCACGCAGGGTGTCCACTTTCATCCTTCCGGAAAGTTCTGTTGGAGAATATTGTGCTAGGTGAGCGGAGACCAGAGACATGACAGTCAAAACCGTGTGTGGTCCTGGATTGGACCCTGGGCCGGGTTTTTTTATCCCCCTGTTTGCTATAAATAACGTTTTGGTTGTCCCTTGTCTGTGTGCGTTGAGGAAATGTGAGTCAGGTCCACAGGGCAGGTGTCCGAGTGGTGTCCCTGTTAACGTCCTGATTCTGACGCTGGTGCTGTGATCATGGAGGGGAAATCCTTGCTCTTAGGGAAAGACACACTCGGGTACGTAGGGGTAGAAGAGGATCGTGTCTGCGGTTGATCTCGAGTGTTCTGAAAAATCGTGCACATGATCACACACACGGAGAGACAGGGAACGACTGTGAGATGGAACAGACGAGAGGGCAGTGACCAACCCCAGCCAGGATGGGCGGGACGGCCCGGGGCAGGGGGAACTCGGGGTGGGGGGCGAGGGGTAGGCCGGGGTGTGTCCAGGTGGGACTGGGCACCGCCAGCTCAGTGCGGCCTGACTTACTGGGTGGGCGCATGCAAGTTTATGCTGTAGACCCTGATTCCTCCCCGTCCTGCGTCGAAATCTGTCAGAACTTCTGGTGAGCAGGCCAGGCTCTCTGCCTTGCGCTCGAAATTGGGAGCCGTGCTGAGTGGATGGCTGCGGACGACAAGGGCTGGTCTGAAGTCCTGGGGTACCCCGGCAGCGTGTGCCGAGGTCCTTGCCTGCGGAGCGCTGTGCTGAGCTGGGGACACCCACTCTGTGCCGCCAGGGCTGGTGATTAACGCGCTGAGGGAGGTCATGGTGGGAGACCAGGCCTGGCGCAAGCTGTCCCTGGTCTCGTGTGTTCAGCCGGCAGCAGGATTCAAACCCCGGCACTGAGCAATTCCTGAGCCTGCACTCCGGGCAACCTCACCTGCTGCCCCGAAAGTTTCTTTACCAGCTATTTCCCCACGAGGACTGCAAAGACGGCCACTCCATCCCCTGCCCCCCGCCATGACCCCTGCCCGAGCTTCACGGCAAGCCCGGTGCAGGCCGGGAGCTCAGCGGGCTGGTGGCACGGCAGGTGGAGGGCAGCCACCATGCGTGTTGAGTGGCTCTCCGCTCCCCCAGCCCTGCCCCTGTGGCTGGCACCTGCCGCTCCCTGGGTCTGCCGTGGCTTCCTGTGGGGCGGTTCCTGGCTGTGGCCGTGTCATCTGTAATTAGGCGGGTGTGTGCACACACGTGCTCGAGCGTCCTTGCTGATGCCAGCATAGCATGTCCTGCTCCGGCCGTGATCGTCAGCCTGGAAACGTGCCGGCCCACCTGGAGGGGAGGGTTGGACGGTCACGCAGGGCTGGGTGCCGTCTGGCCGTGGGGACAGTCAGGACGGGGAGTGGCGTGAAAGCCTCGGCGGGTTTGGCGGCTCTGTGACGTGGCGCCGGGGGCCCATGGTGGCTAAAACTCAGCGCACGGAGCCCCAGCCGCTCAGTCCGGCCGCCAGCCCCGCCCTGGCGAGGGGCGTCCTCAGCTCTCTGAGCCCGCGTCCTCCCGCGGAGCGGGGATGTGCCACGTGCCCCTGCGCTCAGAACCAAAAGCTCGCTGCCGCCGCTGCGGCAATGATTACAGACCTGCAGGTTTAGCAATGATTCCTCCTCTCTCTCCTCCAGTTCCTGTGCCTGAAGAACATACGCACCTTCCTCAAAGTCTGCCACGACAAGTTCGGACTGAGAAACAGCGAGCTGTTCGACCCCTTTGACCTCTTCGACGTCCGAGACTTCGGGAAGGTGAGTGGTCGCTTCCCGGCCCCAGTCCCGTCACCCGGGTGGGGCCAGCGGGCCGCCCCCCACGTGGGGCCGCGCATCCGGGGCTGGGGGACGGCCCCTCCCTCCAGTCAGGGCGGGGTCCGGCCTCGAGCATCTGGCGGACGTGGGAGAGCAGAGCTGGGTGCCCCGGCCCTGCCTTTCTAGCCGGGGACCCCGAACCTCCGGCTCTTCACCAGAGGACGGGCGACGTCGGCACCGCCCCCTGAGGGGCCGGCTGGCGGGCGAGGTGTCCCAGCTGGAGCGCTGTCGTGTCTCGCCTGCGTGGACCCTCCCTGGTTGCACCTGAAACAGGCAGAGCCGTGTCCCACCTGGGCAGGTGTTGGGCAAGGAGGGGTGATTCCCCGGCGGTGACCCCCTCGGTCCATGGCAGACAGCCAGGGGAAGGTGTCCCCCCGTTCCCAGGAAGTGTCACATGCAGCTGTCCTGCAGAAGCCCGGCTGGCGCAGGGGCGGGAACCAGGGGCTGGCAGGCACAGAGGCCCCTTGGTGGCTTCCTGGCGAGCCTGGGTACAGAGCGACACAGGGTGTCTGTCGCGCGCCCGGAGCCCAGCAGGTCGCCGGCTACTCCTACCCTGATGGGGTCGGTACTGGGATGTCTTCCTGACGGTTGGGGGCTGGGAGCTGGCGCGCCGACCCTCACGGGGGAGGCCCCAGGCCCCCGCCTGCCCGCGGCCTTCCCGGGCGCTGGCCTGGGCTCTGCGAGGCGCCGCTTCCCGGACTGGAGGGAGAGGGGGTTCCACCTGCTGATGGGAAGTAGCGGGTATTTACTGCCTGATTTATTTGAGGACCGTCATCTGGGACCCGGTGTTTACGGAAATACTCTGCGAATGCATGATTTGTGAGATGCAAAGGGAATTTTTGTGTTTGCAGTTGCAAATGCTGACAGTCAGTCCCGAGAGGAGCCCTTTTTGGTAAAAGGCGGAAGATTTATAGGCTCTGAAGAGAAACCAGAGCACTGAGGAGCCCTTTTTGGATGTGCTACTAAGTGTCAGGTCGGCGTGGATGACTGGGATTTTCCCATGAGGCACCTGGGCCTGGCGGTTCTCGTCCTCAGGGTTGGAATTCTCCAGACGTGAGATTTGGGGACCTCCTCAAGAGCCCGTCTCTGTGTGACCATCCAGTGCTTAGAGGTTTTCGTCTGTCTCTTAAGTAACTCACCAGTTCCCCTCTGCGCAGTGACCTGGGGTGTCACGCCTGTCCGGGGCCACTCGTCCCTCTGCCAGGGCAGGTCTACAGGGCTGGCGAGTTGGAAGCCCGAGTGGCTTCTGCTGGTTTCCTGTCCTGAAGTGGCTTCTCAGTTCCCACAGGTTTGTTTTGAAGTGGTTTGGAACTCACTTCTGTTCTTGCTCTTTGAGAACAGCAGGGATGGATTGGCCTGGCATGCCCTGGGCCAGGGAGAGGCGGATAGTTCCGGACTTTGTGGAAGGGCCTTCGGGAAAACACATGCACACACACGCGGTCAGACACACAACTCACACACGCAGAGGTGCACGCACACTTGGACCCACCCACACACACAGCTCACATTCACAAAACCGCACGCATTCACACGCACCCATTGGACACACCACTCACACTCACACGGGTGTGGACACAGCACACCACACACATGCTCTCACATGTTCACAAACACGCTCATACACACAACGTAGTTAAAATAACTGTGTAGAGAGAAACACGGGAAGGCCCCGGCCAAACCCGTTTCTTGGCCGGCCGTGCAAAGGCAGCGCATTCGGTACGTGAGTTCATTTGCTTTAAGTTTGTCACGGAGGAATGCAGTGACGTGAGACCTGCACGCGTGTGGGTTAATCTCAACATCTGACCTGCCAGCCGTGCGGCCCGGAGTGAGCAAAGGGGGGCCCTGTGATCGTACGCCGTTCCCGGCGAGGGGCGCTGGCTCTGGGCTGTGCTGCGCTGGCCTCTGGCCTGCCCGCGCCTCGCTGTGGCGCTCGTGGCAGTGTCTGCCACGCCGTGGCCTCTGCCGTGGCAGGCTGGGAGCGGACAGCGGCCTGGACCGCGAGTCACGGGTGGGTGCTGGGAACGGAGGTGACGGCACTGCGGGATCCCCGCGCCGGGCTGGTGCTCGGGGGCTGGAGGGTTTCCCCGCCCGCGGCGGCTGGCGCTAACCCGACCTCACAGGGAGGGGCGGCTGCCTCGCCGTCACTTCCCCTCCGTTGCGTCCTGTGAAGCTGCGATCCCGCGCCTGGGAGGCAGAGCGGCGGCTGCGTGGCCCACGGGACCCGGCTCTGCCGTCTCCAGGGCGCAGCTTTGCCCGAGCGAGTGTCTCTCCAGGTCCCGTTTGCAAAACCGTGTCCGTGCAGTTCTTGGCGCCTGGCGTGCGCCCCGAGGGTGCCGCTGCTCCGTGGCCGCGCCTCTCCTCGGCCCCGCCCGAGCCGTGTGCTGCAGCCTGTGCGGCGTGTGCGGCGTGTGCCGCGGGCTGGTGCCTTGGCGGCCGGGCCCGGGCCCCGCTTGCCCTGTGGGTCTGGCCGGGTTCCCGTGCCGCTGCTTTCTCCCTTCCGTGTTGTCCTCGCCGGGGTAAACCTCTGCGGTTAGCACTCGCAGGCGCAGTTTGACCGGGGCCAGTGGAGGCGCGGGGCCGTGGGACGGCACCCACTGGGGGCCGCCATCGGAGCCGACTGTTCTGCTCGGCCGGGGCCTCCTGGCGTCTCTGGGGAGGAAGACACAAGCAAAGCCCCCGCTCCCCCCGTACCCCACACGCTGCACGCCGAGGCCGGCTCAGACGCGGGCACTCGGGTCCAGCCCCTCGGCCGGCGGGGAGGAGGACGGGCCGGAGCAGGGCGGGGACTTGTGAGCTGCTGGGCTCTGGCGAGGGATCGTCCTCAGCCTGTCCTCGTCCCTCTGGCCACAGGGATGAAGGGCAGGTGGCCCTGTCACCTCTTCAGGGACACTTGCCGAGCGTCTCCGCAGGTCCAGATTCATCTCTCATCGTTTCTGAGCTCAGCCCGGGAGGGCGGCCTGGGCCGTTCCCGATGGGCCCGGCGGCCTTCAGCGATGCCAGACCGCGGACACCGGTGGCTGGCCCTGCCTCCCCCGGCCCCTGGCCCCAAGGAGTGACCCAAGTCCCAGCCTGGAGGAAGGGGCATCTGTCCCTCTTCTGGACATGGAGCTCTGCAGAGTGGGCTGAGCTGTGGCCCGGGGGGCGAGGCCAGTGGCAGCAGAGGCGTCCTGTGCCTGCGCCGCTGGGGCCTGTGCTGGGAACGGCGCCGGCCTGTCCCGGGAGGGGCGGGAGGGTTGGGGTTGACTGGCCGTGGCATGCCGTGGGGCCGTGTGGGGCCAGGGCTGTCCCACTGCCCCCTGCCTGGTCGTGTCCACTCTGCAGGACCCTCCCTCTGTTCATCCATCCCTCTATCCTTCCCTCCCTCCCTCCGTCCTTCCCTCCCTCCGTCCTTCCCTCCCTCCCTCCTTCCCTCCCTCCATCCTTCCATCCTTCCCTCCTTCCCTCCCTCCGTCCTTCCCTCCCTCCCTCCGTCCTTCCATCCCTCCGTCCTTCCCTCCCTCCGTCCTTCCCTCCCTCTCTCCTTCCCTCCCTCCGTCCTTCCATCGCTCCGTCCTTCCCTCCCTCCCTCTTTCCCTCCCTCCCTCTTTCCCTCCCTCCGTTCTTCCCTCCCTTCCTCCCTCCCTCCCTTCCTCCCTCCGTCCTTCCATCCCTCCGTCCTTCCATCCCTCCGTCCTTCCCTCCCTCCCTCTTTCCCTCCCTCCCTTCCATCCCTCCGTCCTTCCCTCCCTCCGTCCTTCTATCCCTCCGTCCTTCCATCCCTCCGTCCTTCCCTCCCTCCCTCTTTCCCTCCCTCCCTTCCATCCCTCCGTCCTTCCCTCCCTCCCTCTTTCCCTCCCTCCCTCCCTCCCTTCCTCCTTCCTTCCCTCTGTCCTTCCCTCCCTCCCTCCTTCCATCCCTCCATCCTTCCATCCCTCTGTCCTTCCCTCTCTCTCTCCTTCCCTCCCTCCATCCCTGTCTGTTGAGCATACAAATTCGTGCGTCTTTGGTTTTTTTTTTGTTTGTTGTTTTTGAGACAGAGTCTCACTCTGTTGCCCAGGCTAGAGTGAGTGCCGTGGCGTCAGCCTAGCTCACAGCAACCTCAAACTCCTGGGCTCAAGCGATCCTCCTGCCTCAGCCTCCCGAGTAGCTGGGTCTACAGGCATGCGCCACCACGCCCGGCTAATTTTATCTATATATATTAGTTAGCCAATTAATTTCATTCTATTTTTAGTAGAGATGGGGTCTCGCTCTTGCTCAGGCTGGTTTCCAACTCCTGACCTTGAGCGATCCTCCTGCCTCGGCCTCCCAGAGTGCTGGGACCACGGATGTGAGCCACTGCGCCCGGCCTAAGTGCGCCTTTGTTAAGCGCTTACTATTCTGGAGGTGAAATGTGAGCGGCTCGCGTGGTCCTCGCCCTCAGAGGACGCCAGGCCGAGCCGCCGTGCAGCTCATGCTAGAAAAGAGGGGTGAGCAGGTGGAAACTGCAGAACTTGCACGCTGGGCTGGCGGCTCTGGCCACGGTCAGCCCGTGGCACTGGCGTCTTTCCTTCGTGGTGGTGTCGGGAAGAGGACCATGCACTTGCAAGAGGGTGACCACAGGGCTCCGTGGGCTGAAGGGGGTGAAACAGCGGACACGAGGTCTCCTGGTGCGTCCCCTGCTCCCGGGGCCAGGCACGGCCCTCGTGGCTGTCGGGGGCAGCCCCCACCCCGGCCTTTGGGCTTTTCCTTCACCTTCCCCTCGGGGCAGGTGCAGAGGGTTCCCTTAACCCGGGAGGCGCTCTGGGAGGGGACCCGCGTGAGCCGGCCGTGAGGCCTGTGGGCAGCAGCTGCGGGAGCCCTGGACGCCCACCAGGCGGGTCCCCGTGCCTGCGTTCCGGGGCCTTCTCTTCCAGATCTGTGCAGCCAGGTGGGCGACGGAGGCAGGCGGCGGAGAGCAGGGCCTCCCGCCCGCCGGACCTGGGTGTGTGCCGGACTCTGCGAGCGCTGGGTCTCCTGAACCTTTATTTCTGCAGGGACCCGAGCTCGTGGAGGCATGTTCTCAGGACGCAGAGAGGTTTTGCACATGCAAGTCCTGGTCATTTTTATTAATATCAGTATTTTCGTTTCTCTTGTTATCTCACCCCACAAGCTCCAGCAGGCCCTGAAGAATCCAGAAAGTCGATTCCGAAAGTTTTTTTCTGGCCGCCCTCCCCGGTATTTTTCCAAAGGGCTGCACTAAGGATATTAGGTTTCGGGTCAGATTCGGCCGTGTCTGGCTTGCTGTGCCGAGGGCTGGGTTAGGGCCGAGCGCGTTTGCCGTGGAATCCGGCTGGCCTGCTCCCTGCCTGCCGGATCCCGTCTCCTTCCAGGGTGCCCTGTTTCCGGGCGGGTCGTCCGGTCGCACGGGGCGGGTGGGAAGGAATGTGGGAGGGTTGGATGGGGCCGCCGGCGGCCGCTCCTTCTGGGGACTGGTTTGCCCGGCTCGGAATCTGGTCGGAAATTTGGAGGGAGGACCGTGGCAAAGCCGCAGGGTTTCCGTGGCTGCTTCTGGGATTTTGGACCCTGGAGACTGCAGACGACGACAGGGACGTCCGTGACAGCCCCGTCTTCGTACCAGGGGCAGGCACCGTGGTCACTCCCTCACCATCCCTGTGCCCTGCGACCATGGCACTCGTCCCTGTTCTGCAGAACGGGAGGTGACAGCTCACGGAGGGGTGGGCAGCTCGCTCAGGGTCACGAGGCCTGAGATTCTTGGGTCTGCACACCCCGTCCCCCCTCTCCTCCTCCCCGGGGGGCCTCGTCGCGGCTTCAGCGTTGGGGTCCGCCCAGCTCCTTCCCAGGGCCCCGAGTCTCAGTTTCCTCATCTGCAAATGCGAGCACGTGCGGCAGCCTCCCCTGCTGGCGGCGGGCTCACGGCGGCGTGTTAGGGACAGCCCTGGTGTGGGGCCGGCCCAGGTGGGCAGCGAGCCGTGGAGCTGCCGCCGCTGCCGTTGCTGGTTTCAGGTTATCCAGCGGGAAATGTCCGATTTCCTTAGGTACCAAGTTGACAGCTGGCATCTTTGACGTTGCACTTGGACACTTCTCGTTTTATGTATTCTGTGAAGGGATCCTCAGTCTTTCAGATGCACGTCTTGGCTTGTGCTTGTCTTTCAAATTTTTTTTTTTTTTGAGACAGGGTCTTGATTTGTTGCCCAGGCTAGAGTGAGTGCCGTGGCGTCAGCCTAGCTCACAGCAACCTCAAACTCCTGGGCTCAAGCAATCCTCCTGCCTCAGCCTCCCAAGTAGCTGGGACTACAGGCATGCGCCACCATGCCCGGTTAATTTTTTCTAGATATATTAGTTGGCCATTTAATTTTTTTCTATTTATAGTAGAGACGGGTCTCGCTCTTGCTCAGGCTGGTTCTGAACTCCTGACCTCAAGCAATCTGCCCGCCTCGGCCTCCCAGAGTGCTTGGATTACAGGCGTGAGCCACTGCGCCCGGCCTCAAATTTTTTTTTTTTAAGAGCAATTTTTGTGAAACCATCGATAGGTCGTTTTGGTGTCATTTTGGGATGTGAGTTCCGTCGTGGAACCAATGCGGCGCACACAGCTCAAAATATCGACGAGGTGTTCGGGAAGGATGTGGCTGATGAGCACACAGTTCGTTGATGGTTTGAGAAGTTCCATTCTGGTGATTTTGATCTTGAAAATGAGCCACGTGGGCGACCTGAGACCAAGGTGGACAATGATGAGCTGAAAGCTGTAGTGGAAGCGAATCCATCTCAACCTACCTGTGAACTAGCAGCAAGGTTTGATGTTACTACTACTCCAACAATACTGGACCATTTGAAACAGATCAGCAAGGTAAGGAAGCTGGGTAGGCGGGTTCTGCACACAGTGAACAAATGCCAGCAGAGAAATCGTCTCGAAGCTTGCACTTCATTGCTGTCACGACATAAAGGGAAACTATTTCTACACTCCATTGTTACGCGTGATGAAGAATGGATTCTTTTTTTTTTTTTTTTTTGAGACAGAGTCTCGCTTTGTTGTCCAGGCTAGAGTGAGTGCCGTGGCGTCAGCCTAGCTCACAGCAACCTCAAACTCCTGGGCTGGAGCGATCCTTCTGCCTCAGCCTCCCGAGTAGCTGGGACTACAGGCATGCGCCACCATGCCCAGCTAATTTTTTTATATATATATATCAGTTGGCCAATTAATTTCTTTCTATTTATAGTAGAGACGGGGTCTCGCTCTTGCTCAGGCTGGTTTTGAACTCCTGACCTTGAGCAATCCGCCCGCCTCGGCCTCCCAAGAGCTAGGATTACAGGCATGGGCCACAGCGCCCGGCCTAAGAATGGATTCTTTTTGACAGTCACAAGCATTCGGCACAATGGTTGGACAAAGATGAAGTGGGGAAACACAGTCCCAAACCGGATATTCATCCAACAAAGCTACCGGTGTGTGTTTGGTGGTCCAGCGCTGGTATCAGCCCCTGCAGCTTCATGAAACCTGGTCAGTCCATCACAGCGGGTGTCTACTGCACCCAGTTGGATGAAATGATGAGGATGCTTGCCATTAGGCAGCCGAGATTGGTCAGCAGAGACGGGCCGATCCTCTTGCAAGACAACGCTTGACCACGTGCCGCACAAACAACGCTGCTCAAACTACAGAGGCTGGGCAGAGTGCCGCTGGCGGCTCCAGGCACCTGTAGCCTGCTCACCTGAGGTTCTTGGGTCTGCACACCCCGTCCTCCCTCCCCTTCTCCCCCAGGGGCCGGGTCAGGGCTGTCCCCCCCAGGGACAGCCTGCCCTCGCCCACCAGCACCTGCCAGGCATGGCCACCCTACTTCACAGTTGGCTGGGCTGGCATGAGCCCGGATGCCAGTCTGCCGTCCCAGACGTCCCATCTGCTCCCTGTTGAGGCCATGACCCCTGCCTTGCCCTGGCCTCCCCCTGGCCTCCCCCCAAACACCCACTTGCCACTGTCCTCCGGACATCCTGACTTGGAGGGCTTTGGCTGGAGCTTCTGGAGCCAGGGAGGAGTGGACCGGTCGAGAGGCCGTCGAGGGCTGGGGGCAGACTCAGGACCCCGCAGCACTGGGCGCTCGCCACAGGCCGCCCCAGGTCTGGCCGCCGTGGTTCCCACCTGGGACGTGGGCCTGACGTCGGCCCGCCGGAGGGCTGCCGGCGGAAGATTCGAGGTGCGGCAGCCTCGTGCCTGCGTGCGTGGCAGCTCCCAGGAGGGGCTGTGAGCGTAGGTGGGTGACGGCCGTTCTGGCTGGAGCGTCAGCCTCACCTGCCCATCGTGCGCTGCCCCGCCCCCGCCATCCACCTGCCGTGCGCCAGGGGCTCGACAGCGTGTTGAGATGTGGTCTCAGCCGTGCCGTCGATTTCTGCTTTGCAGCTTATTGTCAAATGTGTCCCCCAGGCCCTGCCTGGTCCGGGCCGACGTAGCAGTGACCTTGGGGTATCGATCCCACCCTCCCTATCTGCACCCCCGGGCCCGAGCCCCACGTGTCTGCGTGTCCCCCGATGTCTGTTCATCTGTGTGCTGAGCGCAGACGTGGTGCTCACTCGGGGTGTCTCTGCCGCCGGCCTGGGGACTCTCCCATGTGGATGCCGTGGCGAGTCATTTGCTCTCCGCGACTTAATGCTGGCGGTGAGAGCGCCGGTCCTCACAGCTTCCACTGGCACGGATTGCTTATGCAGACGCGGCCGCTGGCCGCTGTGGGGCGGGAGCAGCGGCACGGGAGCGGCGCAGGGCTGCTGGCAAGGCTGAGCGTCTGAGGAAAACATCTCCTCCTTTTATCTGCTGGTCGTGTCACTTCAGGACATCGCTGGCCCACCCCCTTTCAGAAGAGCTTGACAGCCAGACACACTGCACACGTGTGCAGATGCACATAGGCGTGCACATGCACTCACACTGCACATGTGTGTCGACACACACAGGCACTCGCATTGCACACGTGTGCACAAGACAGACGTGCATGTGTACTCACACTGCACATATGTGCAGAGACAGGTGTGCGCATGCACTCGCATTGCACACGTGTGCACAGACACAGACATGCATGTGCACTCACACTGCACGTGTGCAGACACACACACACATGCACTCAGACCGTACACGTGCGCACAAACACACACATCGTGCATGTACATTTGCATTGCAGATGTGTGTGCAGGCACAGGCATGCACATGCACTCAGACCATACACGTGCACAAACACGCACATCGTGCACTTGCATTGCACTCGTGTGCACACAGACATGCATGTGCACTCACACTGCACATGTGTGCAGACACACACGCACATGCACTCAGACCGTACACATGCGCACAAACACGCACATCATGCACATGCACTCACACTGCGCATGCGTGCGCAGACACAGGCATGCACATGCACTCCGACTGTACACATGCGCACAAACACGCACATCATGCACATGCACTCACACTGCGCATGCGTGCGCAGACACAGGCATGCACATGCACTCAGACCATACACGTGCGCACAAACACGCACATCATGCACATGCACTCACACTGCGCATGCGTGCGCAGACACAGGCATGCACATGCACTCAGACCGTACACGTGCGCACAAACACACACATCGTGCACATGCACTCACACTGCGCATGCGTGCGCAGACACAGGCATGCACATGCACTCAGACCGTACACATGCGCACAAACACACACATCGTGCACTTGCACTGCACACGTGTGCACAGACACACAGGCATGCACGTGCACTTGCATGACACGGGTGTGCACAGACACACACACAGGTGTGCGTATGCGTTCGCACACAGAGTCCAACAAGCCCATGGGGAGCCGACCTGCGTTGTCGCACTGGTGACGGGACGTGTTTCCTGCTGCCTTTCCGGGCGGGAGTTCCCACCATTCTCTCCCTGCTGGGTGGGTGGGGCGGGGGCGACTCGGCGCCTGACAGGGCTCAGCACCTGTGCTCCGTGTGCGACGGCCAAGCCTTGGTGCCTGGCCAGGCAGCCCCGGGGTCTTTGCCTCAAATCCCCGCAGGGTTCCAGCGGGGCAGTGATTCCTGGGCCCGGGTTCAAGCCCTGGGAGGTGCCGAGGAGTCGGTCCCCTGATCCCTGGGTCCGCCGTTGAGGGAGCGACTCTGATTGCTGCATTAGAGACTGTGGGGCCTCAGTTTCCCCATCTGGGAACAGAGGGTTGGACGGGCTGGTGTCCTCGTGGATGGCGGTCCTCAGGGTATCTCGTCCCTGCGGGTATCACGTGGACTACACGTGTCTGTGTCATTTCTCTCTCCTGCATCTCTTTCTGCCCCGTGGGTCCCCACCCTGGTGGCCGAGAGCGTGTCCAGCTGCCACTGCTGCCTGCCCTTCCTGTAACGTCCCTTTTGTCCACATCCAAAGGTAATTAAGTTTTAATTGGCAGATTGTTTCTTCCCAGTGCCCCAAGACGGTAATTGCATCTGCCGAAGCCTGACAATCTGACGTTCGCAGCAGAAAAGCTGAACGAGGCTGAGAAGGAGAAAAGAAAAAAAAAAAGCAAAGTATAAATAATTCATCGTAACCAAGTGTCACGGCTTGGCGCCCTCCCGGAAGACCTTTCTTAAGGAACGCCGGCCTTTCTAAAGGTGACTAGGCGCAGCCCCTCCGGAGTTGCAGAGTGTGGCCGGGAGCCGGGGAGCAGCAGGCCCGGCTGCGGTTCAGAAAGCTGCTGCCGGGTGCCGGATCCCGCAGCAAGGCTGGCGGCCGGGCACGCGCCTTCCTGGGCCGCCGGCCTGGTGGAGCTCAGGGCTGGAGGCTGGGCCGTTCACCCTGGGCCGTCCTTTTGATTCTCTATCTTAAAAAAATTTATTGGCCGGGCGTGGTGGCTCACGCCTGTAGTCCTAGCACTCTTGGAGGCCGAGGCGGGCGGATTGCTCAAGGTCAGGAGTTTGAAACCAGCCAGAGCAAGAGCGAGACCCCCGTCTCTACTAAAAATAGAAAGAAATTAATTGGCCAACTAAAAATATATAGGAAAATATTAGCCGGGCATGGTAGTGCATGCCTGTAGTCCCAGCTACTGGGGAGGCTGAAGCAGGAGGATTGCTTGAGCCCAGGAGTTTGAGGTTGCTGTGAGCTAGCCTGATGCCACGCACTCTAGCCTGGGCAACAGAGTGAGAGAGACTCTGTCTCCAAAAAAAATCATGGTGATGAGACAGCATAGCATAAAATTTGCTCTCATAACTATTTTAAACAGTGCAGTTCAGTGGGGTTAGATTTATTCACAGTGATGTGCAGCCACCACTGTCTTGTTCTGGAATTTTTCATCCTCAAAACCCTGTTTCCTCCTCCCCCAGCCCCGTCCCAAAGCCACGGCTAATCTATTTGCCGTCTCTATGGATTTGCCTGTCGTGGACATTTCAGAGAAACAGAGTCAGGCAGCCTGTGGCCTTCCGTGTCTGACTCCTTTCACGGAGTGTGGTGTTTCCAAGATTCACCACGTCACAGCCTGTGCCAGTTTGTCGTCCCTTTTCATGGCCAAGTAGTATTCCACTGCTCACTCTACCACGATTCATGTGTCTGTCATCCATCAACGGACATGGGGCTGTGTCTGCCTTTTGGCTGTCGTGAATGGTGTCGCTGTGAACATCCGGGCACAAAGTCTTGTCCCTTTTTAGTCCCGAACCTCCAGCCCGCAGCCTTCTCCCCTCCCAGGGCTCAGGGACCCTCACTGTGGACTGAAGCCCATGGTGGGTCCAAGGCGGGGTGCTGCCCCTGGTACCCCAAAGGCTCTCGTCTCGAGGGGCAGAGCTGGAGACGCCCGGACTCCAGACTGTGCGTCCCTCTCCCTTCCCGAGGGCAGGCCTGCGGTGGTGCGTGTTGATTTACATGCTAGATCCTGGGTAAGGTGGGGCTGGGGACCACGGTGACTGGTGCTGCGGTTGCCGTGACTGTACGAGTCACCTCTTAGTGTCTCTGCTCCCAGTTCTTTGGCTGCACCCCCAGAAGTGCCAGCGCCGGGTCACGCGGCAGTTCCGTGTCGAATGTTTTGGGGAGCCGCCGCTGTGCTGTGTCTGCAGGGCTGCACCGTTGCTCCGTCCCATTAGATAAGCGGTGGCGTTCCGTTCATCTATCCGTTCGTTCAGCAGTCACTTACGGAGCGCCGGCCGCGGCCAGGCGCAGGGACGGCGTGGGGAGAGGGCGGGGCTGCTCCCTGGCAGGGCCGTCTCTCCCACGCGGACGGCCGGGGGCCGAGTCTCTCGGGGAGCACGCGGAGTGAGCACCCCACCTTTGTCCCCTCCAAGGACCCTCCTCTTAGGGCTCCACGTTTTCCAAGATCATACATATTAAACCAATGACATTTATCAAGCAATTAGTTTTCTCGTTTTCTAATTAATCAAAGACTAATTATGAGTTATGTCTCCAATTAGAGTCTCCGACCCGCGGCTGGTGGCGGTGCCCCGCCGGGAGGGCACCGGGATGGGGGGAAGCTGGTGAGCGGTCAGGTGTGAGCGAGGCTTTGAGCGTGTTCGGGGTACTCGGAGACTCCGGGGACGAGGACCTTCAGGGACCCCAGTTTGGGCCCCTTTCCCTGGTGAGGGCACAGCCCCTCGGCACGACGCGGGCACGTCATGGCAGGGCGGGGGCTGGGCGGCACCCCACCCCCGGGCCAAGTCAAGGCCCCTCTGCTGTGGGGCCGCCGGGCGTGCGGGGCCGGTCCTGGTGGGGTCAGCCGGGCGCCCTGTGGGTGTGGTGTCAGCCAGGCCGCTCCAGGCCGCTGCGTGGACCTCGATGCCCGGGCCAGCCGGACAGGCGGCAGGGCACTGGCACTTCCACCCGGTGACCAGGGTCTTTCTCCCACTGCCTGCCCAGCAGTGAGGTTCTAGGCCAGCCCAGCACCTGCCGCCTCCTCCGTGAAGCCAGCCTGGGTTGCTCCAGGCTGCCGGGCGTGGCTGGCGGAAAGAGCCCCCAGCGGTCCTCCATCCCGGCCCATTGCTGTGCCAGCGGGACGCTGGGACCCGGTGAGGACCAGGTCGGCGTCGTGGCCCTCCCTGGGCTGGAGGCAGAGCCTGGGCTCTCTCTTCTGGCCCTGGCCTTTCTGGGCCGACTGGAGCGAGGCTCTCGGCTCTGCCTCCTCTCCCTGCTGAGCGCCAGGTGCGTGTCCGTGAGGCTGCGTGTGCGGAAGGGGAGGCCTGGCCCCGGCCCGCAGTGGGGCGGGCACATGTCAGTTCCTTTGCGTGGCGAGGCTTGCGGCCGGGCCTGCACGGTGGCCTCTTTGGCCCCCTGGCGCAGGGCTGGGCGCAGAGACCGTGGTGCAGGCGGACGCCCGCGGCCTGGGCGGAGCAGGGGCCTGGCCAGCGCCGTCTGCGGACCGCCTCCAGGCCCGGTGGACAGACGGGAGGGCCGGGCGCGGGCGGGCGGGTGGGGCCTTCGCGTCTCCACCCAGGGATGCCGAGAGCCTGCGTTGGCTTTGCTTCCCGGAGATAGGCCGCGTCCATCTGGCCCCGGCTCTGTGCGCCCCCCGCCCACGTTCCTCTCTGACCTGAGACCGAAACACTTCAGCTGGTGGCAAAAATGGCCCAGCGCCCTCTCTTCCCCCCAGGGTGGGAGGAATGTTCCAGACAAATCCGGTGTCCTGGCATGCCCCCACGCTGAGCGGGCAACCCCTGACCTGTGGCTTGGAGAGGCGGGGACGCTGGCCGGCTGCCCGGCCTCGGCGGACGGCCAGGCCCCGGGTCCCGGGAACCCCTCTCCCGCCCAGGCTTGACGCTTGGGGGTGTCCTGAGCGGTGGCCCTGGGGGGCGGGGAAGCAAAGGGCCGGAGGCCAGCGGCTTCAGGCTCCATTTTCAAAGCCCGTTAGCACTGGCTCTGCGGGGCTGCTGTTGACCTCAGGTGGAAGGTTCCAGAACAGCACACAGTTGTGTCCTTACCCCTCGGTGGGAGTGTTAGACGTGTCAAGACTGGGTGGTGAGGGAGGTCCCGGGGGAGGCCGTGGGCAGGGCCAGTGGGAAACCAGGAGGGTCGGGGTGAGGCTGGTGGAGCGGGGTGTGACGTGTGTGCTGGCCGTGGCATGAAAGGGTGGCCGCCGCGTGGTCGGGGGTGTGGGTCCCACAGGTTGGGACTTTGGCCTCAGAGGGGCCAGGATTTGAGATCTGCCCCTGTGGTTCTTCCATGTGTGACCTTGGGCCTGCTTCACACAGGCCTTGTAGGCCTCAGTCTTCGTACCTGCAGGATGGGCGCAGTATTGACACAAGCCTCGTGGAGTTGCACGGCAGGAGTGACGTGAGCTGTAAAGGACCGAGCTCTGTGCTGGCACCGGCGACAGCCCAGAGAGTGCAGGCCGACTTGGACGGCAGGTGCCTCGGGGGGAGGAGGAACGCACCGTTCTTCCGGGGGCTGCGCCTGGAATCCCGAATGGTTCCTGGGGATGGTGGCGGCCGGGCAGCAGCCGGACCCGGCTCGGGACGGACGTCAGGAGGCCCTGAGGCCGCGGACGTGAGGTGCTGGCTCTCCGCCCCGCACCGTGTTTCTCTCTGCAGCGGACACCACGCTCCTCCTCTGTGGCCGGGTGTGTCGCGCCGGCTCCTCCTGGTGGCGTCCCCCATTAATTTAACTGGAGGAGATCGCCCGAGACATCTTTCAAGTGCAGGGGAGAGATGTCCTCATACTGCGGGCGAATCATTAAGAAAAGCAAATTAAATCATGTTTAATGGTGTTGGAGTCCCCGCCACTTTGGAAGACGGGGTTGGTGAAGCAGGGAAGTGAGAAACCGCAGACTCCCTTCGCCAGGCGGCCGGGGAGGGGGTCCGGACTGGGCTCGCGGGTGGGGCGGGGGGAGGGGCGGGTCGCCGGGGCTCCGCGGGGTGGGTGGCCAGGCAGCTGGGGGGCCAGCATCTTGCAGAGCTGAGCTCCCTCTCTCCCTCCCCTGGTCTCTGGGGAGGCTGGGGTCCGGCCTGGCTTTCTGTCTGCAGGGTTCTCTCTGCAGGGTATCCTGGGTTCTTGGGGGTAAGGACAGGCCAGGGGCAGATCGCTGCCCCCATCCCCCCAGCCCTGGTTTCCCCATCACTAGAAGGGAGGGTGACACCCCCTCAGGTGGGCTTGGAGAGTGGGGAGCCCCAAGCGGCGGTCTGGGTCGATTCAGTGGGAATAGGCGTGGCCCGTCTGTGCCGTGTTTACATTGTCAGTGGGATAAGTAGTTTGTTTTTGAGCTGCTGATGATCCTTTGGAGATTATGTGTCTTTGCAGCTTAACTGAAAATGATAGCTCTATCCCTTGTAAACATAAAAAAAAGCCCTTCTGGCAAAAAAAGAAAAAAAATAAAACAACAACATGAGTTTTCTGTTTGTCTCAGGGTGGGGGGCTCCCAGCTCTCTGATAAGTCATAAGAAATATCCAACTTGACATTCCACCATTAGAGAATCATTCCTTTGGCTGAAGAGTTTGTCCCCGTCGATGTAGGTAATCCGTCTGGCTTCACCCTTCACGTCTGGGCGCCAGGGAGCTGAGAATGGTCTGATCAGGAACGGGTAGAGGACTTGGGCTCCTCCAGGGGGAGGACAGGCTGCGGGCCCCCAGGGAAGAGATGCGGGGTGCAGTTAGGAGCTGTAGAGGCCGGGCGGTCACGGCCCCGGGCCGGGCGGGCGGGGTGGTCTGGGCCTGCTGGGACCCGCCCAGGGTGGGGTTTGCAGGACGCCGCCGTGAACAGCGGCAGCCTCTTCCTCGTTACTGACCTGCGCCGGGTGTTTGCGAAGCTCTGGCTTCTGTACGTGAACCCTCTCTAACCCTCGCGGTTGGCGGGCGCTGGGCACCGAGGCGCCCAGTGCGGGTCACCCAGCCAGAGCCCGCGCCGGGACCTCAGGGTCGTGCCAGTACCTTCCCTCCCACCCCAGACCCAGCTTGTTCCGGGGGCTGCATGCATAAGGTGCTTAACACGTGCTTTTGGCATGGCTGGAGGCGCCCCAGGCGTGGTTTGCAGGGGACGGACAAAGCCGCGGCTGGCCCGGGGACAACGGTGGCCTGAGAGCCGGGCTCGGCCACCCTGGATGGCAGGTGGGCTCGCCGCTGCCCCTCTGCCCATCCTCCGGCCCCCTCTCGCCGTTGAGACCCCTGCTCACCCACCTGCAGCCTCACAGCCCCAGAGTCCTTGGGGAGAGTCGCCCATCGCCCGGGCGACCCCGGTCTGCGTCCAGGGTCGCCGGCTCTGGGAGGGCGCGGAGCCAGCGCCTTTGTCTGCTCTGGGCGTGGGCCGGCGTGGCCGCTCGGGGCTTTGTCGGCGCCCGCCGGTTCCCTCCCACAAAGAGGGCTTTGTCCCGGGGCGGGCACTTTCCACACTCGTCGCTGCGCCGGCCCGGGCTCGGGCGCCGTTCGCTCCACCTCGCTCCTTTGTTCCGTCTTATCTGGGCGATGCCAGGCCCGGCTCGGAGCTGCGTCCCGGAGGAGCCTCAGCTGCCCAGGGCTAGGAGGGAGGGCCGGTCCCCGCAGAGACCTCCCGCCCTCTGCTCTCCCCATCCATGGGGGTGGCCGCGGCCTGTGCCCGTTTCCCGCCAGGCTTCTGGAAGGGAAGGTGCACGAGGCGTGTGTGCAGACGTGTGCACCGCTTGTGTGTGTGAGTTTCGCGTCCTCGAAACTCCAGCCCGCTTGAGTGGGCTGCTCCCTGGAGACCAGGGGTTCGTGTTCTTAGGGTGCTGCGTGGAGCCAGCAGGGGCCCCTCCCGGGGAGAAATTCAGCCGGACGTCGGCAGCCGTGGCCTGCGGAATTCCCCTGGGAGACATCAGATTGGGGGCTGGGGCGGTGGCTTCAGGGAACGGGAGAAGTCAGCAGTTAAACCACACGGTCGCCAAGATGGAGGGATGGTGGCGTGGCCCGGCTGTGGCTCCCAGCTGTGGACGACGCCCCCGCAGGGGCAGCCCCGGGCGCCACCAGAGCCAGAGAGGACTGATCTGCTTTCCGACCCTTTGGCTCTGCCTCTCCTGGACACGGCGTGGGACTAGAGTCGCTGGCGTGTGGTTTTGGCGTGGCGTTTTCCAGGCTCGCCCACGCTGTGCGGCGTGCGCGGGTGCCTCGCTCCTTCCTGTGGCTGAGCAGCGTTCCCTGGTGGGGACGGGCCACGCTCTGTCTGTCCTTGGTCTGCTGACGGACGCGTGGGGTGTCTGCCCTGGTGGCCGCCGTGCACGCTCGTGTCCAGCTGCGCCGTTTCCACGCCCGTTTCCACGCCCGTTTCCGTCCTCCTGGGCACACATCCCTGGGAGCGGAACTGCCGGGCGGCGCTGCCATCCTGTGCCCGCCTCAGCGACCGCTGGCCTCTCTCCAAAGCGTGCCCTTCTCGCCGCGAGACACGTCTGTGCTGGTCCCTTTCTGACTCGGTGTGACCGTCGGGGTCACCTCCTGGGTTTCGGGTCCCAGGTGTTTGAGCCGGGCCGTTGTCGTCTTCGGTCGGGTGTCGGTTTCTGTCTCGGGGTTGACGTCACGTCAGGCTACAGCCAGCGGCTGTTGGAGCAGGGGCCTTTGTGGCTTTGCTGGGCAGTGACAGCCGTCCCTGAAGGAGGCAGCGTCGGTGACAGCGGTGTCCTTTGCTCTCCCTGGCTGGAGCAGGCACAGGTTGGGAGAACAGAGACTGGGGAGCCAAGTCCTCCCTTCCCGCTCCCCCCTCCCCTGGCGTCGTTTGCCTGCAGCTGCCCGGCCGGCCCAGCACCGTGGAGACACTGGGGTTGACGTGCCCTGAAATGTTGGGGTGCAGGTTGAAAAGTGCCCCCCGCCCCCCATGCTGGGTGTGTCCTGCGGGGCCCACAGCCCTCGGGAAGAGCCGCATGTTCCCGTGGGAGGACTGCGTGTGCCGACACAGCCTGGCGTCCGGCCCCAGTCTCATCTTCCCGGCCGGGAACGCCTTCCCGCCTTCTCCGATCTTCCAGGTTCTGCGCCGTGTCCGGTGTGAAGACGTTTCTGGCTGCCGGCGGCCCTGCCGTGCGTGCGGGGGGCTGGTCCATGTTCGCCGGTAGGAGCCGTGGCCATCCTGAGCTCGGCTGATGACACCCCATCTTTGGAGAGCAGGCTCATTCCTGTGGGGCCCGGGGCCACCCGTGGGTGGGTTTGGCGAACATTCGGTGCGTGGCTGGCGGCTGGGACCCGCAGGGCCTCTGCTCAAGGCCTGTGCCCATGGGCCTTGCTCCCCGCCCCGCCGAACATTGCTTGGCACGCTTACTTGTCAACGTGGCGTCTTCGACGTGAGAGTGACCACGAGGTTGGTGTTGGCCAGGGAGAGGGACAGGTGCTCTTTCCTGGGTGCTCAGCTGAGCCCCTGCCGGCCCGGGCTGGGCCTCGGGACCCTCAGGGCGGCCCTGGCCGTGCCATTCCCTCCCACGTGCCGCCGTGCCCCTGGCCGTCCCTCTGCATGGGGACCCTTCCAGACAGCCTCGTCCTCGGTGGCCGCCGGGTCACAGGAGCTGCCGTGGACGTGGAGGGGAAGGAAGCGGGACCGGCCTTCCAGCGGGTCCCCTCCCTGGGCCTTGGCTTCACGTCTGCGTCCGCACATCGGTCCCGCGTGGACGCCGGGGCAGCATTTGCGTCCTGCCCTTGGGGAGCTCACGGCAGGAGCAGACAGTGGAGACCCAGGGACCGAGACCCAGGGATGTGCTGAGTGACCGGGGTCGCCACCTCGAGTCCCAGGTGGCGCTGGGAGGACTAGGGTGAGCTGGGGGTGGACACCGGGCGGGGGTGGTCCTGGTGTGGTCGTGCGGCCGTCAGGGAGGGGAAGGGTCCGAGAGGAGGGGGGAGGGTGTGGGGTCCATGCCCAGCGCACAGAGTGGCGGGCAGGGGCAGTGACGGGGAGGCCACTGCAGGAGGACAAGGTGCCCACTGGCCTCGCCCGGGGAGCTTCAGCTTGGGGTGCGGCAGTCCTGGGAGCTGAGCCTTGTTTTTAGGGGGGTTCCTTTGCCTTTTCCTGCTGCAAGCCCAGGCTCACCCCCGCCAGGTCTGTCTCCGTGACGACGCTGAAGGACGATGGTGCCGCTGGGGGGGGGGGGGAGGCTGCCCCTCCCCCGCCTACTCTGCTCTCCGGGGACGTGCAGGGAGGGGTTGGGGTGGGCCGGGGTGGGCTGGGGTGCGCCGGCTGCCCGTGCTGTCGGGTTGCCTGCGACTGTCACTCTCTTTGTCACTTCCGGCCCGGCTGTGGGGAACCTCATTAGGCTTGGCATTTATTTACAAAGGCTGGCGCGGCCCGGGCCGGGCGGAGAGCGGGGAATTGATTTACGAGGATGGCGCCGGGATCTAGGAAATGTCAGCTTCTCCTCCAGAGTCTATAAATCAGTGTTGATTCCCGCGAGGCCTTCTCCCAATCCCCCGGCTCTGCGAGGCCTCCCCGCGGCCGGTGAGCTTGGTACTGTTGCTGGCGAGCGGTGTGTCTCCCGGCTTTGCCGGCCGTGGCGATAGCCTCCCTGCTGCGTGTGGAGACGTGTGGACGCCGAAAGCCCAGCCAGACCCTCTCCCTGCGCCGGCCAGCCCGGCCTGAGCGCGGGAGAGGTGCCCGGGGCGGGGCGGCTCCGCCTTGGCTCACGGAGGGGCTCCAGGCCCCGCTGGCAGGCCCGGGGTCCTCGCTGCCACTGGCCCGAGTCTGTCTGTTGGGGAGGGCTGGCATGGGGCGGGCGGGGGGTCCAGGTGCTCTGACCTGGGCGGGTCCCAGGTGAGGTGCTGGGGACCCTGGGTCTCCACACATCAGGGGTGAGGGGCACCCAGAGCCTGGGCTCCGGAGGACCCCACGGCCCCCAGCTCCCCCGGCCCTGGGGGGCCTCGCGTCTGTGGTGGTGGCCCGTGAGCCGTGCCGGCTTCTGCCACACGGGGCTGGGGCGACCCGGGAGATGACGCGGTCTGCGTGCGCAGGGCTTGGTTGCGGGCGGGTCAGCCTCTGGGCCTTGGGGGCACCCCAGAGTCCTCCAGCCGTGGTCCCCCAGAGTTTTGAGCACCTGGTTTCATGGGTGGCTGATCTGGCCCGGTGGCTGCCGTGTCACTGCTCGGCTCTGTTCCCTGACACCTCCCCGCAGAGCATGGTTTGGGGCTGCGGGTGGGGGCGCCGGGCCCCCGGAGTAGGACGGGCCTGGAGTCTCCGCATTCAGGGCAACCCGAGGACGGGAGGCCCCGCACCTTCACACGGCGCCGGTCCTCCGGGCAGGGGCAGCGCCCGCAGCGAAGACGGCCCCGTGTTCTGGGCGCTCGGTCGTGGCGGCTTGCCCCCCGGCAATACCACAGGCGCACTGGGGCTGGTGCGGGCGTCTGTAGGACATCTCAGCGTCCCCGGAGCCTCTGGCCGTGGAGGGGCCAGCACCTGTGGCTTTCGGGAGCTCGTGCCACTCCGTGACTTTTGGTCCCGCCACGCTGACTGTGCCTGCTGGGGGGCAGGCGCTCCCCTGCAGGAAGCTCGCGAGAGCAGCCCACCGCAGGGGCGGCCGGGGGTCCTGGGCTGTCCCAGGGCTGCAGGGGGCCCTGAGCATCTGCCGGTGACTCTGTCACTGTGTCAGAGGGGGTGGGACGGGGGTGTTGGCGGGAAGGACAATGGTGGGCGGGCGGCTGGGCCCAGGTGGGCTGTACCTGGACAGGGGACGGGCTTGCTGGGTGCAGGAGGGCATCGTGTCCGGGACAAGGGCTGAGTGCGCCACCATTTGCTGTAGGGTTTGGGGTCCCTCAAATGTACAGATGTTTAGAATCCTGGGGCCTGGAGAGGGGCCCTCCTCCCACACCCCGTGCTCGGGGCTTCTTACGAGGTGGGCTTCACGAGTCCGTCTCAGTGGCTGGGTCGGCAGCTCAAGTGGTCAGGGCCACACCGAGGGGCCCTGTGGGTGGACGGGGCCCCGGCCGTGGTCCTGGCCCCCGGAGCCCCGTGTGGGAGGGGGCCCCTCGAGGGTGAGGGCCTGGGTCCTGCTGGCCGTGGACTGCAGCTGTGAGGGACCTGCCTGTGTTCCCTCCTGGAAATGGACACCCCACGTGGCCCGCCTCCTCCACGCCTCCCGACGGTTCGGTGCAGGAAGCAGGGACAGAGTTTGCCGGAACTGACGCCACGACACTGTCCGACTCAGGGCGAGTTGTGGTGGGGGGCAGGAGAGCGTGTGGTCCAGGAGTTAGGACCCGCCACGGGAGCCTCGGGCCAGCTGCTGTCCTGACTGCGGCGGGGGAGCGTGTGCCGTGTGCCCCTACACGCGTGTGTGCCGTGGGCTGATGCGTGTCGCTGGGCCGGGCGTGTGTGGGGCCCTAATCCAGTCCTCGCTGCCGTCTGGGAGCGACTGCAGGTGCTTCCTGGTTTGAATTTCACAGGACCCCCGAGGACAGGAGCTCAGAAAACGAGGCATTGATCTTGCTTTTATCGGTCTATTAGACGCGTTGAGGCTTTGAAAGGGAAGACTCGGGTTGTTCTCTGCCTTTTTAAGGCCTCAGAGCGCCTGGAGAGGCGTTTGCTCTGCAGCCTCCAGAGGCTCGCTCAGAAGAGCAAAGCCGCGGGTGGCAGTGGCGTGCCGCCGAGCGTGGCCCCGCGGGAATTGCCGGCGCTGGGCTGGACGGCGGCCACGGCACGGGCTGCAGCCCCTCCGCTCGTTTGTGATCTGGGGCGCAGAATGTGCCCAGGTGGGAAGAAACACCCAGTGCAAGCTGATTCTACCTTTTTTCCCAGCAAGAGGACTTTAAGTTTACTTTTTTTTTGGAGACAGAGTCTCATTTGTTGCCCAGGCTGGAGTGAGTGCCGTGGCGTCAGCCTGGCTCACAGCAACCTCAATCTCCTGGGCTCAAGCAATCCTCCTGCCTCAGCCTCCCGAGTAGCTGGGACTACAGGCATGCGCCACCACGCCTGGCTAATTTTTTCTATATATATTAGTTGGCTAAATTATTTCTTTCTATTTATGGTAGAGATGGGGGTCTCGCTCTTGCTCAGGGTGGTTTTGAACCCCTGACCTTGGGCAATCTGCCCGCCTCGGCCTCCCAGAGTGCTCAAGTTTCTCGGTCAACATGATTTTATAACGTTTTAGTGGCAGACGCAACAGTCAAACGTTTACTTAAATGTTTGATTTGCTCTAACTTGTTTACATCTTTAAAAGCACATCACAAAAAGAGAGTGTTACTGCAGAACTGCTCATTTCCGCTCGCGATTCGTGAAGCGCATTTCTTCACACTTCCCGTGGCCTTCACGCCAGGGTCTCGGCGCCCCCAGCGGCGTGGACGCTGCCGTGGGTGTGCACGTGGGGACCCAGCCTTCCCCTCCCTTCCCAGAGCCTCTTCCAAGGCTGCTTTTCAGCGACGCCCACACTTGGGGGCACTGGGAGCGGGAGGGGATCCCTGCTGTAAACCCATGCACTTTACTTTTCAAGGCCAAGTCCATGGCGTGCCCTCTGAGCCGCCAGCCCCAGCGCCGGCTGCCGCCGTGCGGACTCGGACTCGGCCCTGAGAACGCTGGAAAGGGCTTGCGGCCGAGCCCCCGTCTTTTCTAAGAGGTTCGGTGGAGCGAGACCTCTCCTGACCTGCAGGCGTGTGTGGCAGTCACGTCTCATGGGATTGTCAGCTTTGAGCCCCTTGCGGGGTACCGGGGCCGAGGCGGACCTGGCGTGTCCCCAGGGAGCGGGAGTGGGGTGCATCCTGACCAGGGTGGCCCAGGGCCCTGAAGGACGGTGGGGGACGGGGCTGGGACCCCGGTGTGGCGTTGACCCTGGGCCAGGCGCCGAGTGTGCCCTGTGTCGCTCCTGCCGTGTCGGCGCCTGTGCTGCCCCGGCCTCCTCTGGCGTGTTCTGGAAGCAGAGGCCAGGCCACCTGCTGTGCACACCTGTCTCCCAGCCCCCCGCCCTCCCCTGGCGCAGGATGTCCCTGTGTGACCCTGCCCCGGCTGCCCCCGCCGTGAGCAGCTGCGGTCCTTGCCCCCCAGGCCTGGAGGCGGCAGTCCGAGACGGGGTGGCCGGGGCCGGCTCCTCGGGGTCCCGCAGGAGGGTCGGTTCCGGGCTCTGCCCGGGTCGTCACGCCTTGTCCCTCTGCAGCTGCCTGTGTCCACACGCCCCCTTTGCACAGGGACACCAGTGACCTTGGATTAGGGCGGCTCTGCCCCAGGGTCCTGCGGGTGGCACTCTGTGCGTCTTTGTTGAGAGACCACAGCCCAGTCCACCCCCAACCCAGGAGACCCCCGCTTCCCCCAGCCCCCCAGGAGACCCCGTCCCCAACCCCAGGAGACCCCCGCTCCACCCCCAAACCCAGGAGAACCCCGCTCCTCCCACCCACCAGGAGAAACCCCCGCTCCCCACCCACCCAGGGAACCCCCGTCCCCACCCCACCAGTGACCCGCTCCCCCAGCCCGCCCAGGAACCCGCTCCCCCCACCCCCACCCAGGAGACACCCGTCCCAACCCCCACCCCAGAGACGCTCCCCCTCACCCAGGAGACCCCCGCTCCACACCCCAGAGACCCGCTCCCACCCCCACCCCAGAGACCCCGTCTTCCCACACCCCAGAACCCCTGTCTGCCCACCCCCACCCCAGGGAAGACCCCTGTTGCCCACCCCCACCCAGAACCCTGCTCCCTACCACCCCAGCGAGACCGTTGCACCCCCACCCCAGGAGACCCCTGCTCCCCCCACCCCCACCCTGGGCAGCTCCAGAGCCTTGCTGGCGTGGGGGCAGAGCAGGGTCTCTCCAGTGACCAGGTGGTTGGACTTCACGTGGCACCTGGGAAGCTTCTGGCCCCGGCCCGACCTGGAGCACGTCACTTCCGACTTCCTCCCTGGTCAGAGCCGCCTCGGACCAGCCGGTTTGGGGGACGCAGACCCCAGCTTCTGTCTGGAAGCCGCCTTCGGTCTCAGTCTGCCTCAGTGTCCCTTTCTCAAAGGTCAGGGGGGACTTGACCTGATGTGACCTCAGGTGAGAAGTGTGTCACCTGGGCCTGGCAGGTCTCAAGTCCCCGGGACAGGGCCCCCGCTTTGACCGCTGGGCCTCAGGGCGAGTCTTTTCCGTGAAATGTACCTAAAACTGGGCCACGATTTTAAATGTCAGGTGAGAGGGTTAAAAAGGACCTTCTGTGGGGGGTCTGGTGCTGGGGCCAGACCACCGGACACAGCCTCTGGCTCTCTGGCCGCTCTGCTGGCTCCTGCTGGCACCGGCTTAATCCCTGACTCCCTGCCTCAGTTTCCCCCTCTGGTGGGGGAAACTGAGGCAGGGAGCTTGGTGCCCTCAGAGCTGGCGGTGGGTTTTCTGGCGGGAGCCCTTGGCCTGGTCGGGCAGGATGTGCTCAAGCCCTTCCAGCCCCTGCTGGCTCCTGGTGGCCCTTCTGTCTCCTGGTGGCCCTTCCCAGCTCCTGGTGGTCCTTCTGACTCCTGGTGGCCCTTCCCAGTTCCTGGTGGCCCTTCCGAGCTCCTGGTGGTCCTTCTGACTCCTGGTGGCCCTTCCCAGTTCCTGGTGGCCCTTCCCAGCTCCTGGTGGCCCTTCCCGGCTCCTGGTGGCCCTTCCCAGCTCCTGGTGGCCCTTCCCAGCTCCTGATGGCCCTTCCCAGCTCCTGGTGGTCCTTCTGACTCCTGATGGCCCTTCCCAGCTCCTGGTGGCCCTTCCCAGCTCCTGATGGCCCTTCCGGGCTCCTGGTGGCCCTTCTGTCTCCTGGTGGCCCTTCCCAGCTCCTGGTGGCCCTTCCCGGCTCCTGGTGGCCCTTCCGGGCTCCTGGTGGCCCTTCTGTCTCCTGGTGGCCCTTCCCAGTTCCTGGTGGCCCTTCCCAGCTCCTGGTGGCCCTTCCCGGCTCCTGGTGGCCCTTCCCAGCTCCTGGTGGCCCTTCCCGGCTCCTGGTGGCCCTTCCCAGCTCCTGGTGGTCCTTCTGACTCCTGGTGGCCCTTCCCAGCTCCTGGTGGCCCTTCCCAGCTCCTGGTGGCCCTTCCCAGCTCCTGGTGGCCCTTCCCAGCTCCTGGTGGCCCCTTCTGGCTACTGGAGGCCCTTTTTGGCTCCCGGTGGCCCTTCTGGCTCCTGGTGGCCTGGCCGGCTCTGCTGGGCCTTCCCAGATTTCCTCCTGGTGGCACATTTCCACTGAGGAGTTTTTGTGTTTTTTTGAGAGAGGTTCTTGCTCTGTTGCCCAGGCTGGAGTGCAGTGGTGAGATCACAGCTCACTGCAACCTCCAACTCCCAGGCTCAAGTGATCCTCCAGCCTCAGCCTCCCAGGTAGCTGGGAGTACAGGCGCACACCGCCACGCTGGATAATTTTTCTATTTTTTGCAGAGACAGGGTCTCACTCTTGCTCAGGCTGGTCTTGAATTCCTGAGTGCTACAGAGGAGTTTTAATGGCAGATGGTGCCAAGTCCCTTGAGTTGGAGGCAGGGGACATTCTGGAGGCCTGGGGACAGGGGTATTTTTGTTCTTTGCCCCATTAGTGCCGAGACCTGTTTTGCCATTAGCGTTGACTGAATCACACGGTTCAGGTGTCTGTGTCGTCATGGTCTGGCATTATCCTGACCGTGGCAACTCAGAAACCCCGTTCTTGGCCTTCATTGAACAAGGTGGACAAGGGCCGTCTTGCAGATCCGTGGTGGACTTACCCCTAACATTCGGCCCGGAGCCACCCCCTCGCCCACCCCAGGAGGCCTGTGTCCCTCGGGGGTGGGAGGGAGCAGGGCTCTCTGGCTGGGCTGCTATCGAGGACGCTGGGGCTCAGCTCTGGGCTGGGGGGACAGGAAGGGGTGTGGGGCGTGACCCCAGCCCAGCCAGCTGGGTGAGAGGTGACGGGGCGCTGTGAGGAGCCGGAGCTGCCAGTTGTCATCGGGTGGGGGAGGAGTCGGGGAGGCAGCCGGCGCTTATAGGGGTGCAGAGCAGGGTCTGAGCCCGTCTCCGGAGCAAGCCCCGGCTCCCCTCCCGGGCGTGCCCTGCGCCGGGCTCCTCACCCCAGCCAAGTAGAGGCTGCGCTTGCCGGGCACCTCCGCCACTGGGCTGCAGTCCGTGGTTTACTGCATGCACGAGGCTGTGCACGCCTTGCTCTTTCCAGCACGTTTTCCTCGCCCACAGAGAAAGCCCACGCCGGTGAGCGCTCACTCCCTGCCCAGCTGGCCCAGCGCCCGGCGGCCACAGCCGCCTTCTGTCTCTGGCTTTGCCTGTTCAAGTCGCTTCCCGTAAATGGAGTCAGACGGCACATGTCTGGCTTGTGTCTGGCTGGTTTCACCTGGTGTGTTGTGACATGTGTCAGGGCTGTGTGCCCTTTTTTTTTTTTTGAGACAGGGTCTCTGTCACCTGGGTTAGAGTGCAATAGTGCGGTCACAGCTCCCTGCACCTCTGACCCCTGGGCTCAAGAGATCCTCCCACCCCAGCCTCCTGAGTAGCTGGGACTACAGCCTCACACCACCACGCCCAGCTGACTTTTTCTACTTTTAGTAGGGACGGGGTCTTGCTCTTGCTCAGGCTGGTCTGGAACTCCTGGCCTCAAGCGATCCTCCTGCCTCGGCCTCCCAGAGCGCTGGGATTACAAGCACGAGCCACCTCGCCTGGCCTCATTCCTTTTTTAAGGCTGATCGTGTGGATCTACCCCAATTTGTTCATCCATCCATCTATTGATGGACATTTGAGTTCCTCATTTTGATTTTTATTTACTTTTGGCCAAACTATTTATATCTGCACATGGCAAGAGAAAATCAAGACACACAGTGTTGAAGTGAGCGGTGGTCTCCTGCCCCACAGCCCCCACCAGGCCACCTCCCAGGGGCCGCACTTTGGACCGTGCTTTTCTTCTTCTTTATTTTTTTTTTTTTTGGAGACAGAGTCTCTTGCTGTCTCTGCAGAGGGGCTCAGCTGCGGGTGCCCACGGTTAACCCTGCCGACGGCAGCCTCTCTGGCCTGGAGACCAGACGCGAGGTGTCAGAAGCCCAGCGGTGGACGGGGCCCTTGGGAACAAGCGCGTAGCTCAGGCTGCCTTGCTCACTGGGCAGAATCCAGGCTTTGTCCAGCACGCACGTTCTGCGGGGCTGCCGGTCTCGTCCTGCCCGGGCGAGGGGGGTCTCAGAGGCGGCAGAGCCTTCCGGGACTGTGTCCGTCTGGGAGACGGAGCTGTCTCCAGCACGCAGTGGTTTCCACGGATACTTCCCGCGTGGCCCCGGGGACTCCCTGCAGTGGAGGGAGGGACGCCCTGCAGTGGAGGGAGGGTCCAGCCTGTCCTGTCCCGAAGAGGGAGAGCCGGGTCCCCTCAGTGGCCTTCGGTGCAATGCACCGGCGCCATGGAAGGTTCCGGGCTGTGTGTGTCCCCGTACGTGGCTGCTGCTTGTTTATGGTGGTAAAACACACACAATATAAAATTTACCCTAGTGACCGTTTTTTGAGCATATGTTCGGTGGCATTAGTCTGTTCACACTGCCGTGCGGCCATCACCCCCATCCATGTCCAGAACTTTCCATCTTCCCAAACGGATGCTCTGTCCCCGTGAAGCACTGACTCCCCGCACCACCACCCCCAGCCCTTGGATCTGGCGGCTCTGGGACCCGTGCAGGTGGCACCTACTGGACGTGCCCTTGTGGTGGCTCCTTCCCCTTGCTTACGCCCTCGAGGTGCCTGTGGGCGGTGACTTGCGCCGGGACCCCTCCCTGCCCAAGGCTGAGCACTGTGCGGGGACGTCCCACCATTGCAGGTGCAGGGACCCCCGAGAGTTGGAGGGACAGACCCAGGGAGAGAGGCGGGGCTGGGGGCAGGGTGGAGCCGGGGGTGGGGCTCCTGGGAATGGGGGGGCCTTACGGGGCCAGGCCTGTTGCGGGGTGGGGGTGGGGCCCCATCTGAGCCTGGGGTGCCGGGGCCTCTGGGGAAGGTTGAGTCCTTGTCCCCTGAAGTCCTGATGCCACCAGAGTCCCCGTCCACCCCCCTCCCCCCGCTGCCACTTAGCTGTTGCCTGCTCAGGAGCCTGCCTCTGCCGCAGGGTCCCTGCGGGTCTCCTCATCCTGGACTGTCGAGGTGTCTGTCTGCCCCTGAAGGCCGAGCCCCGTGTGTGTGTGTGTGTGTGTGTGTGTGTGTGTGTGTGTGTACTGTCACCCTGCGCCGTGTACCCCAGCTGCCGTGCATAGCACCTCACCCAGGCACCGCAAAACCAGAGGGACTTGCTCTGGCTCGCCCCCCATCCCCGGGGCCCGAATTCCAAAGTCAGGGTGTTGGTGGGGACACGCCCCTCCGGAGGCCCTGGGGGAGGCCCCCCCTGCCGTTTCCAGCGTCCTTGGCTTGTGGCCGTGTCACGCAGACCTGGATCTCTGCCTTCACACGCCTTCCCCTGCCCGTGCCTGCCGTGCTCCTGTCTGGGCACACCAGTCGCCCTGGGGCGAGGGCTGCTTCCTTCCGTCCAGCCTGACCCCCGCGTGGTGACCCGCCGCGTCTGCAGCGACCCTGTGTCCAAGCAAAGCCGCGCTCTGAGGTCCAGGAAGGACGTGAGTTTTGGGGGCCACTCTCCAGCCCAGTGTGGGGGGCGGCTGGCAGTGACAGCAGCAGACGGGGCAGGGCCACCCTCTGGGGCGGTGACAGAGGGGCAGACGGGGCCGCACGCTTCGTTCCCTGTACTGTGAGGCTCTCGGTCTAGACCGACTTTGTGCTTCTCCTTATTTCTGTTTGTAAACAGTCTGCGTCCCGCCCTGGAATCCTCCAGAGCTCGACAGGGCCGGCTGGGCCTGTCTGTCCAGGCGTCCCCCGAGCCTAGCTTGGGGCGTGCCACGTTGGTGTCCGGGGCTGACTTCCTCTCCCCTCCCTTGTTTCATGCCCTATATCTCTGGTGATGTGCTCCAAATGGCAGGCGCTCTTCGTTTTTGGTTTTTGTTTTTTATTGAGACAGAGTCTCACTCTGTTGCCTGGGCTAGAGTGAGTGCCGTGGCGTCAGCCTAGCTCACAGCAACCTCAATCTCCTGGGCTCAAGCGATCCTCCTGCCTCAGCCTCCCGAGTAGCTGGGACTACAGGCATGCGCCACCATGCCCGGCTAATTTTTTCTATATATTTTAGTTGGCCAATTAATTTCTTTCTGTTTATAGTAGAGACGGGGTCTCGCTATTGCTCAGGCTGGTTTCGAACTCCTGACCTTGAGTGATCCTCCCGCCTCGGCCTCCCAGAGTGCTGGGATTACAGGCGTGAGCCACCGCGCCCGGCCGGCAGTTGAGCGTAGGTTGAAAGCTTGACACCCTCCTCTGTAACCCCAAATGCTCTCCGCTGGGCACCTGCCAGGTAGGAGGTGTGGCGTTGGACTGTGCGCCAGGTGCCCTGCGGGGAGCAGGACCTTCCCACACTTGGTGGGTTCTTGGCACACGCTGGCTGCCCGCCTGACCCGCGTTCTCCCTCCCGTGCCCTGACGCCAGCCGGGGTCACTGGACGCTTCCACCCCACGGTCTGCCCAGAAGGAGTCTGCAGGGCGGAACTGCTTTGAGAGGACATTAAATAATTAACTCCTGTCTGGGATGAGATTATAGGCCCCTGGTCTCTGCCCCCGCCTCTGCTCAGCCTCCAGGGAAAGCTCGAGGTGGAAGTTCGGAGCCCTTGGAAGGCTGAGTTGTCCTGGGGTCCCGCGGACCCTGGTCTCGGCTCCTGCGTGGGCTCATGTCGCGGTAGCAGCGCACCACGGCGCCTGGAGGGGGAGGGGCTCTTGGCGCGTCTGAGCTGTCGGCGCCGTTTATCCCGGTGCCTGCAGACACACGTGTGCGCTCGGCTGCCGTGTGGCTCCGTGTGTCAGGTGCCAAGGCTGTGGCAGTGCCCTGGGGCAACACCAAGCCTGGCACAACTCGGGGGAGGACACAGGGCACCCCGAGATGGGGGTGGGGGACGCCCAGCTCAGGCCGTGGGAGAGACCTTGGGCAGAGCCCACCCCCCCACTGCTCCCCACTGCAGGGGTCGAGTCTGAGCGCCGTGGTCTCTCAAACGTGCGTGCGTCTCTGGGGTGGCCGTCTCCCCGAGGGGCGGCGTCCTGGGAATCTTGCCGAGCCTGGTGGCGGCAGGTCAGCTGGGGTGGCCTCCAGGGCTCACCTCTGTTAACCTCTGATGTGTGCAGGCGACCACTCTGACCCTCAGTTCCCTCATCTGATGAGGGGCACAGTAGCGCTGACCTCCTTGGGTGGCTGAGGATCAGGGAGGCCCTCAGGGCTGGGGTTCCCCGTGCCACCCCGAGCTCCTCACGGTGTAGTGCTCTGAGCACCACTTGTAGGCAGCGACTCAGGCGGGGTTGTCCGGTTGCCAGGGAGTCGACAGAAAAGAAGACAAACCCTGTAAAATGATTTAAGGAGGTTTATTCTGAGCCAGATTTGAGGGCCGTGGCCCAGAGCCACGCCCAAGAGGCCTCAGGCAAGTGGACTCACTGTGGCTGGGTTACGTTCACTTTTTCACATTGCAGGGAGACGGGGGTTACAGGGGAGGTCGCAAATCAGTACATGGAAGGCATGCGTTGGTTTGGCCTGAACAGGTGGGCTAGCTCAAAGTGTGGGCTTACCGGACACAGGTGGGTTCAGGGATCGAGGCAGGACTTCTCGAAGCGGGGGCTCACAAGCGGTGGGCGGATTTAGGGATTCTCTTGCTGACAATTGGCTGGAAGAGTCCGGCTTTGTCCAAAGACCAGGAGTCAGCGGAAAGGAATGCTTGAGTTAAGATAAGGGTCTCTGTCTTTCATGTGATGCTGTACCTGACTACGGCCGGGAGGTGAACCACATCATAAAACCTGTTCACTGAGATCTTATCACTTGAAGGCGTGACTCACCAGGCAAAGAGAAAGATCGGAGTTGAGTCCTCCGGGGTATGGCTGTGAGTGTCAGGGGTGTGAGTCCCCAGCTTTGGGGACTGTGGCCTGGCGTCACTGCGGAGTGGAAACATCAGTTAACTGCTCGGGAAGAAGCGCCGATACGGAAAATGGCAGGCGCCGGGACCCAGTCGCTTGCCGCCTCCCCGTTGGGCCAGTGCTGCGCGTGGCCATTTGGCGGGCACACTGCTGGGGCAGGGCCCTGAGGCACAGAGCCGCCGGGATCCCCTCCTGCCGCCGGGACCCCGCATGCCGGAATGCCCCCAGGCCCACCTGCCGCTGCCTGTTTCTGGTCACGCTGTTTGCGTGATCCTGATTGGGTAATTTTTGAGTCCCACTTTTTTTGATTGGATGTTAAAGCTTGTTGTTGATTGGATGTTAAAGCTTGTAGCTGATTGGACGCTTTTTGAGCCCTACCAAGGGTATAAAAGCAAGAGGAGAAGGGGCAGGAAGGGGAGAAGATGGGAAGACAGGAAGAGAGCTGTAAACTAGGTGTGCTGAGCCTGCTGGGGAGGAATAAAGGCTGTTCTCCGGCTCTTCGTGTGCCGCTCGGTTCTTTCCCTGGTCAAGCGAATAAGAGCTGTGACAAGAGCTGTAACGCTGGCTGTACACACTGCGCAACAGTGCGGCGGAGCCTGTCGCAGGACAGGGGTCCTCACAATATGGGCATCCTGGGGCCAGAGGGGGGTGGCAGAACAGGTGCCCAGCAGGCCTGGCGGGGGTCTCTTGGAAGCGGAATTGGGCAGGCGGTGGCCCACGTGAGCACGGGCATTGCCAAGCTCACCTGTCCCAGGGTGGCAGAGCACAAGGCTTAGGCCAGCGGTGAGTTGCTCAAGGCTGCACTGAGGGCTTAAGATCGGCCTGGCCCTGGTGCCAGCCCCGCTGTCCCTGTCCTGCCCTGCCCACCCCGCTCTCCCGCTCTGGCAACGGAAGCAGGATGTGTGTCTCCCACCCCGGCATCCAGTCAACAAACGCGGTTTGCTCTTACATGGCTGTGGGTGCTTCCACTCTGGTCCACCCCTGTGGCTCTTGCCTGGGTCCACCTGCTGTCGTCCCGCGCCGGGCCCGGTCGAAGGCTGCTCAGGGCTCCGCCCTTCCGAGGTCCTGCCTGCTTCTGTGCCCTCTGCAGCCGCCAGCGTCTCTCAAGTACCCACCCACCCCAACGCTCCCGCCGCCCCGGGAGGCAGCTCCTCGGCCCAGCGGCCGACCGGCCTCTGCCCTCCTCCCTCCTCTGCGGCCTCCCGGGACGGCTCCCAGTGTCAGCCCAGGCCTGTGTTCGCGCCCTCCCGCAGCCCGGAACCTTCTCTTGGCCTTGGCCCGGGCTGCGCCTCCTTGACCCGTCCCTGTTGCCCTGGCAGCCACGCCACCCCTTCAGCGGCCAGGGCGGGGGCCGGCCCTGCACAGGGCCATCCCGGGTGAGAGGGATGCGCAGGTTTCCCACATCGCACCAGTCGGCGTTCTCCATGGAAACGGAAGTGGGTTCATTACGAGGGTTGGCTCCCATCGTCACGGAGGCCGAGACGTCTCGCCATCTGCCGCCGGCAAGCCGGGCCGGGACGCGGTCGTGCAGCTCCAGTCGTGAGCCGGGCCGAGGCCTTGTGGAGAGGGCAGGGCGCCGTGGAACGCGGCGGGGTCCAGGCTAGGACACGCCCTCCCACCCCGCTCCTCCTAGAGTTCCCTGTTGGCATGGAGGCCGGGCAGGCCGCCAGGTGCTTCCCGGGGGACCCTGTGCCTTTGGGGCGGTGACTCGCACACCGGGCAGCCGTCCTGGGTCCCCGTCTGTGGCCTCGCAGCTGGGTAAGGCGGGACTGTGATGCCTGCTGCATTGGGACCTGCCTCTGTCCCCCCGGGGCCTGGGGGTGTGTGCCCCCCACTTCCGCCACACCCGAGAGGGGCCTGGCAGGGCCGGGGACTGTCGGGAGAGGGAGAGGGAGAGGGCATCTGCAAACGGTGCCTGGCCCCGCCGGCCCACCCAGCCAGCCCACAAAGCCACCGTCGCGCTCGGGCGGGGTGACTGGCCTGGCAGCCGCTTTGCGCCTGGAGTCTGCGGTCGGCCCTTCAGCCTCAGTCCAGGGGCCACCGGGGGCCTTCCTGGGCCAGGGCGGGGCCGAGCCGGGCTCTGCGGGCAGAGGACCAGCCTCGGCTCTCCCTGGGCCTCAGTGGCCCCTCGGTAAAGTGGGGAGAGCCCCATGTCCTGTGGGGTTTAAGGCAGCAGCCCCCCAGCCCCATCCGTGGAAAACTGTCTTCCGTGACGCTGGCCCCTGGTGCCCTGGTGGGGACAGGTGCTTAAGGGACTGAGTTGAAAGGAACCCGGCCGGGCGTTGGCAGGCGGGAGGCCTAGATGGACGTCATCTGTCGTCGTGGATGAGCCCCGTCGTCGGGAGAGAGCCTGGGGCGTCAGACGGGAGCCCCACCCCGGACAGGCTCTGCCTGGAAGTTGCCGGGTGGCCTTGGCAAAGTGCCGTGTCTTCCTAGCCGGGTTTTTGGTTTCCCGTCTCTCAATTGAAGAATTCGGAGCAGATGGCGGCGAAGCGCCCTCGCTGACTGACCCTGGGAGTCCCTGCCGGGGACAAGCCACCGCTCGGAGCCGCTCTCGTCCCTCCCAGCCGCGGCCCTCGGAGCGCCCGCTCTGGTGCTGGGAGCTGGGGGCGTGGGCGGTCCGGGCGCAGAGGACGCCGTGGTCCGGGGCGTGGTGTTTCCCAGGGCTTTTCATGGCGGAGGCTGCTGGGGCGTCGCGTAGAGAGAGCCGCGGGGGCCGCCTCCGGCTTCGGCAGGAGGAGCCCTGTGACCGGCACCCGCTCACTGGGCAGCGTCCCCTCTAAGGCCACGTCCCGCCCAGGCCCCCGCGGCCTTGGGAGGAGGGCTCTGGTAGGACCAAGTTTCACAGGTGAGGACTGGAGGCTGGAGAGGCTGAGAGCTTGCCCAGCTGTGAGCGGTGCGCCCCGTGACCCAGAGGGACGGGGCTGTTGTCACGCTGCCATCGCCACCACGCCACCCCCCTGTGGCATGCACCGCAACACGCAGCACCCGGATGCTCCCTGCCATCTCCACGGCAGAGGTGGCAGCTCTTCTTTTTCTTTTTCTTTTTCTTTTTCTTTTTCTTTTTCTTTTTCTTTTTTGAGACAGAGTCTCACTGTGTCACCCGGGCTAGAGCGCCGTGGTGTCAGCCTAGCTCACAGCGACCTCAGACTCCTGGGCTCAAGCGATCCTCCTGCCTCAGCCTCCCAAGTAGCTGGGACTACAGGCAGGTGCCACCATGCCCAGCTAACTTTTTTCTATTTTTAGTTGTTTGGCTAATTTCTTTCTATTTTTAGTAGAGACGGGGTCTCGCTCTTGCTCAGGCTGGTCTCGAGCTCCTGAGCTCAAGCGATCCTCCCGCCTCGGCCTCCCAGAGTGTTAGGATTGCAGGCGTGAGCCACCGCGCCCGGCCGCAGCTTTCCTTTAAAGTAGAGCAGTGTCTCGCCTGCACTGACAGGTTCTGCGTGACCTGTGTCCTCGTGCCCGCGATGGGTCTGATCAAACCGGGGGTCTCGTCCCACTGGGATTTGGCTGCTTCCCTTGGAGATTCTTCTCGTCCCCTCGAAGGTCCGGAGATTTCTGGTAAACACATGTAGGTTGAGTGAGCATGCCCCACCGCCCCCAACACGCAGGCTCCTGTTTAAATGAAACAACACACATTCAAACATCATTACCAGACTTGGAAGCCAGAAAGGGAAAACCCTCCGTTGTCAGGAACCAAGAGGGACGTCAGAGCCAGAAGCACGCGCCAAGGCCCCCGTCCCCGCGAGCTCTGCAGCGCGTGGAGGTTGGAGAGCCGGGAGTGAGGCCCACGCGGGAGGCTGTGCAGGCAGGAGGGGGCTGCATGCAGTGGGGACCAGGGGGCTGCACCCCCGGCCCTGGCACAGCAGCAGCCGGCCACCCTGGGCTGGGCGGGGAACCCACGGCTCTCGCAGGATCCCGCCCTGCTCTGATCCGCCCCGGAGTGGGATCTGAAGGCTGCGGAGAGACCGGCGGAGCCTCCCAGCCGTGCCTCTCGGGGCCCGTGGGGTCCCCCTGCCTGTGGAGACCAACTCCTGCTGAAGATGAACATACAGTATATGTGTATGTGTGTTTCTGCGGAATACACGTATGTGTGCGTGTGCCTACATATGTTTTCCCCAGCTAGCTGTCCGGTGCTCCAGAGAAGCAGATCAGCATGAGTAGGTTGGGGTGGGGGGGTTGCAGCTGCAGTAGAGGAGAGAATTTCTGCCCCAGAAAAAAAGGGAACGGAATGCAAAAGAGAAGAACAAGAAATGCGACCAAATAGGACAAAAAGAACAGGCAGATTCTGGAAACAAAAAAACTAAGTTGAAATTCTCAAAATGAAAAGTCGTAGCTGTTGAAGTGAAAAACTCAGTGTGTGGACGAAACAGTGGTCTAGGCCGAGCTGAAGAGAGAGTTAGTGAATTAGAAGGCGGAACCGAGGAAGTCACTCATGAGAGCACAGCACGGAGGGACGGAGACCTGGGAGATGGGAAGCGGACGTCGAGACGTAGAAGATGCAAAGGGAAGGTCAGTGGGGGGGAGGCCACGTGTGAACAGCTGGACATTTGGGGTCTTCACGCACGGCCGTGCGGGACTGGGCGAGCCCTCCCAGGTGAGTCTGCAGTGCATGCGGACTGTCATTTTCTCCCTGGCCCTGCCTTCAGTTCTGATCGTGAGTGTGTAAGCTGACGGTACTTGTGAGAATAGCGTCTCTGCTCTCAGCTGGGACGTCTGCTGTGATGAAGCAAAAGTGCTCGAGTCTCCTTGCAGAAGATGGCCTGGGCTTGGGTTTCCCCAGTGACTGGGCTTTGAGTCAGAGGGTCACGGAGGCTTTCTGTCACTTTCTGCTGAACCTGAGACTTGGGGCTGTGTGTTTGCCGTTGCTGTGGTCTGACGTTTTTCTTAGGCAGGAGTTACAGGTGGACAGGTGGACATGGCGACCTGCTCCCTCCATGACCCGGTCTGTGGCATTACCTGTCTGACCCAGTTCCCTGGGGACAGGGGGTGCCCAGTGCGGGCTGCATGACCTAACGGTACATGCAGATTCCTGGGTCCCGGAGCCTCTGGGTGGGTGGGGGCTGGGGCCGCCCCCTAGAGCGCCTCCTCCCTGGGTGGTGGGGGCTGATGGCCGCGGGCGTCTGGGCACCTGAGGTCAGAGCTGGAGGGCTGGGTGGGGGCGGGGCCCGGATTGTCTTCCAAGACCCAGACCCACCTGCCACCGTCTTTTGGGCCTCCCTGTCCCCTCCGAGCTCCCACCAATGGGGCAGCAGTTGTGTGCTGGGGCAGGCCAGACGTCAGGGAGCCGCACAGAGCCGTGGTGTCAGGAGTCAGCCACGCGGGGGCTGCCACAGGCCGGTCCTCCTGGGGGGCACGTCTTCCTCCTTGGCATGCCGCCAGCACACACGTGTTCCTTCTGCCGGGGGCGAGCTCTGCGGGCTGGTGAAAACCGGGCCAGGACGGAGCTGGCGTCTGTGGGGGAGGGCGGGGAGGAGGGCGTGTGTTTTCATTCGTTCGTTAACCGCCTGGAGAGGAGACAATAAAAGTTGGGAAAATGTCATCCTGTGACATTTGCGTTCTCAGAAGAGCCGGCTGGGGCCGTGGGCCGGGAGGCTTTTGATCATTGCCGACGGCGCTGCCCCTGGGGACACCCAGCACTCCGTCCTGGGAGAGGGGCGGCCCAGCCAGAGGGGCCTGGGGGAGCCCCGCGCGGCGCCCCTCCCCCGCAGGCGGGCGGCTCCCACTCCTGACCTTTCAGCACGGCGGCAGGGTTCACATGGGGCCGCCTGCACCCCAGGTCTGAACCCCCCCCCGGCTGTCTCAGGGGTCCCGTGTCTGCTCCCAGCAGCCCCTGCGCCGGGCCACTGGAGTGAGCTGGGTCCCCCTTGGTGGGCCCCCAAGATTCCCCCTCCCCACGTAGACGCCAGCTGGGAACCACAAAGTGTGGCTGGCCACGCCTAACCCCGGCTGCGCCGTGAGCCCGTGGCGGCCCTTCACGGACCACCGGAGGCGGCCTGTGTCCTGGAGCAGAGCCCCGAGCCCTGCATGAGGGCTGCCGTGGCCGCAGCAGCTGCAGGAGCGGGACTGTGACCACCCGGGGGGCCCGTGTCCTGGCCGTGGCCGGCTCGCCTTGCCAGCGCTGTGTCCCGAGTCCCTTTGCGCCGGCTTCGGGTCTGCAAGCGGTGGCATCTCCCGTGTCACTGCCGGCCATTCCTGGTGCCTCCTTGGTACCGCTGGGAGACCCCAGCCCTCGTCGGCCCCTGAGGAGGCGGAGCGGCCAGTCCACCAGCGGTGCCTGGGGCGGGGAGGGGCTCGTGGGCACCAGAGTTGCCAAACCTTCAAGTTCTAGCGTCTCTAGCATCCGTCCCATAACGCTAAGGATGTACGGCAATATTTTTAAAATTTTTGTTCTCCCCCTAAATGTTCAGAGCTCTCACAAGCCAAAAGTAACAGCCAGAGCCAAGTTACTCGTTATTTGTGAGAGGCCCCTTGGAGCGCGGGAGCTGCCTCTGCCGGGCCCTCTGCGTCATCAGCCAACCGAGTCCCGTCTGGGGGGAGACACAGAGGAGCCCTGTCACCCCCGGTTGTAGCGCCCGTGGGTCCCGGCCCTGGGACGCAGCCACCTGCAGGGAGGCAGCGCACGGCCGTCTGCCGGCCCCCCGGGCGGAAAGGGCCTTTCTGTTGGGTTTATTTCTTCCCTCCCTTCTGACAGTTTCTGCAGGAAGCAGAGCAGCCTGAGAGCACGTCCGCGCAGGTGTCCCACCTGGGGGCTTCCGGCGCGTGACCGAGCCCTCGGTTTTCACGTCCACCAAGTGTGCGGGCGGGTGGCCGGCGGGGCTTCGCTGGGGCGACACACAAAACGCCCGCTGGGCCCCGTGCCTGGGCCGATGAGCGCCGTGGGCCGTCTGTGGATTCAGCAGGTGGCCGTCACGGGCCGAGGTCTTGCTTCCCCCACCGGACACACACACGTATGCACACAGACCTGTACACACGCAGCATGCACATGAACCTGCAGCACATCCATGTGCAAACACGCACGCTCATGTGCACACACAAGCACACTTGTGCACAGACACGTGGACTTACACACGCACACACGTGAACACACACCCCGCACCGCTGCACTCCCCAAGTGCAGGCTGCGTCTGCTCCCTCGGCACCTGGATTCCGAGCTGTGGGAGCCCCGTGGGTGCCGTCGGGTTGATCTTGAGCAGCTTCCTGCCGCCCGGCGTGTGGCGCTCTGCTTCTGGGTCAGCCCCTCCCTCCCCTCCGTTTCCGTGTTCCCCGGTGGAGCCCCTGCCCGCCCGGCCGCCTCGCTGCCTGACCAGAGGGTCCACGGAGCAGCCGCGCTGGGGCTTCGTGGCGGGGAGGCGGGTGGACCCCGAGAGTCTGGGGGGCGTGGCCAGATGCCAGGACTGCGTGAGGGGCCGAGCAAGGAGGAGTGGCCACAGTCCTGGCGGAAGGTTTCAGAACCGTCATTTTGGGGAGACACGACAGCAGTCCTGCCGTGCAGGCCTCCACGGGGGACTCCCTGCTGTCCTTCCTGACCCCTCCGGGGAGCCGGGCGTCCATGTACATGTCCTGCAGAGGGGCTTGGACGGGGCAAGCACCCCACCTGGACGGCTGCCTCTGCATGGTGCCCAGCTGCTGTGCGACTTTGGGCAGGTCACTTGACCTCTCTGGGCGTCCATTTCCCCGTCTCTGCGATGGGTTGGCGTCTCACGTGAACAGGAGCTGTTAGTAATCGTGTGGTGACTTCCAGAAGAGGCCTTTGTAAGCGTGACCCCAGTTAAGACTGCAGCAGAACCCCCCGCCCCACCCCGGGTGGGAGTGCAGCCCAGGAGTGGGTGACAGCCGGTCCGGGAGGCAGCAGCCCGGCCGCCCGGCTGCGGAAGCCGGGACCCGCCCCTCTCCGCGGCAGCGTGCGGGGCGTGCGGCAAACCTCAGCGACTGTGAGCGCATCGGAATGGCAGGTCTCACACAACAAGCACAAGACAGGCGTCCGGCCCTAGCAGGTGTTAAGCACCGTGTCTCCTCCCAGGACGATGTGTGCGTCGTCAACGGTTCTCGGTGTTTGCGGGACACTGTGTCCCGGCGGCAGGGCCGCGCGCCTGCTCTCGTGACTCACGGCCGTGTCTTTCCTGTCTCCCCAGGTCATCTCCGCGGTGTCCCGCCTGTCCCTGCACAGCATCGCCCAGAACAAAGGGATCAGGTGAGGTCCGGGCCGTGAGTCCCAGGGCGGGAGGGCTGATCTCCAGGGACACCGGAGCTTCCCCCGTGTGCTCCACCTGGGAGCTCCGCGCGAATTCCCAGTGTGGTGGAGCCTGCTGTCGGCGGTAGCGGGAAGGGTGGCGGTGCCCCCACTCACATTGGGGAAATCTTGCAAGCGCCTTCCTGACCGCTGCAAAATCTCCTTCGATCCAAGTAACAAGATCAGTGAATTAATCTTTTCGCAGCCCGTTGGCTGTGCAGACGCACCCCCCGCGCACATGCGGGCTCTGCCTGAGCAGGAGCTGGCGGTGCCTGTCGTGGGGGCAGAGCCGGGCGCTTGCCCTGCTGGCGGGCTGCAGGGCGCCTGGAGAAACCAGCCCAAGGAGGTTCTCCGCTCCGTCTGAGTCTGCTAATGTTGCCAAATTCCGTCTCCGAGAGCCCCCCAGCCCCTGCAGTCTGGCCTCCCGTCTCCGACACATGGAGGGGCAGGCGGGGAGCGGGGAAAGGGGACGGCAGCCCCACACGAGGACGGGTCGTCACTGCAGACTCTGACCCATGGGTGAGGGGTCAGGGAGACCAGGTTCCAGATTGGGTGGGGGTGAGCCTGTGCCCTTCCCTCCCTGACCTGTCTGGAAGGCTCCCCGGGGGCAGGGCCCCCGGGGGTGGACGAGGAGTCAGCGGAGTGGACGGGGCCACGTCTGGGCACAGTGGCATCGTGAGGGTGCTCCAGCTGTGGGCTGGGGCTTCACCTGATGTCCTCCCTGGGGCACGGTGCAAACCTGCAGGCTGGGGGGTCCCAGGGTGACAGTGCCAGCTTGTGGATGGCACAGGCTGCCCCTTGGCCGGGGCTGTTTGCTAAGGGTCAGAGGTCACCGGCGGGTGTCAGCGTTGAAGAACCCACTGGGACCTCTGCTGGTGGTGGGCGCTCAGGGGACACAGAGGTACCTTTGAATTGGGGTTTTGGGGTTTTTTAAATAAATGTGAGGCATAGGATAGACTGTTTTAGAATCAAGTATTAAGCACCTGCTGAGGAATAAGCATAACACCTTCAGGGCATAAAGAATAAGTCAAAGAGAGGTGAGTGCCGTCTAGAACACAGCCCACCTGGGAGGCCCTGGCAGCCCTGCCCACTGCCCAGCTATGGTCGGCGGGGACAGCAGGTGTGCTTGGTGGTCTGGCACTGCCCCGCCTGTTTGTGACACGTTCTCAGCCAGGAATGAAATTCGAGCAACGAAAATGAGTCGTTTTAATTTGCTCTTGCACAAAATACTAGACTTTGATCAATTCTCCAAATCCATGGAACGTTCTCCCCAGACCAGAGGCCTGGTGTGCCGGGCCGGAGTCGGACCAGTAACCGGGCCTGCCTTGGCGCTGGCAGGGCCATGCTGGTGGGGAGACGTCCCCGCTGTGTCCCTTCCCTGTCCTGCAGCCTGAACACGGCCCCCGGTCCCAGCTGTGTATGTTCCGGGCCCGCCCGAGGCCGACGCCCATCCGCAGGCTCCCAGGGCCTGTTTCCCCGGGGCTCTCGTTGGCGATGGGACCCGCTGGTGGCTTAGAGGGTGGTGAGGGACGTGGAGGGGCTGGTGCTGCGTCTGTCCTGGGTGACCGTCCTGCTGTGAATAGTGTGAGGCCCCTCCAGCCCGGGGTGGGCACCCCAGTCCTGGCCACCCGGCGTCCCCCCATCTCCTCTGGCCCCTCTACCCCATGGCCCGACTGGGCACTGCAGGGGCCCTGGGAGCTGCTCCCCCCAGACGGGCAGGGCAGGCAGGCGGGCGGCCTCCTACTGGGCAGGTGTGAGTGCCTCCCTCCCCCGGCTGGGACCTGCCCAGGCCGCATGTGGGCATAGAGGCCCCCTGGCGGGGAACGGAGACCCCAGCCCATAGACCACCGCCCCGTGGGGGTCGGCAGGTGGAGGCATCAGGAGGCTGGGCTGCGGCATCGGTGAGACCCAGCTGCGAACCCGGGTCCTGGTTAGCGTGTGCCGGAGGCCGCCTCCTGCAGGCCCTTGTCACACTCTAGCTAGACGGGATGGCGCAGGCTCCTCTGGATTTACTGGCGTGAGGCGTCCACGTCCCTCAGCCCGGTGCCCGGCCCAGAGGAGGGCTCACCACACAGTGCTGATGGCGGTGACAGGTGTGTTCCGGGTCCCCATGGTGGCACCGTGATTCACCGGGACTCACGGATGCAGCCAAGGCGTTCTGCTGGTGGTCGCCGCTTGCGACAGCGAAAGGTCGCAGGTCAGAGTCAGCAGCAGACAGGAAAGCACTGGGCCGGCCCGGTCGGCCCCCCGTAGAGTCTTCTGGAGAGCGATTCACTGTGACGAGCTAATGACGCCTGACAGCAGGCACCGGGAGGCCCACCCAGGCCAGGCACGCGAGGTCGTCCCCGATGGTTGGCTGCGTCGGCGAGGGTGCCTGCCCCCGACCGCGGCGGCTCAGTGTCCGGCCCTGCCGAGGTCTCAGATTCCACGTGGCCCCGGCCCGTCATCAGCATGGCCCCGTGTGGCCAAGGTCCCAGGCGTACAGTGACCGTACCTTCACAGTGTCTCACCAGGCCGGACACTCCAGGGCCGGGGCTGATGCCTCCACCTGCCGACCCCCACGGGGCGGTGGTCTATGGGCTGGGGTCTCCGTTCCCCGCCAGGGGGCCGCCATGCCCACACTCGGCCTGGGCAGGTCCCAGCCCGGGGGGGGGGGGCACTCACACCTGCTGGCCTCGGGCCCAGGGCAGGGCTGGAGGCCACCTCCACCTGGGGGACAGCCCGTCCCTTCTGTGGAGCGCGCAGTGGCTGCGCACCCCAAGTCTGCTGTGCGCCCCTTCCCTGCACACGGGACGGGACGGGGAGGTGAGAGACCAGGGGAGGTGTCTGCAGGCGGCGGGAAGGTGGGGCCTCCGGGCATGGAGCAGGGTGTGGCCTCACCGTGGTCCTCACCTCCCCTCTGCCCCGTGTCTGGGCCCCGCCCCGAGCTGCTCCGTCTCTGCCCTCCACAGCTGGGGGCTGAGAGCTCTGCCTGTTCACACGCTCACCTGTGAGCTCTGGCGACAGGGGACCTTCCCAGGCACCTGTTTGGCCCTCGGGTCTGAACAGCTTCCCCCCCCCAGTCCTCCACTCGGGCTGAGATTTTCACGGGGAGTTGAGCATTCTGGGGCGAACACCAGCGCTCTACAAGACACTAAGGTCTTCGCCGAGCGCATTTATTCGTGTCGTTAATTAGCAGAAGGTCTTAGTTTAGCCAGAACCTTTCTTTTTTGAGAGCCCGCCGACCGAGCCTGCAGTCCCGAGGAATCCCCGCTTCCTTTCACGGCTGAGCAGGAGCCCGGCGTGCTCCTTCACAGAATCGTTTTCACAACCTTGCACTCTGCATAATGAGCTGATTTTCCATAAAAGCCCTAATTGTGCCGCTCGGAGGCTGATGGATAGGAGACGTAATCCCAGAGCCCGCCCTGGTGCCGCGGGAGGGTTGTGGGCCGGGAGGGCTCCATGGCAGGGCACCAGCGAGGTGTGCGGGGAGTTGGGTCCCTGGTCCGGCCAGGGTGTCCTGATTGAGGGTCCTCGTGGCTCTGCGCGGATGGGAGCGAGGAGGCGGCGGAGGGTAGGACCCTCCCTGTGACGGAAGGTCAGGGCCACAGAGGACACCTCCATCGGCTGAGCGACCTGAGGCAGGGATGCTCTCAGAACCTCTGTCTCTTCTTCTGTGGGCTGGGAGCGTGGCCTGCCCGGTGAGGGTGCCGTGAGCGTGCACTTGCACATCTCAGTACTTGGACATCTCAGCCCCACCCCGGGCCTTGTGAGTGTCGCAGGAAAAGGGTTTGGAATGGATGCAGATTTGCAGAGGGAGATAAGTTTGTAATTATGAGAGGGGGCGGGAGGGGCTGCGTCAGAAAGAGGAGACGTCACCATAGAGGCAGAGGTGGGCGTGCACGGCTGCGGTGGCCTCAGGCGCGGCCAGAGGCAGGGGCTGGACTCTCCCCGGAGCCTCCAAAAAGGGACCAGCCTGCTGCCACCTTGATGGCAGCCCCGAGACCCGCTGGGACTTTTGACTGTGGAGCTGCAGGTGCTGTGTTGATCGAGGCCACTACGTCTGTGGCGACTTGTTCCGGCCACCAGGCAGGGGTGGCGTCTGCAGGGCCTCGGTGGCCGAGAGGCCATCGGGAACTCTGCTCTGGCTCCTCACTGGGCCAGTTCTCCCGGGATGGGGCCGGTGCCCCCAGGATGGGGGGGGGGCGGCTTTTGTCTTCGATTCTCTTGTCCCTGCCCAGCCCTGTCCACTCTCTGACACTATCAGTTGAGGCGATTCATGCACATAAACGTAACCCTCAAAACATGCACAGTTCAGTGGCCTCTGGGACATTTGCAGTATGGCACAGCCGCCACCTCTCGGTTTCAGAACGTTTTCATGCCCCGAAAGGAGCCCCCTCCGCAGCCCCGGTGGCCCCAGTCCGATTTCTGTCTCTGTGATGCATGCGCTCCGGGCCTCTCTTGTCCGTGGAGTCACACGCGTGCCCTGTGCCGGGCGGCTTTGCTCGCACGATGCCGTCAACAAGGCTCACCGCGCTGGCGTGTGTCGGAGCGCCATACTTCCTGAGCCCGAGTAACTTGCCGCTGTGTTGCTGGGTGGACTCGGGATCCCTTTGGGACTGAACGGTGCTGCTGAGCCGGGCAGGGGTCGGGGGCAGGCCGAGGTCGGGGGGAGAGACGCTGGACGTCCCCCGGCGCCCGAGAGGCGAGAGTATCAGACACCCCACACCAACCGGATCCAAGCACAGCAGACGTCAGGACTAAAATCCCAGCGGTGGCTTTGGAGAAGGTGTCTGCCCGGTGTGGGGGGCTGGTGACGGTCCCCCCGAACTCCCAGGCGCTGGGCCTCCCGTGTGTGGCTCGCGCCGGCAGAGGCCGGGCACCCTCTCGGGACACGGAGTGCCAGGAGACGCGGCCTGAGCGGATGCTGGCCTCACCGCCTGGTGTCTTCTCCTTTTGGCCCCGGCGAGGCTCGGCCGTGGCTCCTCCCGTGGCTGGGAGATACCGGAGCCCAGGTGCCTGCTGGCCGCTCAGGCCACGAGAGAGTCCCAGCGGTGACTTCCCCAAGATTCGCCTTCCTGGGTCACCTGAAAGGTGCCGATACCTCTGGAGGGAGACACCTCGACCGGAGGGCTGTGGGTGGGCTTGGGGCGGGGGGGCGTGCAGCCTCCTGTGCCCTCGGCAGTTTCTAGGGAGGTGCCCCCCACCCCGATTCCCGAGGGGCCCCGGCGAGGCGCAGGGTCAGCAGGCCCATGTCTGTCCTCTCTGGAAACCCGGGCCTGCAGATGCGGGAGGCGCACTGCTGTGGCTCCTGGGGCGTTTGCTCCCCAGCTCCCTCCTCTGTCCCCATCTGGTGCTGCTGGCTAATTCCAGGTAATTGCACTGGCCACAGAGAGGAGATTTGCACGGCAAGTGGCGGTTTTATGAGCTTAGCGGCTCAGCCTGCCAGCAAGAAGGCTTTCATCGTCCCACCTGGTGATATCAGATCTCCGGCCACCTGGTCTGCTGGAGGGACAGCAGCCGTTTGAATCCTCAGGCCCAGCCTGATTGGGGAGCCGGTTCTTCCTTCCCTTTCATCGTGATAATGACTCCTTTGCATAAGCGGTGGGGGGAGTGGCTGGAAGACACTAAGCTGCTTCTCTCCCGGGGAGGGGCTGGAAGAGGCCCCCTCTGCAAGAGACCCCCAAGGCTGGGGTCTGGTCCCCTCCGGCCTGGGCGTGTGGCCCGTCTCTGACGGGCGGGCTTGTGCACAGCTGTCACCGAGTCGCCAGCGGCCTGCTCTGTCAGCTGGTGTCCACTCCACTCCCCACGACCCACCGCTCTGGGCGGCTGCACAAGCCAGGCGGTGCCTCAGTGAGTGACGGCCCGGGCAAGGCCAGCCCCGGCCTGGCTGGGTCCTGCCTCGAGCTCAGGGCCCATCCTGTTCTGTCTCCTCCTCTGCGGGGGTCAGTGGCTGCCGGAAGCCGGGCTTTCTGCTATTTGGAGAATTCTGTCCCTGGGCCCTCCCTTCCCTGAGCACCCAGGGTGGATATGGGGGTACCTCACACATCACTCTAGCTTGGAAATTGGGGAGCAGGGAGAGTTTGGCTGGAACTGTTGTCCAGGAGGCCAGCGAGGAGCTCAGCCCGTTCTGGCTGCAGCCGGCTCTTAGGCTGCACCACGGTGGGCCTCGCCCAGCCCCTCCCTGTCCCGCAGCCTTCCCGCCCCGGGCTGGCGCCATCCAGCAGAGCCGAGGCCCAGTTCTGTGCTCCAGGGTAGCCGGGGCCACCCACCTGGCGTGGAGAGCCAGGGCCACCCTCACCCCTGCCGGGAAGCCCCACCCAGCGGCCCGGTGCCCTCTCGCCCTCCCGGCCCATCAGCCGGCCGTGTGGACCTGTTGTGCCTGGGTTCCAGGGAGACCGGTCACAGGGCGGTGGCAGAGAGCCTGGGTGGGCTGGAGCTGTGCTGACACCCTGGGGGGTCAGTGTGCTTCACCAGGCTGTCCCCTGGCGGCCAGGGAGGCCCGGGCAGCTATCTTGCTTGGCGTCCCCCTGGATGGAGGGGCCGGACTGCAGGCACCCCAGGGGACAGGCAGGGCTGGACAGGGCAGCAGGTGGCGGGTCTCTTCCGCTGGGGTTTCTAGCAGGACAGAGGCTTATCCAGAACCCTGCCCTGGCCCTGCGTGGCCGGCCGGGGCTCCAGAGCCGAGGCTGGGACCACTGAGGGGCCGCTTGGACATCCAGGCGGGAGGGATGGAGGCTTGGAAGGGGGGCAGCTGGGGGGGGGGTTGATAGCCAGCAAGGGGTGGGGGGCACCCAGGCACCCTGGAAGGTCAGTCCCCGGTGACCCTGACGGAGCGAGGCCCTGGCTCCAGCCACCCTTGCTGCTTCCTGGCTGGTCTCCTTGCGCAGCTTTTGTCACGTCTCTGGGCCTTGGTGTCCCCCCTGGGACGGAGACAGGACCCCTCGCCTGTGGGCTGGTCGTCAGGGCTGGTCGTGGGAGATGAGAGCTTGGCCTCCATCCTGCGTGGCCTTCCCTCCCCCCGATCTGTGGACGTGGGGGAAAGATTGGGTTCCGCGTGGGCCCTGCAGCCGGGTGGCGTCTGTGGACCAGCTGGGCCAGACCATCCTGGGACCGCTGGGACTGGCCCCGCCTCTGGGCTGTTGCTGGGGCAACAGAGGGCTGAGCGGGAGCCTGCTGGGACCAGCTTCCTGGTGGTCTCTCTACCTGGATCGAGTGCGGTCCACACCGTCATCGGCCAGCGATGCCTGCCGCGGGGAGGGGTCCTGGGCAGGCCCTGGTTTTGCCGTCTCTGTCCCAGAGGGTCCAGGGAGGGCACAGGCCTTGGCCACTGGGCTGACCCCTCGTTTCCCAGCAGGTGAAACGAGGTGAGCCCATGGACGTGGGGAGGGGGACGGGCACCTCCAGCTGCTGTTCGCCCCTCGTCCCCTCGCCAGCTCAGACGGGGGAGTCGAGAGCTGCCCGCTGGGGTTGCGGGAGCAGTCTGGGGCCATCAGAGGCTCCGGCCGGCGTGGTGGCTGCCCGGCCTCTGCCCGTGGTCTGGACGCTCCCCAGACCCCAGCCTGGGCCTCAGTTTCCAGGTTCCCCAGGCCAAGGCCGGGAGGACAGCCGGGGGCCCGGCCATCAGTAACCGGTGAGGACACTTGGCAGGTGCCTTGGGGGGCGGGGCTGTGTGGAGGTCTTGCCTGGCCTGCAGGTCGACATTCCGGGCCTGTAGGCTGGGAGGACAAGCCAAGGTCGGGACCACGCAGGCCCTGTCCCTGGGAAGTCCCCGCCAGCTGGGCATCACCCCCGTGCAGAGCCCCGTCCCAGAGCCTCCCGCTCCCCCCTTCCTGCTCCCCCAGGTCTCTAGCACCCGTCTGGGCGGGGCCCTGGCAGGACGTTTCCTGGGAAGCATGGGCAGGTGCCCGGGGGCGAGGCCTGGCGTGGAACAGCAGAGGGGCTGCGGGGGTCTGGCCCGCTCCCGGGGTCCTTCCCCTCCAAGCTGCTGCCCGCCAGGGGCTCCAGTACAAGGAGCGTGTTGGAAAATGAGAAATAAGGTATTAAGCTTTACAGCTGCTGGGAAGTCACATTCCTCTGTAATCAGCGATTCTGGAGCATGGTGAAGCAGGAGCTGACCCCTCCTTCCTGCCTGAGGCCGGACTGTCTTCCCCGCCCCCCTTGCTGGGGTTCCGGAAACAAGGGCGGAAGCAGCCCTGCTGGGATTCAAGGGTCACTTGGGGACTCTGGTGCATGTGCCGTCCCCCCTGTGGCCTCGGAGCTGGCTGCACCCCCACCTCTGCTGGACCTGCCTTGGCGGACGTCCAGGGTCACTGCCCCCATCTTCTGAGCCCCCACTGACTGTGGTTTAAGGTCCTGCTGGCCACACCTGGCCAGCCTGTCGGTCACCATGCTCAGGCCCCCACCAGCCTGCTGCCCCACCTGGCACTTGTGTCTCCACGCGCCCCCCACCCCAGCTGCTCCAAGCCCTCGTGTCCCCTCTGCCCATGCTGCTCCTCAGCCCCTAAATCATGACCGTGCCCACCACCTGCCCTCACCTTCTCTTCCTTCACACCTTGCAGTGGGGCTGGTGGTTTGTCCCCATCTTACAGATGAGGTAGCTGAGGCCGGGGGCTTCGGTTGCTCGGCCAGCTCTCGGGCAAGGCGGCTGCGTGGCCAGGGTTCCTCCCAGCCTTCCTGACCCAAAGCCGGGACTCTGAACTCGGAGATTAGACTCTGCTCTCCAGGCCAGCTCCCCTGCCGCCTCCTGCTGGAAGCCCTCCCTGCTTTTCCCAGGCCAGGGCTGCCTTTGTGCCTGAGTTGTCCCCGTGCTCCCTGCGTCCCTCGGCCCAGGCTCCGTGGCTGCGAGCCCGTGCTCGTCCCTGACACAGGTGCACCCACGCTGGGTGTGGCCCTGGGTGGGGAGCCACAGCCTGCACTCCCCAGCGACGGCCGTCTGGACTGGGTGCGTGGTGCACTAGGAGAGAAACACGACCTGTTTTGACAGTCCGCTGTTTGGCGGGAGGGCTGTTTGCAGCAAGCGAGACCTGGGGCTTCAAGACCTTTGGGCCAATTAGGAGGCGTTGCCCCAGGTGCCTCTCAATAATTGAACAGGCCTGGGGCCTGCAGGCTGCCATTCTTGGTGTGCCTTTGCAGTCTGCCTGGGCCCGGCCCACGGCCTGCCTCCCGCTCCTCCTCCTCCTCCTCCTCCCTGGGCGGCCCCTTGCCCCTGGTGAGATGCGGCTGAACCTGGCGGTGTCCAGTGCCAGGCCCTCCCCAGCCAGTTCTGAGGCTGGTCACAGAATAGGAAACTGAGGCACGGGCAGTGTTGGCGCTGGGAGCTGGAGCCCTGTGGTCTCCCGTGCACAGGTGCGGGTGGCCAGCTTGTTCTGGACTCAGCACGGAGGGTCCCGAGTTCTGAGAAATCCCATGGTCTCGGGCAAACCTGGGCAGTTGGTCACTCGTGCAGGACACGTGCCGGGGCTGGTCCCGGGCAAACCTGGGGAGTTGGTCACTCGTGCAGGACACGTGCCGGGGCTGGTCCCGGGTAAACCTGGGCAGTTGGTCACTCGTGCAGGACACGTGCCGGGGCTGGTCCCGGGCAAACCTGGGCAGTTGGTCACTCGTGCAGGACACATGCCGGGGCTGGTCCCGGGCAAACCTGGGCAGTTGGTCACTCGTGCAGGACACGTGCCGGGGCTGGTCCCGGGCAAACCTGGGCAGTTGGTCACGCGTGCAGGACACATGCCGGGGCTGGTCCCGGGCAAACCTGGGCAGTTGGTCATGCGTGCAGGACACATGCCGGGGCTGGGCATGCTGAGAGCTCCCAGGCCGAGGGCGATCCCTGGGGCCCTGAGCCGGCCTTGCCTTGAGGGAGGTAGACGCAGTCCCTGGAGGTCTTGCTGGGGTGGGGCCTGCTCCTCTGCGGGCGGATCCCACTTCCCTCTCCCTGCAGCCCAGCTCAGAGCACAGGAGCTCGGGCGGTCTCAGGCCCTGGATAGCTTTCCCCTGGCAGGACATGCCATTGCGGTGTGCGCTGCCCACACCTGGCATGCCGCCGGGTGCATACCAACTGGGGTGCATGCCACCGGGTGTGTGCCAACAGAGGTGCATGCTGCTGGAGTGCATGCCAACAGGGGTGCATGCCACCAGGTGCATGCCAACAGCAGTGCATGCCACCAGGTGCATGCCAACAGGGGTGTGTGCCACCAGGTGCATGCCAACAGAGGTGCATGCCACTGGGTGCATGCCAACAGAGGTGCATGCTGCTGGAGTGCATGCCAACAGGGGTGCGTGCTGCTGGAGTGCATGCCAACAGGGGTGCGTGCCACCAGGTGCATGCCAACAGGGGTGCGTGCCACTGGGTGCATGCCAACAGGGGTGCGTGCCACTGGGTGCATGCCAACAGGGGTGCGTGCCACTGGGTACATGCCAACAGGGATGTGTGCCACCAGGTGCATGCCAACAGGGGTGCATGCTGCTGGAGTGCATGCCAACAGGGGTGCGTGCCACCAGGTGCATGCCAACAGGGGTGCGTGCCACTGGGTGCATGCCAACAGGGGTGCATGCCACTGGGTGCATGCCAACAGGGGTGCATGCCACTGGGTGCATGCCAACAGGGATCTGTGCCACCAGGTGCATGCCAACAGGGGTGCATGCTGCTGGAGTGCATGCCAACAGGGGTGCGTGCCACCAGGTGCATGCCAACAGGGGTGCATGCTGCTGGAGTGCATGCCAACAGGGGTGTGTGCCACCAGGTGCATCCCGTCGGGTGAATGCCAACGGGTGCATGCCGCCGGAGTACGTGCCAGGTGTGTACCGCCAGGGTGTGGACTGCACACGCCGTGTCCCAGATTCTCTGCGCCGTGAGCCGTGCGCTGACCTCCTGGAATCCCGGTGTTTGCTTCGGGCTGCTGGTCCCTCCGTGGGGTGGGTTGGAGGCTGTGACCCACCTGAGGAGGGCAGGCCCGGCCGGAAGGTGCGCTTGGGGGCAGAGGGCACTTTCCAACTGTGAGCAAACCTGGGGTGGTCCCTGTGCACGTGGGCTGGGTGGGCTGGGGGGCCGAGCCAGCGGGCGGGAAAGGGGTAGAGTGACCTGCGCTGCCGCAGACAGGTGCCCGCCGGGCGGTGGGACTCAGCAGAGCCTTGGGTGCGGCATCTCACTCGACCTTAACAATTGCTCCACCTGCCCCCGTTCTGCAGTCGGGGAAACTGAGGGCTGGAGGCGGCAGATCCGTTACCTGCAGAAGCCCTGCTCTTAGCTCTTTCTACAGGGGGTCCCCAAAATGAGTGAGATTGAGGTGGTGGGGTCTCCTTGTCGCAGCTTCTTCCAATGTTCACTTTCCGGGGTGTGGTGCAGGGGGCAGAGCCTGGCGGGGCAGTGTCTTGGCCCTGGGCGGGGCTGCTTGCAGACAGCGGCTCAGGGGCGGGACGAGCATCTGCCACGCAGGTTTGCTTTTTCAGAGGTGCGAGGGGCTCCCTGCTTGGAGGTGGAGAAACCCCCAGGAAGGCAGGCCTGGGAGTGGCCACGCAGCCATGCGCGGTGGGGGCTGGGTTAGAGAGAACAGTGCCCGCAGGCACTGCCAGGTGGGGGAGCACATACCCAGCGCCACACCTGAGCTGGTTCTGAAGTGCGTGGAAAGAACTGGGGGGACGCATAGCTCAGGCGGCCCGGGGCTCCCTGCCAGTAGCTGCAGCCTCGTGAAATCTTCGCTGGGGTGGCAAGTGGATCATGTTTCTGTCAACCCCCATGCTTGAGGTCCCCAGCCGTCACCAAAGCTCAGTGGGGGTGAAGCCACCTGGCCTCCCCCTAGAACCCAGACACCGAGCCTGCCTTGGAGGGAGGGCGGCTGTGTTCGGGGTCCTCTCTTTGGCTACTTCAGGCTTTGTCTTAAAAGCCCAGTGTGGCTGTCGGCTCCGAGGGGCCTTCCTGACCAGCAAGCCCAAGCTGCCCGCTGTTGCTCTGAGTTTGGGGGTCCGGCCGGGCTGGGCTGGCCTTGAAGACCCCTGGGGTGTCTGGTGGGCGCCTCCTTCCATGTCTGGGGGACCTGTCTCTGTGTCCCTGCAGGTACAGTTGCATACGTGGGCACCGTGCAGAGGCTGTGCCCGACATGCGTGACTCAGAGCTGGGTCTGGGCTGCTCTGTCTCCCCGACCAGTGCAGACGTGGCCGGAGGTGGCTCCGAGCAGGTGCTCGGCAAACACCCGGGGAAGGAAGGAGAATGGGGACGTTCGGATGTTGGGATTGCGCCTCCTCGGTTCTTGCTTCGGGGTCTGGGTCTAGGCACCCCCGTCGGGTGTCCTGATGTCACCCCTTCCTCCTCTGGCTGCAACTGCTGCCCAGAGCTGGGCTCCCCGGCGGGGAGGCACTAGAGGGGGAAGGAAGCTGGGGGGCCACACAGGACTGCGGAAGGGGGCGCTGCTGCAAGGCGGGGGCTCGGCCGGGACTTGCCCTGCTCTTGGCACTTGGCGCTTGGCGCTTCTCTGCTTCCCATGTGGACGCCTGCGCAGGGCCCTCGAGGTGCAGGGAAGTGGCTTCCCAGAAGCTGCACGAGGGGCTGCGGCTCAGGTCGGATCTGCGGGACGAGGGTGCACAGTCCACGCCCGGCCCTGGGGTGGCCGGGACAGTTTGCGTGGCGCAGTTCGGCGGCCCTCCTGGCTTCTGTCCCCTCCAGGCCAGCAGGTGGACCCTACGGCACGGCGTCTGGATGCCCTGTGAGCCGGGGAAGGGGAGACTCAGGATTGGTGCAGGACGGAACGTGGATGGCTGAAGACGGGAGGTTGCCGGGTGACCAGAGCCCCATGCAGCCTCACCTGCTCCTGGGCTGCAGTCACACCTGGGACGTGGCCCCAGAAAAGCTGCTCAGACTCTGTGCAAAGGTGTCTCCCCACTGTGAGGTCAAAGTCGGTCTATAAAGTCGCTTCTGGGGGTGACTCGAATCCCCTTCTCGTGAGCTCTCCCTGGGGGTGCGTCCTCGTATCCAATTTGGGGCTGCCACGTGCCATCGTTTCAGGAAGACGCAGTTGGAGACTATCTGATGTCCACCCACCTGCCCACCCACCCACACACCTGCAGTCCAGCCACCGCCCACCCGCCTGCTCGTTCTCCACCATCCCCTCAGCCACCTGGCGACCCCAACCCCAGCCACTCTCCCACCCACCTGCCCACCCACCCACACACCTGCAGTCCAGCTGCCGCCCACCCGCCTGCTCGTTGTCCACCATCCCCTCAGCCACCTGTCAACCCCAACCCCAGCCACTCTCCCACCCACCTGCCCTCTCAGACACCCGTCCGTCCACACACCCACGATCCAACCCCTGGCACCCACGTTCTGTCACCCGCCCGCCCACCTGTCCCCTCCTAGTGCCAGGTGCTGTGCCAGGCAGAGTAGGACCCCGGCTGAGGCAGAGCAAGACGGGCGGAAAGAGAGGAGGCCAGGGGCCCGGGAAGCCCACCTGCCGCATTCCCGCACCATCTCGGAGCAGCCCCAGCGGTGCGGCTCTGAGACCCCCAGGTCCCCGAAGGCTCCTCCTCCCCCCCTGCACTCCCCTCGCGGCATAAATTGATTGGATTTGCAGCTCGGTTCCCAAGGGGGTTTGTGCCCCCAAACAGGGCTGTTAGAATAAGAACAGCGGCGATGTCACGGGCAGCAGCGTAATTCTCCTGTGTTAACAAAGTTTGACGGGGGGACGGCAGGTGGAGGAGACGGCGAGGGCCGAGCCAGACCCGGGAGGGGAAACCCAGGAACACGCTACACGCAGGCCCGGTCTTTAAGAAAACAGACAGAACATTTAAAACTTGCTCTCCTGTCCTATGTTCACGGGCTCCAAGTTCCTGTTAGGAAACAAGGTGCAGAAACAGTTTGGGCGTGGGGCTCCTGGGCCCCAGCCAGGCATCGGGCAGTGTCCTGCGCAGTAGCGTGGCCGCGTGAGGTCCACGCGGGAAGTAAGTAGCAGCGATGATCCTCTGTCTCGGTCGCTGCGGCAGCCCCGAGAGAGGACCTGCAGGAGGGACTCTGATCTCCACCTCTGGGGCGAGGACAGAGCAGAGAGGGTCACACGGAGCGGGGTGGGCCCAGCTCCAAAGCCTTTGCCCCTTGTCACCACTGGCCCACGTACCTGGCAGGGCAGGTGGGCCCCATCGGGGGCGGAGCGGGGCTGGAGGCAGGCCTGGGCTTCCGAGATCCTAGTGCTGCGGTCGATTAGTGATGTCTGCCCGGCCGCAGGAAGTGCGTGAGGTGCCTCGCGTGTCATTCCGCACGGCGCTAGGGCGCACGGCCTTACAGAATTTGCCGCATCTCTGGACGGCTTGGCAGAGTGGCTTCTAGAGGTGGCTTCTGGCCGAGTGGCCGTGCTGCGCCCGCTGACACGCCCCAGGGCGAGATGTGACGGCCCATTTCCCCAACCGCCCGCACCCCGGGGTGGCGCTCGAACAAGGTCACGACCTCGCAAAACGCTCAGGAGGTTTCACACCTTCCTCTCCCCTCTCTGCACCCGGGGGCACTTTGCCACCGTGTCGTCTTACACGCGATGTGCTGTTGTCGGGAGTGAGTGCATTCTGCATTTTTGGTGTGTCGATGAGGACACATTGTATATAGTAAATAAGAATTTTGGCCGGGCGCGGTGGCTCACACCTGTAACCCTAGCACTCTGGGAGGCCGAGGAGGGAGGATCGTTTTGAGCTCAGGAGTTCAAGACCAGCCTGAGCAAGAGCGAGACCCTGTGCCTACTAAATATAGAAAGAAATTAATTGACCAACTAAAAATGTATAGAAAAAATTAGCCGGGCATGGTGGCGCGTGCCTGTAGTCCCGGCTACTCGGGAGGCTGGGGCAGGAGGATCGCTTGAGCCCAGGAGTTTGAGGTTGCTGTGAGCTAGGCTGATGCTACGGCACTCTAGCCCGGGCAGCAGAGTGAGACTCTGTCTCAAAAAAAAAAAAGAAAAGAGTTTTCTTTGTCACGGAAACAAGACTACTCATCATAGCAACTTCGGAGAGAGAAGAAATGAGCCATGAGGTTGGAGGAGGAGCCGGCTCGGCCCGAGCAGGGGCTGGCGCAGGGGCAGGGCCCGTCCTGGCGGTGGCATTTCCCACCGAGAGGGAGTTAGCCGCCACCCCCAGCCGTGCTGGGACCCGCCTGGCCTGAGCCTTCCTCTCCGGCCCTGCGTGCTCCGGCCCCTCATGTGGCAGCTGCGTGTCAGCCAGGCCCTTCCGACCGGGCTGAGCCTTGCTCCCTGTCGGCCGTGCGGGGTCTGGGTCAGCCTCGGGCTCTGCGTGTGGCGGGAGGAAGCGGCTTCCTGCAGGGTTTCCTGGCCGTGAGCTGTGAGCCAGGGGTCCCAGTGGCCTCAGCCCTGCCTGTGACCCGAGGATGCACACCTCCACTGGCGGTGCCGCTGCCATGGTGACGGGCGGAAGGAGGGCAGAGGTCAGGCTGGGCCCTGCTGCCACCTGGGACACAGGCTGCTGCTGGGAAGCCACAGGTGGCGTGGACCAGTGATCTGCTGGCTCTGCCTGGGGACCTCAGACCTAAGGCCCAGGGTCCCCGCAGGCCTGGGACAGAGCCAGGGTGGACCCAGGCCTGCAGCTCCAGCTCAGGGGACTCCCAACCCCTCTTCCCCACAGATCAGAGCCCCCATGCTCACTGGTGGAGGCTCTGGGCAGCGGGCTTCCTGTCCCCACTGAGCCTCTAGGCTGAGCAAATGTCAGCCCGACCCCAGGCGAGGAAGGAGCCCCAGCTGGCATCTGAGCCAGGGCTGGGGCTCAGAGACCCAGCTGGGGTCCCCTGCCAGACCCGTGGTGGCAGGTTTCCTGCCAGAGCCCGTGCCTGCGGCTCTGCAGGGAGCGTTCGGTTCAATCACAGGGGCCTTTCCCTCCTCCGGAGGTGGTTGCTCTGGGTCCCGGCTTTTGCACCAGCTGACACCCCGATCTCGCCTTTGCCCCCCACTCTGGCCTGCCCCAGGCTGGCCCGTGGCATCTCTGCTCCGAGTGGCTGGCAAGTGGCCTGTGCTCCGCGGTGCAGGGATGCCTGTCCACTCGGGGCCACGCCCGTCTGCGCCGAGGAGAGTGCCGGCGATGCTTCCGTGGGGTGCGGCCTGCTCCCTTCTGCCCTTCTGGGTTCTTTGCTGGTTTACAAATCGAATTGACGTTAGTCAGATGAGCAGGAGAAAAACAATTTTAACTATGCGCGTCTGCACGGGAGTGCCACAAAAATGAGACTCACAGAAGGGGCCAGGTTGAAGTTTGTGTTTTGTATATTTATATATTCATGGACCATCCTGAGTTGCAGGAAGGCTGGGGGGGGGGGTTCTGGGGGGGCTGGAGACAAGCTGGGAGGGGGCGGGGAGAGCACCACCCTGCTCCTCTGGGGCTCCCCCGGGACCCTGCTCCTGGGCTCCCTTCCCAGGGGAGGGCATGTCCTTGCTGGGGGCCGCCCTGACCAGGCTGCTGTGGCCCCTGCCTCGGCGTCCCAGAAGCCGCCGGAACCCCCTCGTGCCTCCTCTCCTGCGGCGACTGCAGCCGGCAGCCCCCAACCCATGCCACACCTCGAGCTGCCCAGGGAGCCCCCCATCCTTGTTTCCAGAGTCCCCCGAGGTGGAAGGTGAAGGCAGAGCTGTCAGCAGGCAGAAAGCTTTCTGTGTCCCCTGGGCCTGGAGCAGGAGCAATGTCTCTGCCCGGGGCGAGCTGGCAGGGTCCCCTCTCTCAGGTGCCTGCACCTGTCTCCTGCAGGAGGGCAGGTGACAGCCTCTCTGCTCCTGCAGGGCTCCGTGGCAGGTCCCAGGCGGGACCCCAGCAGGGTGGCAGTGCCGTGGGACCTGCTCATGTCCCTCTCTCTCTCTCTCTCCCCCCCACAGGCCTTTTCCCTCGGAGGAGACCACAGAGAATGACGATGACGTCTACCGCAGCCTGGAGGAGCTGGCCGAGTAAGGCGCAGGGGGAAGTGGAGGGAGGGGAGAGGGGAGGCGGGGAGAGGTTTCCTGCGGGTGTCCAGGAGACAGCTTGGTGGCCACTTTGGCACTGGGAGCAGAGTCGCTCAGGATTGGTGGGGCCAGAGCCCCCAGCCTGGCCACGGAGGCTGCGTGGGCCGGGGCTGGAGCTGGCGTTCCTGGTAGCAGAGGCCCCACAGCGCAGGCTGAGAGCAGAGGGGTCCATGGGGTCCGGGTTGTCTCGGGGCGCCAGGTGCCCTGCTGCATGTCCTTCCTGCTGGCGCTGAGAGGGCGCACGCTGCCCAGGCGTGGCCTGCAAGGCCAGCGGTGACCAGGGTGGGGTCGCGTGGCCGGCTGCTGGGGGCTGGGTGAGGGGCATGGGAGGGACGCCGGCCCAGGGGTTGCTCTGCCCAGTGGTCCCTCTGCCCAGCGGTCCCTCTGCCCAGTGGTCGCGCTGCCCACTGCCCTCCTGGGCGTCCGGCGGCTGGGTGGCTGTTCCTGTTCGAGACAGCATGTTTGTTTGCCATAGATAAAATGCGCGTCCGTCTGGGAAGACTGTTGCTGTATTTCTTTCCCTTCACCCTAGAGCACAGGCTGAGAGTCAGAGCCACAGTAAGAATACACATAAGGGCAATTATTGAGCGCCTGCTGTGTGCGAGGCACCTGCAGGGACGTTGCCTCCTTGTCGTTCACACCTGGTTCCGTCTGGGTGTGGCGCCCAGGACAACGCCTTCTGCAAGGTCCCTGTCTGTGTAAACAATTTAAGGCACCTGAAAATCAGCTCAGCGTGTCACGCCATGCTGGTGGCCAGTCTCCTGCAATCCTGTGAAAGAAAGTCCTCGCCCGCCAGTTGGAGTAGCTGCCACGTGCCCGTCTTCCTGCAGCCGAGCTGGCCGTGGGGCCCTGGGCCCACCGCTGCTGGGCGCTCTAGTGCCGGCTGGCCGGCTGGTGCGGGTGAGAGGTGGTGCGCAGCGGGAGGGGCCAGACGGACCCGGGGCCTGGAGCCCCTTGCTGCCCCTGCCGCCCCGACCAGTCCTGGGAGTCAGGGAGGGACTTAGAACACTCCAGCAAAAGGCTCCGGCCACCCCAGCACACGGGGCCTCCTGAGGCTGGACGGGGCTGCCCGCCCCACCCTGTAAGGGGCGAGGAGACTGAGGCTCGGAGAGCTCGGGTCTGGTTGGTCGCACAGCAGAGGGAGGTGCCCAAGGGTGAGGACCCAGTGCTTGGCCGAGTCTGCAGCCACCGTGCTCGCTGAGCTCAGGGTTGGAGCCGCTGCCCTCCCTGCCAGCCTGGCATCATCCGCCTTGGAGACCTGCCACCTGCCTGTGCCCTGCCCTGCCCTGCTGGCACCCCAGCACATATATCCCCGTCTGGCCTTTTGGCCGTCCAAGGGGTGCACCGTGATTAGGGCTAAGTGTCTCCCGCAGACAGAGGGTCAGACGCCGCGTCTTCTTCACGTCCCTCCCGGTCCCACGGCTCCTGCAGGGGGTGGAGCGCCAGCACCCACGTCACAGGATGGCCACGGCGAGCGTCTCCCGTGCCTTTGTGGGGCCGGGCCCTGCCGGGACTTCCCTCGTGGCCTCCCTACCCCCAGTTGCTCTGTGAGGTCTGCTCTGTGGTTGTCCTTGGTTTACAGATAAGGAAACTGAGGCCCAGAGAGGAGACACCCCTGGCCACGTCCCCGCTGGGCAGTGGCAGAGCCGTGACCGTACCCAGGTCTGGCCCTAAGCTGGCGCCGTGCAGAGCCGGTGTCTCAGGCCAGGGCGGGGCCGCGCTTCCCACCTGTGTCCTCCGGAAACGGCGCAGGCGCAGCCTGGTGCAGCCGGGGCCTGGCACGGGACGCCTCCCGGCAGGCGCCTGGTGGGCATGTGGCTTTGCACAGGCCGCATCTCGGGGGAACGGCGAGTTCCCGGCGGCCGCAGTCCCTGCAAACACATAAATCCAGGGAGGGGAGCGAATTTGAATCTTTAACTCGCAGTTTGGCCCCAGTGGCTCCGGTTTAATAAATTTTTCATGCGTTTGTGTTTTCCCTTCTTCTCTTGCTGCAAGCAGGTCCTCCCACGCCCTGCCTCTGCGGGCCCGGGGTGGCTGTTCAGCCGTCACGGCGATTTGCAGGACACAGACAGGCCGTTTCTCGCCGGGCTCTGCTGGGGGAGAACCGTGGATTTTCAAGGCTGGGCTAGGGCAGCGAACGGCCTAGACCCGAAGCCAGGGAGTGGCCGGGGTGCGGTGGGGGCTTAGGAGGGGCCGTCTGGAGCAGAGCAGACCAGTTCTTTCCTTTGGGCCCGTGGCGATGCCACCTCGAGTGGCTGAGAGGTCCCCAGCCACCCGGGCCCCAGACACTGCCGCTGTGCGGGGAGGTCCCGGGTGTGGCTGTCCCCCCAGGGACCCTGCATGGTGTCAGGAGACCAGTGAGGGACCACCATGTGCGTGTGCCACGTGTCTGCTTTCATCCATCCATCCATCCATCCAGTCATTCACTCTGTCATCACCCGGTTGCTAAGCGCCGTGTGTGTGCCAAGCCTGGGGCCGGGGGCTGGAATGTTGAGGTGACAGAGTCGCACCCCTACCTACCCCGGCCTATGTCCCCAGGCAGGGGACAGCTAGCAGGCAGTCAGGGCAGTGTGGTAGGGTTCCAGGAGCGGCAAGCTTAGGCCACCTCTGGCATCCCTGGTGAAGGCTGGGGGTCTCCCACGTGGGACCCGCTCAAGATAAGCCTCGGTTGGGCAGCTCACGGTCCCCGGTGTCATGCCTCTGGGTCACTGAGGTCTCGGCAGCCCCAGCTCCACCTTCCCGCTTCCCCCCGAGGGCTGCGCCCCGCTGGTCCTGGGAGAGTAAGTCTGTCCTGCCTGGCCATGCCCTCCTCCCAGGGCAGCCCTGGGACATCACCTGGAATGAGCCTGGTCACTGCCACTGCCTAAGTGTGTGGCCTCTGGCAAGTCGTTCACCAGTCTGTGCCTCGGTTTCCTTCTGTGTGACGCACGGCGTTGGCACCTGCTTCATGGGACTGTGGGAGACTGACAGTGGCGTCGAGGGTAGGGGGAGGGAGCCACAGGGCGCCCAGCGGGCACGGCGTTGCGCTCGGAACGGCACGGTGGCTCTTGCCTCCTGTTCAACCAGGATCGGGACTTTTCTCTCCAGGCGGCAGGCGGGTTTGGCTGTGCCGCCCAGTAGAAGTCAGACACGAGCCACGCGTAAATTTCCTAGTAGCCTCATCAAAAAACAGAGGCAAGATGCGGGAGGCCAAGGTGGGAGGATCGCCGGAGGCCAGGAGTTTGAGGCCAGCCTGGGCAACATAGTGAGACCCTGTCTCTACAAAAAAACTTAAAAAAATTAGCCAGGCTGGTGGCTGCAGGTGTAGTCCCGGCTACTCAGGAGGCTGAGGCAGGAGGATCGCTTGAGCCCAGGAGTTGGAGGCTGCAGTGAACTGTGATTGTGCCACTGCACTGCAGCCTGGGTGACAGAGCGAGACTATGTCTCTAAGAGAGAGAAAAAATAAGAAACAGATGAAATTAATTTTAGGAATGTATTTTATTTAACTCAGTGTGTCCGAAACGTTATCTAGTTTAACATGTGATCGGTGTCACGGGTGGACACTGAAGCAGCCGAAAGTCCCCGTGTCTGGGCGAGCAGTGTGCACGTGGTGCAGCCCAGTTCCACTCGCCGTGGCGTGAGCTCTGCAGCCACGTGTGGCCCGTGGCCCCTGGGCCGGGCAGCACAGACTCGGGTCCAGAGCATCCTCCCGGGAGCTGGAGCCCAGCCCCCAGCCCCCCCCGCGGGAACGAACAACACCAGACTCAAGTTATTTTCTCGAGTGCTCCACGCCTGCTTTTGAGAGCCTTGAATGATGTATAATCAAATAATAGGAGCAGCTGGTTGAAAAAATTAACACAAAATGTTGCCACTTAAAAGTGCTTTATCAAGCAAAATAAGCCCGGAAGGAGAGGCTTCTTTTTAAATTGCTCTAATAATCAGGACCTTGCGTTGGCACAATGGCTCTCCCTGGCAGGCTGCTGTTCCGACTCTAGGCAGGGCAGGGTTAGAAGCTGCCCTGGGGGCTCCCTGCGCAGGGTGGGGAGGCAGGTTTGCACGGGAAGAATGACAGGCCAGGTGGTTGGGCCGTGGGGGCAGGGCAGGGCTGGCAGGATGCAGGCTCAGAAAGCAAGGAGGGCCTCTCAGAAGAGGTGACGGCCAGGTTTTGGCGCCCAAGGAGGAGCTTGCTGAAGAGCAAGGGTGGTCTTCCCCCAGAAGAAGCAGCCGTGTGAGGGCAGAGCGGGGCCGGGCTGCGGGGGGCCCCGGGGCTCCCCATCTCAGAGTCCTGGCTCCTGGCTGCCCCGAGTGAGTCTGGCGTGTATCGTGCTGTTGTGGGACGCAGCCTGGCGTTTGCAAGAAATCCGAGTTACGGAAGCTGTCCCGGGTCACGCACGGGGGGAGGACTGGAGGAAGGCTCAGGGCCCGGTCAGAATTCCTCTGCGACCCCCCAGGGGAGGGTGCTTCCTCGAGGGAGAGTGCCAGGTGTGCAGGGGAGGTGCTCGGGGTCAGCCCGGCTGGCCGGGGTCGGGTCTGCCTGCTGCAACACCTGCGCTCAGCCACCGGCTGCAGCCTGGGCACAGCAGCCCGCGACTCAGCGCTGATTCTTTCTGCCTTCAAGAAATGCCCCGTCTGCTCACTCTGGTCTCGAGCCCCGGGCCCCAGGCCCCTCTCCTGGAGCCCCAGCCGGGGATGCTCAACCGCCTTTGCCGCTCACCGGGGCCGGGTGTGGTCCGCTCCCGTCCGCTGGGATCTCAGAGGCTGCGGTGGAGGAGGACGTGGACAGGGCCCCAGGTTCATCGGGGCAACGCGCCGTGATCGGCGCACCTTGCGTGGACGCCCGTGGGGGGTTATGGCCGGGTTCTATCACCCCCACAGAGCCGGGCCGTCCGCCTCTGCTCCCCTCCCGTGGTGTCCGGCAGGGTGGAGACCCCAGAATGCCCCAGGGATTCTTCGGGGAGTTGAAGGGGCAGGAGGAGTCTGAAAGCTCTGCCTGGGCAGTGAGAGGGCCGGGGGACGTGGACGTGGAGACCGACTTGTTTAGCTGAGTGCCGCCCCGTGCTGTGCTGGCAAATGCTTAACAACCAGCTCTTGGTGTGTGTGTGGGGGGGTAGGGGTGCCTGGTCGCAGTTTTCCTGGTATGAACACTCCCGCGTGGGGGTCTCAAGCTGCTGGGCTGTGAGTCCGAGCCACCCCCCGCTGCCCCCGTCTCCTGCCCGCCTCGGGTTTGGGGGGCCTTCACCTCCCTGGAGTTTGGGGAGGGCGCTTTGGGATTTGGAGCCTTCGTGTTTCTCTGCCTTGGCGCTAGGAGCTCTTGGGGAGGTTTCTGCCCCAACTTAGGTGGGGTGACCGGGGAATTCACAGCTTCTTGCCACCGGCCCAGTAACGGGCCTGCCTGAGCTGGGGTGGGAGGCGCCTGGCCCAGGGTGCCAGGGACAGGTGGGTCAGACCCCCAACCCCCCATCTACAGGGTCCCGGGCCAGGTGCCTCCCGCCCCTAGGAGTTGGCTCGTGTTCAGAGCGGGCCCTGCGGCCTCGTGGGCTGCCGTGGGGTGGGAGGTGCTGCCTGGGAGGAAAGTGAGACTCTGGGCCGCTTCATGGTCCTGAGTAGGATGGCTTTTCCTCCTGGCTCGGGCCGCCCCGGGCATCTGACCCTGAGCGTCCTCACGGCCCAGCAGGGAGAGAGGAGACCTGGGGCAGCCGCCTCCTGGGCGCCAGCGGGGAGGGAGGCCCGGGCTCTGGGCCTCTGCGGACACGAGGCCCGGGGCTGCTCCCTGCTCTCTGCAGCGGACGCGGGATTCCCCCGGGGTCTGGCTTTGCCTGTGACCTTTCCTCTCCCTCCAGGGCCCCCGCCGCCCGGCTGGCACCTGGGGGCCGTTCCCGGAGCACAGGCGGGTGCCCGGTACAGGCAGCGGCCGCGTCCACGCAACGCCTCGGTGCGGGCTTCCGTGCTGCTCCCTGCCAGTCGGCACCCGCTCAGAGCCTCAGTTTCCCATCTCCGAAATGCGAGCGTGCGCCCAGCTGGTCTTTGGGCCCCCTCGAGCTTGAAGAGTCCGCAGCTTCGTGTTTAAACGTGTCACGTCGGCGTCGCTGGGGTAATATTTTAAGGTGCATAAGTTGTAGAGGGAGTTTCCAGTGTGGATGAGGCTCGGCCGCTTCCTCCACCCGGGGAGCGTGCCGGGGCCGGTGGGGCCGCCTGCTGGCAGTGGGGCCGGAACCGCAGAGGCCACGCCGTGCTGCGGCGCCCCTCCCAGTGGGGACGCGGGGCGGAGAGCAGGTCGTTGCCCTGACCCTCGCCCCCGGCTGCCCGCCGTCCTTTCCCTGAGAAAGTGGGTTTAAAAACCTAAAAGTCCTCCCCGAGTTCACAGGCATCAAGTCCTGGGAGGTCCACGTATGTGGAGCACGCCCGTGTGTGGAGCCCGGGTCGGGCCGCGAGCAGCCGTGTTTGGGGACTGCCCATGTGCACCCAGAGCGTTGCTTTTCCAAAGAGGGCGAGGTTGAAAGTAGATTCCCTAAAAACAAGCCCTTTGAAAATAAAACAAGCAGGGATGTAACCCTAGCACTCTGGGAGGCCGAGGCAGGTGGATCATTAGAGCTCAGAAGTTCGAGACCAGCCTGAGCAAGAACGAGACCCCGTCTTTACTAAAAAAAAAAAAAAATAGAAAGAAATTAGCCAGACAATTAAAAAAAATATATATATATATACACACATACATAAAATCAGCTGGGCATGGTGGTGCATGCCTGTAGTCCCAGCTACTTGGGAGGCTGAGGCAGGAGGATTGCTTGAGCCCAGGAGTTTGAAGTTGCTGTGAGTGAGGCTGACGCCACGGCACTCTAGCCTGGGCAACAGAGTGAGGCTCTATCTCAAAAAAAAAAAATACACAAATAAAAAACCCAAGCATGTGCACCCAGCCCTGTGGCTGCCCCGCACAAACCAACCTGGCCGTGGTCTGGAGGCGGCTGGCAGCGTGGCCCTTCCCAAAGCGAGTTGTCCATGGTGCTGTCTTGCCCTGCCCCGGGGGCCGAGTTCCTCCACGGTCGTGGGTGGAGTTGGGCTGGCGGGGAGGCTGCCAGGGGAGGCTGGCGGGGAGGCTGGTGGGAGGGAGGCAGGGGCTCCGGCCAGCCCTCGGTGCTGGACTTGGAGCTGCAAAGCCCCCCCCTTGCTCTGTGGTCCTGCTGGAGGGCCCTGGCTCTGGGCTTCTCAAGGCAGGTGGCGGCCGGGGAGAGAAAGGCCTTTGCCGTCCCGTGGTCCTTCTCCGACGAGGACGCCTCTGGCTGGACCGGGCGGGAGCTGCCTCCCGCTGGCCGTTGGCGCCTCCTGCGTGCGGCAAACCCTTTGGGACTGCGAGCTCGGCCCGGCCGGGGCCCCTCCACGGCAGCAGGTGGTTTCCTCAGACCCTGCCGGGCCTCCCGGTCCCCAGCGTGTCCTCCGTGAGCCTGGCCCGGCCGCGGGGCTGACGGAACGGAACGAACCGCATCCTTGGAGCACGCCTCCGCCGGACGCCTCCAGCCGCACACGCTGAGCCCGGCGGGCGGGTCCTGGGACTCGTCACCCCCCAGGACGGAGACGGGGCTCTGAGAGCGAAGGTGCCGCTCAAGGTCTCAGCGAGGCAGGGGCAGCGCTGCAGCCTGTCGGAGAGCCGGGACTGACCTCCCCTCCCCCACCCGGGGTGTCCACGCAGCGCCGTCTGCGAATGTCACAGCCCTGTCGGGGACGCTGCGCTGTCACTCTTCGGGCTCCTGCAGCCGGCACGTGTTATCCGGGCTGTGTCCGCTGGTCTCGGTGGCACTTCTGACCTGGCCGGTTCCGGAGGCAGCCGTGGGACGGCCACCTTGTGCCCTGCTGCCCGTGCCCAGGCCCCTGCCCTGCCTACCTGGACTCTGGCCCCAGTGTGGGCCTGGGCCGTCTCGGGAGCCCCGGGTGTGGTTTCGGTGACCTGGAGACCTGCTCCCCAGCCCAGCACCCCGGGAAGGGCCTGGTTTGCTCGTTCTCGGTGCCGGGGTGATGCGAAGTGTGCTGCGTTACCTCTCTGCCCCTGGCTCAGTGCTCACACGTGTGCGGGTGGGCACACACGCAGGGGTCTCCACGGATGTTCCTGTTCAATCCCTGGTTCCATCTGGGTCCGTCCAGGACCAGGGCGGTCGCAGCCACTCTCTGGGCTCAGCCACTGGCTCTGCGGGGCAGGCGGCCGGCGCGGAGGGGCGTTTCGAAGACGTGCACGTTCATCTCGCCGTTTTCCGGAAGGGCCGGGCACCCCCGGGCTGTGGCCGGGAGAGGGTCCCTCCAGGTCACTCTCCTGACGCTCTTTGGGAGCCCACGGAGACACAGACTTGGCCTTTCCCTCCTTATTTCCCGTGCGCTCGGCACAGACCTGCCGCCGGCGGCCCTGGGGAAATCCGGCGTGCGCACGCGGAGCACGGACGCTGGATCCGACTGTGAAGGGCCCGTCTCGTACAGACCCTCTGCACCAACTGCCCAACTCCTATTTATCCCGCAAAACCCAGCGCGGTCAGTCCCCCGCTGCTTCTCCCAGGTGGAATAAAGTGCACCTGGCCCAGCTGCTTGCGAAGCAGCCAGGAGGGTCCTTGTCACCAGGTTTTCAGTGTCCTCCTGCGTTTGTGCCTCACTCCCCAGGTGGTGTCACCGCAGGGCTGTTCTAGGGGCGCCCTGCAGAGCACAGAGGACTTGACCTGGGCCTGGCACACCGTGTGCTAGGAAGTGCCCGAGGGTGGGAGGTGCTGAGATTGGTCGCGATTCTTGCACTGAAGGGTCCAAGCCAGGGTTCACCCGTCCCCCTCCGCCCCCCAAATGCCAGGCTTTGGGGCATCACCTCCACCCTCACACCACAAGCAGCCCCCAATTTGCAGTGGAGCAAATTAAGGCTCAGAGAGGGTGAGTGACTTGCTGGGGGGTCACACAGCAGAGGAGGGATTGGAGCTGTGGGCCCAGTCCTGGGTGCTACTGCTTTTTGGTTCCTGAAATGTTTTAGATGGGGAGAGGCTTTTCCAGTGCGTAGGATCCCCAGAAAAGAGAGGGTCGTGGCCGGGAGGGCACAGGGGTCCTGTCCAGCTGTGCTTGTAAATGGCTCTGTGACCCTGGTGACAAGCCTGGTTTGTCCCACCTGCAGGAAAGCAAGGCTCCCCCCCTACAGGTCGTGGTTGGGGGACTGCGGGGGGTGCGTGAGGCTGAGCTCCCGGACTCGGGAAGGGCCTGCTTGTCCATCTGTCCTCGTGCAGGGCCTCGCTCGGGTGCCGTCTCTGTGCCCGCCGCGCCCCAGGGCCCTGGAGATGGACCCCGGCGTGATGCAGGCCAAGGCCGAGGCGTGCCCGACTTGGTCTCCTAGTAATGAGTCCGTGGCGGCTGGTCCCCTGCTTGCCAGCCGGTCCTGAGCCCGTCAGCCGGGATGCTTTATGTCCCCATAAACCAGGCTCGCCAGAGGCAGAAAGCGGAGTTTGTTCCCGCCTCTGTGATTCTCGGCCGGCGGCGGGGGTCGGGGGCCTCCCTGTGCAGCTGCCTTCTGCGACAAATCCGGGGCAGGCTGGGCCGCCGGGCCGGGGGGCCACGGGTCTTGGGCAGGAGGGGAAGGCGACGGGGCTCTGTCGTCTCTGCAGGGCGGCAGGCATGCCCGGGGCCCGTCCTGGAAGATTCCGGGCTATTGTGAGGACAGAAATAATTGTTGGGATTTAGCATCTGTCGGCGCAGCAGCTGACTGCGGGAGGCAGCAGGCGCGGGGATGAGCCGAGGGCAGGAAGGGGGGCCTCGGGGAGCCCCCTTCCCGAGGGGCTGGGGAGCGGGGGAGGGGAGCTGGGGAGCAGGGGCGCGGGGCTGCAGCCCCTCCCGGGCCGCGGGGCCCGTCTGCGTCTGGGGTCCACGTGCCTGCCTGGGTCTGAGGGTGCGTTCACACCGTCCCGGGCTGGTCCTGTGCGATGGACAGAGGAGGACGGTCTCGTCACCCCCACGGCCGCACAGCTGAGCGGTGACCGCCTCCTAGGCGTCTGTGGTTCAGGACTGTGTCGTGTTTCGTGCTGGCCACGCCTGCTGAGGGAGCGTGGCTCGTGCTCGATGAACGATCCCCTCACCCCCCGGGCGGGTCACAGGCCCCACTCACCACGCGCCAGCCGCATGCAGGGCTGGACCGGTCATTCCCACGGTGGCGGATCCTTGTGGCCATCCCCTCGCAGATGGGGAAACCGAGGCTCAGGTTACCCTGCCCGCGTCACAGAGCCAGAAACTGGAGGGGCTGAGATCCGGCTCGGGCTCGCCCAGCTGCCCCCCAAGTCCCACCCGCAGGAGAGCCGGCCGTGCCCCGCCCGTCCCGGAGGCCATGTGGACGCCCGGCGCCCAGTGTGGCGGGACGTGGAGCTTTTCCGGGAAGCGCGGCCTCTGATCACGTGGGACCTTCTCACGCCTTTGTCTCCCCGACAAGCTGATTTGCAAAGGATCGGGGTGCAGTCAGAGCAGCCCGACAGGAACCTCTGGGCGCGATGGACTTGTGCCTCCGCGATTCACAGGCACTTTCGGACTTGGCGGGGCCTCGGGCGCGTTTCAGGGACTGGGGGGGGGGTCTGCGGGGAGGTTCCACAGCCGGGCCCCTGTGGGATTGTGTGCAGGGCCCCTCGGGCCGGTTCCGGTTCCCTGTGCTGGGTCCTAGCGGGTTCTCATCAAGCTACGTGTCCTGAGCAGGCGGCGGCCAGGACCCTCCCGCTATGGGACCCCCTCCTGTCACCGCCCTGCACTCCCAGGAGACTTCAGAGCCCTCCGCGGCTCGTCCTGCACCCTTCCCCACCCTGCACCTGGGTTCCCCCTTCCTCCCTGGACACAGACGCCCTGGGCCCAGCTGGTCCTGGCGCAAGCGAGTCTGTTTTCCCAGATGACTAGGACGTGTAATGTGTCACCTCTCTGTTCAACAGTCGATTTTGGAGACGCCACCTGTGCTAAGAAGCAAAGTAACCCTGGGGTCTCCTGTCCCTGTTGGTCACAGGGAAGGAGCTATGAGGGGCCAGAGCTTGTCACCCCCACATGGCGCTACCGCAGCGCCTGCCCCGAGAATTTGCTCCCCACCGAGAGACGTCTCGGCACAAGGACTGGGCACGGCTGCTGCCCCGTCACCTCCCATCGGGGATGCAGGTCCTTGGGACAGATGGCCTTTGTCATCTCTGTGTTCTAAGGACCAACACATTTCTGGAGCAGAATTGATTAAATGGATTGAATCTGATTGTCTTTATTTAGACACACATATGTATATGTATTTTTTTTTTTTTTGAGACAGAGTCTCGCTCTGTTGCCCGGGCTAGAGTGCCGTGGCGTCAGCCCAGCTCACAGCAACCTCAAACTCCTGGGCTCAAGCAATCCTCCTGCCTCAGCCTCCCAGGTAGCTGGGACTACAGGCATGCGCCACCATGCCCGGCTAATTTTTTGTATGTGTATTTTTAGTTGGCCAATTAATTTCTCTGTATTTTTAGTAGAGACGGAGTCTCGCTCTTGCTCAGGCTGGTCTCCAACTCCGGACCTTGAGCAATCCTCTCACCTTGGCCTCCCAAAGTGCTAGGATTACAGGCATGATGAGCCTCCATGCCCGGGCTGTCTTTTTATTTTAATCTCTAAGTTTATGTATTACTAACATTTATTTTACAAATATGTCCAAGTTTATTGTCGTAATCCTGTTTACATTTTAGAAAACCACATCTTTGCTATTCCTTTTATTCCCTTCCCATAATTTGGAGCATGCATATAGTGAAATCCAGTTCTGTTGTTTTATAATTTCAAGTGACACGCACGGGTCTGTATTTTTCAGTATTGATTGGCCTGAATTAATGATGGTCGGGAGTCGTCTTCACAGCTGGGGACCGCAGCCATGCAGAGTCCCACGGCCAGTGCTCTGGGCCCCCAGGGAGGAAGCCACAGTTGTCACTTAGCAGAGAGTGAAGATCTGCTACCTGGTGTTCCCCAGGCTTTGGGTACAGGGAGGAGGGTGGTGGCTGCTGGCTGAGATTTCTCTGCCCCAAGTTAAGATCCCAAAGCACAGCTTTGCCACTTACGGCTGGCGGCTCAGCCTCGGCGCCCCGGTCGGTGAGAAGGGACGAGTGGGGAGGTGTCCCCGTCCTCGGGGATGTGGGAAAGAAGAACAAGTTCAGAACATGGAAATGAACGTGTGTTGGGGTGACCCCTGGGTGTGTCCCTAGCGTCTCAGTCCCGTAGCCCTGTCCCACCTTGGAGCACGGGGTGGACAGGGTCGTGCTGTTCCGGCTCGTTCTCAGGGAGGTGCTTGTGGCAGGGAGGGCTCCGGCCGGCTGTGCACTCACAACAATTTCAGAAGTTGTGGGATGCAGAGTCTGCACAGTGTCTCATTCGTAACGTCCAGTGTCCAATAAATAAACCACCAAGTGCAGGGAACGGGGAAGTGAGTCACGCTGGGGAGCAGACGGTCCGCAGAGCCCGCGGAGAGGGCTCGGAGGTGCCGGTGGCGGCTGCGTCCGCGGTCGTCAGGGCTGTGCAGAGAAGCAGAGCCCGTAGGACCCGCAGGGGTGGATGAGGAGCGTTTACCGCGGCATCGGCTCATGCCATTCTGGAGGCCGGAGAGTCCCGGGTGGGCGGCTGCCTGCAGGCCGGGGAGCTGGGCAGCTGCCGTGCGGTCGAGTCTGGTCGGGAGGCCTGAGTGCCAGGGTCCAGCGACGTGTCCGTCCCGGGGCGCAGGCCTGGGGGCCGGAGGGGGTGGGGCAGTTGTGCAGTCGCCAGCTGCAGGGACGTCAGTCTGCCCGCACTGCTATGCCGGTGCCGAAATATGTTATTTCCAATCTTTAAAACAGCTCCATTTGCACCCGTGTAAACTCAGGCTCAGAGTGGGAAATAGTGCGCGAGTCCCCAGCCGGACCCTCCCTCCCACGAGCGGGAGTTCTGGCATCAGGGGGCAAGAGGAAATGGTGCCTTGTGTCAGGAGCACTTCTGCCCTTCCTCCACCTTTCTCTTCTCCCCAGGCCCCTGGGACGCCGCCGCCCCCGTTGGGAGGTTCGAGCTCCTTTGCCTGGTCTCCGATTCAAATGCCAAGCTGTTTGGAAACGCGCTCACAGACGCACACAGAAATAACGTGTTTCCCAGCTATCTGGGTGGCCCTTAGCTCAAAGTAACCACCGCGGCAGCTTCTACAAATGCGCTCCCAGACTCAGAGGACGGTGTGTGGCGCACGGACCACCAGCTGGGAGCCTCGGCAGAGCCAGGCCGTTCAGACGGGTCAGGTGGAAATTCCAGAACCGAAAAGCAGAATTTCCGAAACGAGCAGTCACGGTAGTCGCTCGGTGACAGGTTGCGGACAGCAGAGGAAGGAGGCACTGAACTTGGAGACAGTCCGCCGGAACTTACGCACATGAGAGGAAAGGAGACTGGGGAAAGGGGGCGGCGTCCGGCAGGTCTAACAGGTGCGGCTTGGATCCCAGGGGAGTCAGGAAGAGTGAAGAAGGCAGGAAAAGCATTGTGGAAAACCCTGCACTTCCTAAATCCCGAACCTCTGTGCTAGCACTACAGCTCTTTGCTGAGAGACATTAAAGAAAACTTAAAGGCCTATTCTCGAGATACCCCCCCCTCTGCATTTCCATACAAACTTTAGAATCGCCCTGTCAGATTCTTAAAAAGGAAAAAAAAAGTCTGCTGGGATCAGGAACTGCTGGAATCGACAGTTTAATTTGGGGAGAACTGACATCTTCATATCACCTTCCAATCACCCGGCAAAGCACGGTCTAACGCCTACATGAAGTTATATTAAGATTTTCTTTTTTTCTTTTTGAGCAGGTCTCACTCCATTGTTGCCCAGGCCTAGAGTGTAGTGGCCGTGGCGTCAGCCGTAGTCTCACAGCAACGCATCAAACTCACTGGCTGCAAGCGATCGGCTCGCTGCCCTCAAGCCTCCCGAAAGGCTGGGATAAAGCAGCATGCCACGACCATCGCCCCGGCCTTAGTTTTTCTATATACTA
>NC_033669.1:95748645-95761989 GCF_000165445.2 Microcebus murinus
ACGCCTTCTGGTTTTTTAAGTGTCTTTTTTTTTTTTGAGACAGAGTCTCACTTTGTTGCCCAGGCTAGAGTGAGTGCCGTGGCGTCAGCCTAGTCTCACAGCAACCTCAAACGTCCTGGGCTCAAGCCGATCCTTCCTGCCTCAGCCTCCGAGTAGCTGGGACTACAGGCATGTGCCACCCATGCCGCGGCTAGTTTTTTCGTATTATATATTAGTTGCCAATTAATTTCTTCTCTTTATAAGAGAGACGGCGTCTCCCTCTTGCTCATGCTGTTTCGAACTCCTGACCTCGAGCAAGTCTGCCGACCTCGGCCTCCCAGGAGTGCTAGGATTACAGGCGCTGAGCCACCGGGCGCGGCGCCGTCCTACAAAAGTCTTGTCAAAGAATGAAGCCGGAGGATTTGTGCTACCTGATTGCAAGACTTTCCGTAAAACCAGAGAAGACCCAGGGGTGTCGGCACAAGGAGGACGGAGGGTTGATGGACTGGAACGATGGCCCCACGGCGGACGCACACTGTGGGTAGGGTTGATTCCACGGAATTAAAGATGAGGCCCATCAAGGACCCGCTGAGAAAACGAGTTGCCGAGCTGGAGCCGGGGGCGGGAATCATAAAGCACATCTGACTTGCATCCAGATGATGTGAGAGCTCCCGGAATCCAAGAGGACAAAAGACAGTGCGCTTTCAGGAACGGACAGAAGTCTTGAGCAATGAGGACGGGGAAGGACCCTCGGTGGCATTAGTCACGAGGGGAGCGCGGAGTGGGACCGCGGCGCTATCTCGCTGCCCGCCCCTCAGCGTCTGAGACCGCAGAGACAGCGGCCAGCGCTGTGGACGAGGAGCAGCTGTGACTTGCGCCGGCTGCCGGGAACGGGGCGCTCCTCGGCAGGGGTGGGGGACATCTGGCGGCTGCTGGGGAAGTGGAACACATGCTTGCCCTTTGACCCAGCAACTCCCGTCCGGCTGGAATCTCATTCCCGAAAGCAATGAAAGCATGTGCCCCCCCCCCCCCCCCCCGTGCACACAAGACTGGAGTGCGCGTGTGCCGGCTTCTACTTGCAGTGACCCGGACTTGGAAGCAGCCCAGACGCCCGCCAGACGGCAGAGTTGCCGGCTTCTACTTGCAGTGACCCGGACTTGGAAGCAGCCCAGACGCCCGCCAGACGGCAGAGTGGAGGACAGATTGGGGCCGTGCTGCGGATCAGTGCCTGGCAGTGGGCGTGGCGACCGGGCGGTGTGGCCGGCAATGAGCCAGACACAACGGCGGGCACGATGCACGGCACGCCGGCGCTCCGCGCAGACAGGACCCATCTCGGGTGGAGAGCGGCCGGGCGGTGACTGTGGAAGGGCTGGGGGAGCTTTCAGGGGAGCTGAGGCGAGGTTGTCTCCAGTGTGGTGCAGGGTGTGATCTGCCCAGGTGCGTCCGTCTGTCCGGACCTTGCGGCGACGGCTGCGTTTCGGCCATTGCAGACCCCAGTGGAGCCGGGGAGGGGAAGCTGCCCGCGGCCTGCCTGCTGGCTGGCGACACACAGCAGGTGTTCTGTACGTGCAGGGCTGCACCTGCACCTGTGGAGCCTGTCCTACCTGCACATGGGGCCAGGGGAGGGCGGCGGGGAAGTGCCTGTGCGCCCCCCACACACACACCAAGCACCCCGTCTAGGTCCACACGACTGCGAAGCCTCATCTGTCCGGGAAGCTCCACTCGGGGTGTCCCTGCCCCACCCCCTCCTTAAGCACCACCGTGCTCGCTCATCAGGCTCCTGGTGGGGCTGGAGCCCCCCACCCAGACCCACAGATCCACGCTGTCTCCCTTGCCCCCCGAGGCCTGCCCGCAGAGCTGCACCCACGTGAGCACGCAGCAGGTGAACACGTGACCGGGCACAGGCGGGAGGCTCGGAGCGAGGGGCGTCCCTGTCGGCTCCCCGCCGTCAAGTGGCGAGGAGCCTGGGTGCACGTGGCCATCTCGGGCGCCAGCCGTGGCGATTCGTGGCACGGGCTGCACAGACGTCCTCGTTGAAAGGGGTTTGGGGGACAGTCCCAGACCCAGGCTGTCCCCACGCAGGGCTGTCTGCCGTCCACGCTGGGTGACCGTGGCGCCCCTTGCCCGGCCCAGCTTGCAGCCATTCTCATCCACTTCATTGGCTCTCGGAATATTTAGCAGCCAGCTCCCGCCCCCGCCCCGCTTCCGTCCACCCGCCCTCCGTCTCCCTGCACTGTGCGAAGCCGCTGTCTGTCGCCAGGGCGTGGGGGCCTCGCCTGCCCCTGTGCTGTCCGGCCCAGCAGCCCGGAAGCTCCCTGTCTCGCCTCCGTTCCGGGCGTCGGAGTTCCTGGCAGGCTGTGGGCGTCCGGGGCTGCACCTGCTGAAAGGAGCCCCGCAGCCCCTCGCCTAGAACCCGCTGCCCGTGCACGGAGTGGGGGGCGGTGTCCTTGGGGACAGCGTGTGGGGAGGCTCGGGGTCCTGCAGGGAGGGCGCGGGGGCTTTGCGGGGCCCCCTCTGGCTGCCTGTGCCGTCCTCGAACAGAGACACACCCTCACCCGGTCCCCCGGCCTGAGAGAGTGAGAGGGTGCAGGTCTCACCCCGCCCCGGCCTCCCTCTCTCCGTGCCCCTGCGTGCTGGCCGCTGGGGGTGGGTGGGCGGGTGCCCCGCGGCCTTTCCGTGCCTCCTGGGAGTGAGCTTTGCCGGCCCCACCGTGAGCCCTGGCTGTGAGGTGCTCCCCGGCTGTTAGGTGCTCCCAGGCTGTGAGGTGCTCCCCGGCTGTGAGGTGCTCCCAGGCTGTGAGGTGCTCCCCGGCTGTGAGGTGCTCCCAGGCTGTGAGGTGCTGAGGTGCTCCCCGGCTGTGAGGTGCTCCCAGGCTGTGAGGTGCTCCCCGGCTGTGAGGTGCTCCCCGGCTGTGAGGTGCTCCCAGGCTGTGAGGTGCTCCTTGGTTGTAAGGTGCTCCCCGGCTGTGAGGTGCTCCCAGGCTGTGAGGTGCTCCCCGGCTGTGAGATGCTCCCCGGCTGTGAGGTGCTCCTTGGTTGTAAGGTGCTCCCCGGCTGTGAGGTGCTCCCCGGCTGTGAGGTGCTCCCCGCACAGAGCTGAGGGCCTGCCCTCCATGCACCCCACGGCAGTGAGGTGCTCCCTTGCTGTGAGGTGCTCCCCGGCTGTGAGGTGCTCCCCGGCTGTGAGGTGCTCCCCGCACAGAGCTGAGGGCCTGCCCTCCATGCACCCCACGGCAGAGCCAAAGACCTCGGCCGCCGGGGCCTGGGGTGCTCCTGCCCCTGAGCTCTGGGCGCAGTGACCCCCAAGTGGGGCCTGTGGGGGCGGGCGGTGGGTGGATTGGCTCATTTGCTGGCTCCGTGGAAACTTGGCTGAGTACCTGCCCATGTCGGGGGTGGAGGTTCAGAAGGGATGAAGCTGATTTCGTCCAGGGAGATGCGTGGGTCAGCAGCCACTGTCAGACTCACTGGACTTACAGCCGAGGACCCGCACGGGAGTGAGCCGGGAGGCCTGGAGCATAGATATGAGGTGGAGCATCTGGGGGCCTCCTGGAGGAGGTGTCCCCTGAGCTCAGTCCTACAGGCACAGGGCAGCTCGGGGTAGAATCAAGCCACGGCCGTGAGCCGAAACAAAGCTCGTCTACACTGCCGCTTAGGCGGTGATTCCCTGGTGCTGGTTTGGGAAGCTCCGTCTCAAGCTCCGTGTCTCTCCCTGCACGCCCGTGACCTTTGCACTTTGGCTGGGAGGACTGGGAGACCCTGGGCTGGGCAGAGAACTCAGAGCTCCAGGCCACCGGCCCAGGCAGGGGACCGGGGCTTCCCCCGCGGGCGGGAGCTGGGTGCCCCGACAGACCTGCGCTGGGAAGACTGCGGGCTGCAGGGCCCCGCCCTGGGCGCCGGCCTGTCTCCCACCCAAGGGCTGGAGGCGTCGGGGCTCTTTCACGGCGGGTCCTTCAAAAACCGTTCGTGTAGGCAGCAGGCACAGCAGGACGACGGTCCCCGCGCTGGTTCAGACTCGGAACCCGCAAGGCGGGCGCCGTCCCCGTTCCGTAGACTGAGGGGGGCAGGGGGCCGCACACGGCCGCGGCCGTGTGCGTCCTGGTGGGCTCGCCCCGCGCCTCCCCGCTAAGGGCCTCCTCCCGTGCAGCGAGCATGACCTGGGGGAGGACATCTACGACTGCGTGCCGTGCGAGGACGGAGGGGACGACATCTACGAGGACATCATCAAGGTGGAGGTGCAGCAGCCCATGGTAAGCGGTAAGCCCCTGGCCCCGCCGCTCCCTGCAGGCACAGCGGAACTGCGGGGTGTCTGGAGGGCGGAGCATCCTGGGGACACCCCACCCCCACCCCGTGGAGGTGTCCCGAGGTGCCCCACGTGTGCTGCCGGGGGGGCTCTCGTCCTTCCTATCCGGGGAGCCCTGGGGTGGTGACTGTGGGCTTGGTCCACCCCACCTACCTCGTCTTGTTCTCTGCGGAGAGCGAGGGGCGGTGCTGGCCCAGTCACCCGCCGTGTGCCTTACGCTGCAGGGTCCGTCCCCACGCAGGCGCAGGCCGTAACCTCTCACCCCTGTGTGTGGCGGGGGTGGGGTGGGGTCTGGCGGGTGGGGGTGGGGCAGGCCGTGGTGCCCTCGGACCCCCAGGCTCCCGAGGGGCTGCCGGGGGCCACTGGCCCACCGTGGGGCTTTCGATGCCCTTGCCTTCCCTGGAGTAACGGGAAATCTCTCGGAAAGCAAACCTCGGTGTTTCCTTCCGTGTGGGAGTAGCCGGCCGATGATGGGGGTAAGAAAAGCCGGGGAACGTAAACAAGTCCCCAGAGGCCTTCCAGGGACCCCCTCCGTCCCCCACCGCACCCTGCCGCCTCCACCCGCGCACATGGGGAGTGATGAGGGGCGGCGGTGGGTACCTGGCACCTGGCCTGCTGCCAAGAGCAGGAATCCCACTGTGCCCTGCAGGGCCTGGCGGCGGCTTCCGTCCCCACCGTCCCCAGGGCTGGGCTCCGCAGAGGATGGGCTCGTTGTTGGGAGCGGAGGGGCAGCTCTGCTCCGGAGCCTTCCGGAAAGTCTGGTATCAGGGCAGGAAGGGCGATCCACGGCCCCTGCTGCTGGAGGGCCCAGTCACTCCCCCGCACTGGCCCGAAATGTCCTGGGAAAGCCTAGAGAGCCTTCCGGGTTTGGCCGTGAGCTCCGAGCGGGGCCCTCGCTTCCACGTCCCTTGAAGGCTGGGATCCTGGGGTGCACATGAGCACGTGGACTCCATGCCTGGGGCCTGCTCGGAGGGTCCCCGCCCCTAGGCCGAGCAGGCTGTCTCTGTGGGGACCCCTCTATGCCTGGCCAGAGACAACAGGGCGGGCAGTCCTGGAGCCTGCTGCTGTCCCTGGTTCTGAAGCACGTGGGAGGGGACAGGGGGCTGTTTGCAGAGCCTGCAGGTGGGGGAGCCATGCACGGCATCCTAACGCCCAGCCCTGGTCCTAACGCCCGGTGCTTTCAAGCTGTCCAGTAGATCGGGGGCTGGGGGACTCATGCTTCCTGCCAGGGTCCTTTGAGACAAGACAGCTGGTTTTATCTCCTCCCCGGTCATGTCTGGAACTACCCAAAGGGTCTGAGTGGAAGGTCATGAGATGGTGACTTCCTCCAAGAAAGAGAAAGCCAGGGGACGGCAAGTGCCACTTGCAGAGCCCAGGCGTGGGGGAGGCGCTGTGGGACCCCGGTCCCCGAGCCATCTCCTCTCCGCCCAGCCCGGCCCGCAGAGGGGCTGCACCCTGACTTCCAGGCTGTTGGCTGACTTGGGGGGAGGGCGTCCTGGATGTCCCCAGGCACAGCGTAGGAGGACAGAGTGGCCCCACTAACCGGTGCTGTCTCCTTTGTCTCCCATGCTCGCAGATTAGGTACATGCAGGTAAGTGGCCCGTAAGGGGAGGCCGGGGCCGTTCTGCCAGCACCACCTTCCCGGCCTCTGGGGGAGGCCCCAGACCTCCTTGGGAAGGCTCGGGACCCTGTCTCCAGGGTGACGCCATCAGGCACATGTGGTTTCGGGGGATCGTGCACCCCAATACCCGTTGTGAGGCCCCTAGCTGGGCTGGGCCTGGGCTTGGGAAGGAGCCTCGGGGGCTCCCACTTGGCCTAGTCTTGAAAGTTGCCCTGGAGAGCTGGGCCTGGTGGACTCAACCGGGACCTTGGGCACTGCTTAGAGGACGGTGACGGTCTCAGGGCCGACACAAGTAGTGGCAGCTCACAGCTGCCCGCACCGTTTCCACAGAGCCTCCTGCAGAGAAGGTTCCCTCAGTATAGGGGAACCCAAGGGCGGTGTTGGGGAAACCCGCCCCTGCCCCAGTGCCGGTCCCCCGCCCGGCGGCCAGCTGTGTCCTCCTGGAGGCGGGTGGCCCTGCTCTGGAGGCGTGACCCCAGTGACCCTGCCATCTTGGGTGCCCTAGGTGGACTCGTTATGGGGCAGCCTGGTCCATGGGGTGCTTGGCTCTGGGACTCCTGCGTGGTGGTGGGCGTGGCCCCAGGGAGCACCGCCCACCCCGTAGCGAGGACCCGTGCGCTCAGCAGGTGCTACGGCGAGTCCTCCCTTGCGCCCTGGAGGGGGCGGCTTCCGAGGCCCCAGTGTGGGGGAGAATCGAGACTCAGATCACAGGAACAGGAGCCTGGGGTTCTGGAAGCCTCCAGGCCTTGCTCGGCACTGTCCCCACATTGCATACCTGCCCCGTGCCTCAGTTTCCCCATCGGCAAGATGGATGGGAAGGCCCCGGGCCGCCTGTCTCCCTTCTTGCCTCACCGTTTAACCCCCAGAGATCTCGCCGCCAAACCCCAGAGGCGTCCTCTTGTCGAGAGGGGCGGGTGGCCGGGCCTTGCGGTGTGGGTGGCTGGCGGCCCGGCCCGCGGGGGTCCTGGCACGTGTCTCCTGTCCCTCCTCCAGAAGATGGGCATGACTGAGGATGACAAGAGGAGCTGCTGCTTGCTGGAGATCCAGGAGACCGAGGCCAAGTACTACCGGACGCTGGAGGACATCGAGAAGGTGAGCGTGGGCCACCGGGCGGCGGCCGTGGCTGCCTTGTGTCACCGCGGGGCCTCAGGTCTCCTGCAGTGCGGTCGTGAGGCCAGGACGTGGGCAGCTGTGCCCTGGGGCCCGGGGGCCGTCTCAGCCCTGCCGTCGGGCACCTCTGCACAGAGGAGGTGGCCGTCCCAGCACCTGCTGCTCTGAGCCCAGGTGCATGTGCCCACTGACATGTGTGTGCCACCGAGGGCCATGCCTGCCCTCTCTGCTCTGCTTCCCTCTGTGACCTGGGACCAGCAGCCACCCCAGGCAGCCGGAGCGTCCCGAGTGGAACGCGGTGGGGCTGGTAGCCTGCGGCAGACTCAGGGAAATGGCCGTTCTGCCTCCGAAGTCCCCTCTCCCTCTGCCCGCCGAGCTCCTGGGACACAGGTGGCTTCACCTGCCCCACCCCCTCCGGCCCCTGTGTCCTAGGAGGCCTGGCTTTAGGGCTTTGCCCTGTCACTTAGGTGTCCTCGTTGCCAACTGCCCGTGCTCACTGGGGCGAGACAAACAACACTGTTTTTAAGATAGAATCTCCCTGGTTGTGGAGTCCAGGGTGGCTGTGATGGGGACACCTAAGTGAGTCCTTCACTGTCCAGGGCAGTGGGGTGGCTCCCCCCAGGAGACCCGGGGTGCGCCTTGGGCCAGGCCTGCCATGCTCTGGCTGGGCCCTTCCTGCTGCCCCACCCAGCGCCTGGTGCCTGTCCCCCAGCCCATGCCCCATGGTCAGACATAAACCCACTGCACAGCCTGGTCCAGGGCCCCCTGCCCCAAGGCCAGGACACAAACCCATTGCACAGCCTGTCCCAGGGCCTCCTGCCCCAAGGCCGGGACACATACCCGCTGCATAGCCTGGCCCAGGGCCTCCTGCCCCATGGCCGGACACACACCCACTGCACAGCCTGGCCCAGGGCCTCCTGCTCCAAGGCCGGGACACATACCCGCTGCACAGCCTGGCCCAGGGCCTCCTGCCCCAAGGCCAGACACAAACCCACTGCACAGCCTGGTCCAGGGCCCCCTGCCCCATGGCCAGACACAAACCCACTGCACAGCCTGGTCCAGGGCCCCCTGCCCCAAGGCCAGGACACAAACCCACTGCACAGCCTGTCCCAGGGCCTCCTGCCCCAAGGCCGGGACACATACCCACTGCATAGCCTGGCCCAGGGCCTCCTGCCCCATGGCCAGACACACACCCACTGCACAGCCTGGCCCAGGGCCTCCTGCCCCAAGGCCGGGACACAAACCCGCTGCACAGCCTGGCCCAGGGCCCCCTGCCCCCTTGAAGCGCAAGCTCTTTGTCATCCTGGTCATGCCATCTTCTGGAGGAGGGACAGGAAAACGTGCCAGGGACCCCGCGGCCGGGCTGCCGCCGCCGCACCGCAAGCCCGGCCACCTCCCCTCTCGACAAGAGACCCTGGGTTGGCGACAGAATCCTGGGGTTAAACGGTTAGGCAAGAAGGAGAAAGGCGGCCCGGGCTTCCACATTCTTGCCGATAGGGAAACTGAGCACGGCAGGTACGCAATTGGGACAGTGCGAGCAAGCTGGGCTTCCACCGGCTCCTCCTTGATCTGAGTCAGATTCTCCCCCACACTGGGGCCCTCGAAGCCCCAGTGCGCAAGGGAGGACTCGCCGTAGCACCTGATGAGCGCACATGTCCTCGCTACGGAGTGGGCGGTGCTCCTGGGCCACCGCCCACCACCACCAGGAGGTCACAGAGCCAAGCACCCCAGGACCAGGCTGCCCCCATAAACGAGTCACTAGGGCACCAAGATGGCAGGTCCACTGGGGTCACGCCCCAGAGCAAGGGCAAACCCGCCTCCAGGAAGGACACAGCTGGCCGCCGGCGGGAGCACTGGGGCAGGGCGGTTTCCCCAACACGCCTGGGTTCCCTATACTGAGGAACTTCCTCTGCAGAGGCTCTGGGGAAACGGGCGGCAGCTGAGCTCCACTACATTGGTCGGCCCCCGAGACCGTCGCCATCCTCCAGCAGTGCCAAGTCCGGCCTGAGTCCACCAGGCAGTCTCCAGGGGCAACGTGCAAGACTAGCAAGCGGGGAGCCCGAGGCTCTCCCAAGCCAGGCCCAGCCCAGCGAGGGGCCTCACAACGGTATGGGTGCACGATCCCCCGAAACCACATGTGCCTGACGGCGTCACCGGAGACAGGTCGACCTCGAAGGAGTTGGGGCCTCCCACAGAGGCCGGAAGGTGGGCTGGAGAACGGCCCCGGCTCCCCTTAACGGCCATTACCTGCATGTACCTAATCTGGAGCAATGGAGACAAAGAGACAGCACCGGTTAGTGGGGCCAACTCTGTCCTCCTACGCTGATGCCTGGGACTCCAGGACGCCCTCCCCGCAAGTCAGCCAAACAGCCTGGATCAAGGCGCAGCTCTGCGGGCCGGGTGGGCGAGAGGAGATGACGCGGACCGGGGTCCACACGCCTCCCCACGCCTGGGCTCTGCAAGTGCACCTGCGTCCTGGCGTTTTCTTTCTTTGGAGGAAGTCCATCTCACGACCTTCCACGCAGACCTTTGGTAGTCCAGACATGAAAGGGGAAGAGATAAAAACAGCTGTCTGTCCTCAAGGACCCTGGCAGGAAGCATGAGTCACCAGCCCCCGATCGACTGGACAGCTGAGAGCCCGGGCGTTAGGACCCGGGGCTGGGCGGTTAGGATGCCGTGCATGGCTCCCCACCTGCAGGCCTCTGCAAACAGGCCTGTCCCTCCCACGTGCTCAGAACAGGACAGCAGCAGGCTCAGGAACTGCGGCCCTGTGCCTGCCAGGCATAGAAGGGCCCCAGAGACAGCCTGCTCGGCCCCTGGGGGGGGACCTCCGAGCAGGCCCCAGGCATGGAGTCCACGTGATCATCTGCACCAGGGATCCCAGCCTTCAAGGGACGTGAACGAGGGCCCCCTCGGAGCTCAACGGCCAGACCAGAAGGCTCTCTAGGCCTTTCCCAGGACGTTTCGGGCCAGCCGCGGGGGGAGTGACAGGGCCCTCCCAGCAGCCGGGGCCGTGGATCGCTTTCCTGCCCTGATACCAGATTTCCGGAAGGCTTCGGAGCAGATAGCTGCCTCCGCTCCCAACAACGACCATCCTCTGCAGAGCGCAGCCCTGGGGACGGGGGGGGCAGGGCTTCCGCTTACCATGCTGGCGCACCCACACCTTGATGGATGGTCCATCGTAGATGTCGCCTCCGTCTGCACGCAGCAGTCCTAGATGTCTCCCCCAGGTCAAATGCCTGATGCCGGGAAGGAGGCCCTTAGCGGGGGAAGCGCGGGCGAGCCACCAGGACGCACACGGGCCGCGGCAAGTGCGGCCCCCTGCCCCCTCAGTCACGGAACGGGACGCGCCCGCCTTTGCGGTTCCGAGAATGAACCCAGCGCAGGGACCTCGTCCTGCTGTCCTGCTTGCCTACAACCGAACGTTTTTTGAAGGACCGCCCGTGAAAGAGCCCCGACGCCATCCAGCCCTTGGGGGAGACAGGCCGGCGCCAGCGGGCCCTCAAGCCCGCAGTCTTCCAGCGCAGGTTCTGGTCGGGCACCAGCGCCCGCCGCGGGGACCCCCGTCCTGCCTGGGCGGTGGCCTTGGCTTCGAGCTCTCTGCCCAGCCCAGTGTTTCCCAGTCCTCCCAGCCAAATGCAAAGGTCACGGGGCGTTGCAGGAGAGACACGGAGCTTGAGACGGAGCTTCCCAAACCAGCACCAGGGAATCACCGCACTAAGCGGCAGTTGTGACGAAGCTTTGTTTCGGCTCAACGGCGTGCGATTCTACCCCGAGCTGCCCTGGCCTGTGACTGGCTCAGGGGACACCTCCTCCAGGAGGCCCAGATGCTCCACCTCATATCTATGCTCCAGGCCTCCCAGCTCACCGTGCGGGTCTCGGCTGTAAGTCCAGTGAGTTCTGCAGTGCCTGCTGACCCACGCAATCTCCCTGGAAAATCACTTTCATCCTTCTGAATCCACCCCCGACATGGCAGGTATCAGCCAAGTTTCCACGGAGCCACAAATAGCCAACCACCCACCGCCCCCCCCAGGCCCCATGGGTCACTGTGCCAGAGCCCAGGGGCAAGGAGCACCCCAGGCCTGCGGCCGAGGTCTTTGGCTCTGCTGTGGGGTGCATGGAGGGAGGCCAGCCCTCAGCTCGTGGCGGGGAAGTACCCACAGCGGGGAGCACTCAACAGCGGGACACCTCACAGCCCTGGACCCTCACAGCCGGGAGCACCTCAAGCCGGGAGCACCTCACAGCAAGGAGCCTCACAGCCGGGGAGCACCTCACACTGGGAGCACCTCACAGCAAGGGGAGCACCTCCAGCCGGGGAGCACCTCAAGCCTGGAGCCCCTCACAGCTGGAGCACCTCTCACGCAAGGCGAGCACCTCACAAGCCGGGAGCACCTCACAGCGGGAGCAACCTCACAGCCGGGAGCACCTCACAGCCCTGGAGCCTCACAGCCTGGGGAGCACCTCACAGCAAGGGAGCAACCTCAACAAGCTGGGGAGCACCTCACAGCCGGGGCTCACGGCGGGCCGGCAAAGCAACTCCCAGCGAGGCACGGAAAGGCCGCGGGGCACCGCCCACACCCAGCGGCAGCACCAGGGGCACAACGGAGAGAGGGAAGGCCGGCGGGGGTGAGAACCTGCACCTCTCACTCTTCTCAGGCTGGGGGACCGGGTGAGGGCGGTGTCTCTGTTCGAGGACGGCAAGGCAGCCAGAGGGGGCCCCGCAAAGCCCCACGGCCTCCCTGCAGGACCTCCGAGCCTCCCCAACGCTGTCCCAGGACACCGCCCCACTCCGCGCACGGCAGCCGGGTTTCTAGGCCGAGGGACTTGCGGGGCTCCTTCCAGCAGGTGCAGCCCCGGACCCACAGCCTGCTGGGAACTCCGACGCCGGAACGGAGGGCGAGACAGGGAGCTCCGGCTGCTGGGCCGGACAGCACAGGGCAGCGAGGCCCCCACGCCCTGGAGACAAGACCAGCGCTTTCCGCACAGGCAGGGAGAGGAGGGCCGGTGACGGAAGCGGGGCGGGGGCGGTGAGCTGGCTGCTAAATATCCGAGAGCAATGAAGTGATGAGAATGTGCAAGCTGAGGGCCGGCAGGGGCGCACGGTTCACCCAGCGTGGACGTGCAGACAGCCCTGCGTGGGACAGCCTGGGTCTGGAACTTCCCCAACCCTTTCAACGAGACGCTGTGCAGACCCAGCGCCACGAATCCACGGGCTGCCCCGAGATGCCCACGTGCACCCAGGCTCTCCCACTTGATCGGCGGGAGCGAAGCAGGGACGCCCTCGCTCCGAGCCTCCCGCCTGTGCCCGGTCACGTGTTCACGCTGCTGCGTGCTTCCAGTGGTTCGCAGCCTGTGGGCAGGCCTGGGGGGCCGGGGGAGACAGGTGGAAATCTGTGGGTTCCTGGTGGGGGGCTCCAGCCACCAGGAGCTGGACGAGCGAGCGCGGTGGTGTTAAGGGGGGTGGGGCAAGGGACGCCCGAGTGGAGCTTCCGGAAAATGGCTTAGCAGTCCGTGTGGACCTAGACGGGTGCTTGGTGTGTGTGTGGGGGGCGCACAGGCACTTCCCCGCCGCCTCCCCTGGCCCATGTGCAGTAGGACAGGCTCCAAGGTGCAGTGCACCGCTGCACGTACAGACCTGCTGTGTGTCGCCAGCAGGCAGGCAGGCGCGGCACTCCCCTCCCGGCTTCCACTGGGGTCTGCAACGGCCGGAACGCAACGTCGCCGAGAGGTCCCTGGAACAGATGGACGCACCTGGTGCAGAATCACACCCTGCGCCACGCTGGAGACAACCCGCCTCAGCTCCCTGAACTCCCCAGCCCTTCCCGCATCACCGCCCGGCGTTCCACCGAGATGGGTCCTGTCTGCGCGGAGCGCCGGCGTGCGGTGCATCGTGCCGCCGTTGTGTCTGCCATTGCCAGCCACACCGCCGGTCGCCGCGCCCACTGCCACACTGAATCGCAGCAGGCCCCAATCTGTCCTCCACTCTGCCGTCTGCGGGCGTCTGGGCTGCTTCCAAGCCGGGTCACTGCAAGTAAGAAGCGCACACGCGCACTCCATCTTGTGTCAGGGGGGGGGGGGGCCCACATGCTTTCATGTTTCGGGAATGAGATCCAGCCGACGGGAAAGTTTGCTGGGCCAAAGGGCAAGCATGTGTTCCACTTCCCCAGCAGCCGCCAGATTCCCCCACCCTGCCGAGGAGCAGCCCATTCCCGGCAGCCGGCGCAAGTCACAGCTGTCCTCGTCCACGAGCGCGGCGCGTCTCTGCGGTCCTCAGACACTGAGGGGCGGGCAGCGAGAATAGCCGCTGCGTCCCACTCGCGGATCCCCTCGTGAAA
>NC_033669.1:95770193-95781248 GCF_000165445.2 Microcebus murinus
CTGCAAAAGGCTCCCGTGGCGGGGCTGTCACCGCCGGGACCCACGGGCGGCCCCCGTCCTCCGTGGACTTGCAGCGGGACTCGCCTGTGTCGGGCCGCAGGCGTGGCGCTGGTCCGACGCTGCCGGAACCCACTGCATTAATCGTGCCGGCCGGTGGCCCCTCTGACGCCCCGGCCCTCGTCATGGGGAGGTCACGCCACAGGTCGCCTGGAAACAAGACGTCACCGTAGGGGCCTGCGTGTGTTTATCTGGGTCTGGCCTTAAGCCCTTCGTGCGCGGTGTGTTGATGGGGGGGGGGGGGCGTGCGACCAGACTGGCCTGCTGGAGCTCAGTGGGGAAGGAGTGGGATTCCGGAAGCTTCTAACCAGCTGACATGGGATGGGCTGGGGCCAGAGGGTGGCAGGGTCCCCGAGGTTCCCTGAATGGGCAGTGCAGGGCGGCCCAGGGACCTGGGTTTTGGGGTCAGTTACAGCTCGTCTGAGTCTGTTCTTGGCCGTTGAGGGCCTTGGGGCCTTGTGCACGTCCCCAGTCCTGTCTGAGCCTCCATGTCCCCCTGGGTGGCCCGGTGACAGCAGCAGCCCAGGGGCGTCCAGCCCAGGTGCAGAGTGACACTCGGGGTGCGGCATGTCTTCCGGGCACCACCGCCTGCTCTCGCCTGCGGGAGGAGCCGTGCTGAGCCCGCCGGCCCTGGAGCCCGTGTCCTGTCCGGTTCATTCTCCAGACTGGCCGGTGGCCTCGCAGATGTCCCCCTGTGGCCCTCCCGTCCTGCTGTGGCCGGGGCTTCTGAGGCTTTTGTTCAGTGTGCAAAAGGAGAAGAAACCTTTACTCTAATTGCTTCCAGAGTTGGTGGGTTTTAATCAACCTTCATATTAAAATTCTCAATTTAATAACAAGATTTAAGGCTCAGGTCCCGCTTAGCCTGTGCCGTGGCGCAAGACAGGGAGGTGGGCCCTGCGTACCGTGGGGACACGTCCACGCAGGCGCCGTGCTCAGGGCCCCACCCCTGCCTGTGGACACAAGACCCAGCCATGGTACATGTGGCTGTGGGGACACATCCATGCAGGCGCCACGCCCAGGGCCCACGCCCCCACCTGCCCACACGGGGCCCGGCGTGGTGCTCTACCCGGGAGTGGCTGGAAGGGGCGCGCCATCCAGGACCAGGCTCACGTTTTCCTCGGAGTCAGAGTCTGGGCCTCTCGGCGCCGGAAGCTTCCCCGCAGGCCCGTGCGGGGGAGAATCTCAGGGTGGCCTGAGAACCTGCCCGCAGCGGGGCCTGTTGGATCTTGGGACCTCAGGAGCCCCCGACCGTGTGTGAGGACAGTGACGTCTGTCCCGTGCCTGAGCCGGCTCTGGAGTGACACGTTCCTGGGTGGACAGCGTCACCAGCCCCTGCTTTGTTCTTACGAGCTCAGAACTGCAAGGTTGGGAAGGAAGTGGGGGTTGCCTGGTCCCAAACCCCCAGGCTGCAGGGAGAGGAGTCGTGCCCGGGCCCACGTGGCAGAGCTGGGGTCCCCTTGGGCTCTGCGTTGGGAACGTACCACCAGGGCCAGCGTCCACGGAAGCCACGCCAGCTGCAGGCCCGCTGCCCAGCCCGGGCCCCGTGCAGGCGCCCACTTTGGGGGAGCAGCACCTGTGCTGGAGAGAGAACGGCCCTGCGACCATCGCGACCCGCTCCCGAGACTGCCCCGAGCTCCCCGGAGCAGGAGGACCGCAGACGTGTGCGGACACGGCGCTCCCAGAGCGGTACCACTGCAGCGCCGAGGACACAGGCCCGGCCTTCCTGGCCAGACTGTCACCTATTAACTGGTGACCCTCAGCACGTTCACGGAGACCTCGGTTTCTCCGCCTAAAGATGTGGGCTAGTCGCTCCCTCTTTTGTGAGTGGGTCACAGGGTCACTACGCCCAGCGGCGGTAGCCTGGAGAGTGGCGGCTCTCTCATCCCGTGGCCCCGACGTCCTCAGCTGGCTCGAGTCTCCTGCCGCGGGCTCCCCTGTCGTGGGGGGACAAGGACAGGGCTCTCAGGTCAAGTGTTAGGTGACTCAAGGCCCTGAGGTTCCAGAGGCCAGGAACCGGGGTTGCGGTTAGGAGAGGTGTCAGCCCTGGGGGACAGCTCGTGGGCCCAGTTGGGGACAGAGGAGAAGGCGGCGTGACTAAGGAGACCACGCCGGGCACCGACATGAGAGACGGTGACGGGAGGGACAGTGATGGCTGCAGGAGGGCAGCGCGAGAGGTTCCTCCTCCGGACCCTCCTGTTCCCCCCAGACCCTGGGGGGCCACACAGCCACGTCTCTCCTCTGGGTGAGGGGTGGGATGCTCAGTGCCGATGTCACCTGCTTGTGGAACCCCACGCCGTGTGGCAGCAACAGGGTAGCACGGCCCCGACCTGGCACAGCGCCGGGGTGTTGGGGTGGGGGGGCCGTGGCCAGGCCAGGCTCCGTGCTCAGGGCCTGGGGCAGGGGTCCGAGGCTTCCTGGGGTCCGTCAGCCTGGGGAGTCTAGGGGTGGGACGGGGACTCGAGAACTCCCCCCGAGCCCGGCTGTGACCCGAGACAGAACCACAGAAGGGGCCTGCTGGGCCCGGGGAGAACGGAGCCCCCTTCCCAGCCCCCGGCAGCCCCCTTGGCCTGGCGGCGCTTCAGGAAGGGGGAGAAGGAGCCACCGGCAGCCACGTGGGAAGAACAAAACTGAGAGACGTGTTCACGGGCGAGGAGCTCTCACGGGAGAGACCGTCGGCCGTGACAGACACACAGGGGCCCGCTGCGGACAGAGGGCCTTGCTAACCGCGTGTGCGTGTGCCCCCCAGGCTCCTGATCTACGGGGAGTACTGCAGCCACATGGAGCACGCCCAGAACACGCTGAGCCAGCTGCTGGCCAGCCGGGAGGACTTCCGGCAGAAGGTCGAGGTAAGGGGCATTCCGGCGCTAGGTGCGGCTTGCTGGCCGGAGCGCGGAGCACCAGCCTCTCTTGTGCCCATTTCCAGGGAGCTGGGGACCGGAATATGATCCTGTTTTGCAGAGTTTTTTCTTTTGCGTTCTGTTTGTCAGTGGAGCTGGCTGGGCCCAGGTCACTGTCTTGGGTGGGAATGCAGCCTGAGTCCCCAGGGTGCCATGGAGGAATGGCATCGAGACCAATTTGTGACCCACCCCTGACCCTGGCCTCTGTTGAACCAGGGGGTCCCTGGTGACATCTGCTGGGAGCTGTGGGCCACCCCCCGAATCCTTACCCCAGGCCCTGGCCGGTCTGTGGTTCTCACAGGAGCCCCTCCCAGGCCCCCGTCCCCAGCCGCGGTTCCTGTGCTTTGCCTGGTCAGTGAGACCTGTCCCCAGAGAGGAGCCTGGTGCTCAGGCAGTGGTGGGGCAGGATGTTCCCCAGGAAATGCTCGATGCCCCTGAGTCCCGGCACCCGTGGGGCCCCTGGTTCCTAAGTGTGACCCCGAAGCTCTGCTCGAGATCTCTGCCTTGTTCTTTCCGAGGGCAGGCGGGAGCGGGGTGGCTGGGGGAGGCCACTGCCCTTTCCAAAGGACCTGGCCCGGAGGAAAGAACAGCCACGTCCAGGCAGGCCCAGTGGGCGCCAGGCGGGGGTCCTTTAGAATCCCGGTGTCTGGCTGCGTCTGGCAGCACCAGTGCAGACGCCTCGGGGTGGGAGGGGTGGCCTGTCCCCGCCCCCACTGCTGTGACCCCCAACCTGTCCCTGCACCCGCCTGGTTCGTGGACCAGCGCTGGGAGCCCGGGCGGAGAAGGCCCAGACGTCTGGGCCGAGTTTGGGGCTCAGGGCTCCCCGCCAGGCCCGGGGGTGGCGAGTGGGCAGGCGCTCCCCGGGGAGGGCGCCCCTCACCGCCCGGTCACCCCCAGGAGTGCACGCTGAAGGTCCAGGACGGCAAGTTCAAGCTGCAAGACCTGCTCGTGGTGCCCATGCAGAGGGTGCTCAAGTACCACCTGCTCCTGAAGGTGAGGCCCCGGCGCCGCACCTGCGCAGCCGTCCCTGCCAGCATCACGCACAGCCTGCCAGGCACGGCCGTGGCCCCTAGACAGATCGAGTTGAATGTGAACAAATTAAATAAGTCTGTACTCAGCTTGTGGTCACACTCAATACACGCGATCATTACCACAGTAAATGCAGCAAACGACGAAGGTCAGTAAGAGGTCCCAGAAACTGAAAGAGACAGAAAAGCATCCTCAGACCAGGAACGAGGGAGCTGCTGTGGTTGCTCAGTTAACCAAGTCTCTGAGCTCCCTGGTGGCCGCAGTGGAGATGGAAATAGGAAGGCCTTCAGGAGAGACAGGCCTGGGAGGGAGACCCTGGTTTCTGCAAGGTTTTTGTGACTTATCGTGACCTGCTGGTGTGGCACCCTGCTGTGGCTGCCACAGGTTCCCTTCCCATGGCATGCCCCCCCCACTGCCCCCATTATCCACGAGATTTGGGAGCACCCCTGCCGAAAAGTGGGGTGTCGCTGTGTAGGGGGCCGGCGCTCTCTGGCCTTTGGAATTGGGCGGCTGAACGAACGCCAGGGCCGTGGGTGGGGGTGGCTTTGTCCTGAGCACGGCCTTGCCCTGTGCACACCCCCCCCCATGCCAGGTGGGGGTCAGGGCAGGGGCTGGGGTCCCCGAGGGGTCACACCAACACCCCTCTCACCCTGCCAGGAACTACTGAGCCATTCTACTGACCGGCCTGAGAGGCAGCAGCTCAAAGAAGCACTGGAAGCCATGCAGGTGTGTGGGTAAACTGAGGCAGGGAGCGGCCAGGCCAGCGTGGGGCCAGGCACACCACGCCTGCGTACTGGGACTCGAATGGGGATCCTTAGCGAGCGCGGTTGTGACCTAGTCCTTTCCCTGGACGGCAGGTGTCGGGGCAGACGCCAGGTGAGTGGTGGGAGGCAGAGGGGTGGGCGCAGGGACTGCAGGCTGGGGGCTCCCCGGATTCCCCCCCAGCCTCCCCTGGCCAGCGAGGACTCCCGGGAACCCCCTCCCCTGCCTCCCCGCCCTCCGGACACCCAGCCCTGAGGCTTTGCCTCTGAGACGCCCCCCTGCCCTTCCCTCTGCTGCTTGCCCAAGGCGTTTTTGCTCCCGACTGGTTCAGGGCCAGCCACTCCCCTCCCCGTGTCCCCACAAGCTCAGCTCGTGTCCCCCACCTGCTCAGGAAACTGTCACTCTGCCCCCCGAGCCCGGCACGGGCTTCTCGCCCTGGCACTCGAGGCCTCCGCGGGTACTCGCTCCCCACCTGGCTGCGTGTTGACCGCAAGCGCCCCATTCAGGGCGAGCTTGAGCTCCGAGCTCCGGAACGTGCCGGACACTTGCCCGCCGCTGGGTGTGCGCTCTGGCCGCCCTTCCTCCCGCGCCTGCTGCGCCCTCGGCCTTTGCGATGAGCACGGCATCTCCCCGCGAGGATGCCCCTCCCTGGGCCCTGGACCGGGGACTCCCACCCCAGACCCCCGGGCAGACCTGCTCATGCCACCCCTCCCCGGCCACTGTGCCGGCGTGGTCACCTGTGTCCCCGGGCTGGGCACAGTGCCCGGCGCGTGGGAGGATGGCGTCTATCGGCTCCTGTGCAGGGCCGCAGCCCTGACCTCTGCCCCCAGCAGCCTCCTGGGCTTTGCACCTTCTCTCCCGTCCCCAAGGGCCTCTTTCAGGGGCTCCTTCCTGCTGGGGGAGGGGACAAGGCTGTAATCTGTCTCTACCCGCAGCTGCCACGGGGCCCCGGGGTGGGGAGGAGGACCCGCCGCTCGGCCGTGCCTGTGCGGAGACTTCCCTGAGCAGGCCTCGTGGTCCGGGAGCAGTGGACCCCAATACGTGCCCGTGTGGGTGTGGGCGGGACCTCAGATCCCTGCCACCGGGGTCCCCTGGCAGCACCCGGGGAGCGATGCCTCCTGCCGTGACAGGCTGGCGGGGACCTTCCCTGCTCAGGCTGTGCTGCCCGAATCCACCTGTGCCCCCAGCACCCGCCTGGCCTGCCCGCCGTGAGCCCCACGCACGGCGCGTGAGCCAGCGAGGGTCCCTTGTCCCGGGGGCCGAGAGGCGGGGACAGCAGGTGCGGTGGGCTGTGGCCCGTGTTCCGCACGCCCGGTGTGGGGCTCTCGCCAGCGGGCGGCTGGGGCCCTGGAGAGCGTGGCTGACTGTACCCCACGAAGACCCCGGCCCGCCCTCCCCGTCCTTAGAGCCCTGAGACCCGAGGGTTGGGGGGTTGCCAGTGTCCCCACCCACTCCCAGCATGCTGTGGGAGCCCCCCACGCCGCCGTGTGAGCCGTCACTGTAGTTGAGCTTGATTTCCTCCCGGGCACTGAGAGCTCACTCCTGGGAAGGCAGCGTCTGGTGGGGTGGCCACTCTGCCTCCGCAGCCCCGAGACCCGTCCCCGAGGGAGCTGCAGCCACGGGTCCGAGCTCCGCAAATGGGGTACGACCCCGTGTGGGCAGCAGAGCAGGGGTTCCGCTCACCTGCCCGTCCGCTCCACCGGCGTCCGTCCGCACTGTCCCAGGCCAGAGTGCCCGCACTTGTCACTGGGCTACCGCAGGGGCTCAGAGCCTGTCCCTGCCGGTGGCGCTTTGTCTCTGGGACGCGTCTCTCATTTTAAAGGCAAACGGACGAGAAGGGCGCCCTTCCCTCAGGGAGGCTGCCTGCGTGCCTGCGTCCTGCCAGGATGGAGGCCGGGGGTGGGGACAGTGAGGTCTCCCGGGCCAGGAGCGGGCGGGAGGGGCCCACTCCCCAGCCCTGGGCCCCAGGGCAGCTGCGGGTGGGCACGGTGCGGCCCCTCCCCCACCGGGACGGGATTTCCGCCCCGCAGCCCCCGTGGGCTGGTCGGCCACCACCTGTGTGGCCCTGGTGCCTGCCTGGACGCTGGGACTTTCTCAGGCGGGTGCTGCTCTCTGGCGGCCAGCGGGGGGGTTGCAGCAGGGGGGATGGCGCCGTAGCAGGGACACCCAGACCTGGGTGGAGGGACTTAGCAGGGACACCCAGACCTGGGTGGAGGGACCTGCTGAGCCCTCGCTCCGCCCAGGCCCCGAGGGGAGATGGTGGCTTCCTGGGGCCCGGGGGCTTCCCACGAGTGCACGTGTGGGTTGGTCCCGTCTAGGTGGCTCTTCGTGGCCTGACTTGGGTTCTCTTCTTACTGCGAGGAGGGCCGGGTGCTGGGGCAGAATGGAGCCGGCCCGGCTGGGACCGAGCCCAGCAGCCTTGGGGCAGCGTGTTCCCTCCCCGCCCTGTCTCCCCTCTGCTGGGTGGGGCCCAGCTTGTCTCGGGGCAGGACGCCCCACGCCCCCCACACCGGCAGCGCCCCTGACCCGGTTCTGTCCTTCCAGGACCTGGCGATGTACATCAATGAAGTCAAGCGGGACAAGGAGACCTTGAAGAAGATCAGCGAGTTCCAGAGTTCCATAGAGAACTTGGTGAGCGCAGCCGCTCTGCGGGCCGGGGCAGGGCGGGCGGGACGGCGTGTCTGAGATGTCACGGTCCCAATACCTGCTGCGTCCAGGGCCAGAGGGTGGTGCTGGCAGCTTCCGCATCCCATCTGGGGCGTCTGGCACTTGCTCTGCGTCACCCGTGTCAGCCGTGCCCAGTGCCCGGTGTGTGGGGACAGCCCTCTGCCTGGGGGCGGGGACGGGGCTAGTGTTGACCTCCTGGCCCCGTTCTTACTGCCCCACCTAGATGGAGATGCCTCAGGTCCAGGAGAACTGGCGGCTCCACGGGCCCCAGCCCGTCCTCATCTTGCCGCCTGCAGGAGGCAGTACGGGGGGTTCGGTCCCAGGGAGGGCAGGGCCTGTGGTCACCCTGCGACTCAGAGTTGATCAGGCAGGGCAATGCCTTGGGGGGCCCTGTCCCCAGCGATGCCTCAGGGGGCCCTGTCCCAGGCCTGCTCCGTTGGAGGCCATCACGTCCTGCCTGGGGAGAGGAGATGGGCCGTGCCAGCCAGTGCCAGCCTCTCCGGATCGGCTGGCTGTTACCCGCGTTTCTCCACCTCGAGCTCTGCACGTCTGGGCTGGGTGATCGCGGTTGTGGGACCCGTCTGTGCACCACGGATGCCGCGCGGCCCCCTGGCCTCACCCCGCAGGTGCCCGTCGCACCTGCCCCCGGCCCCACCGAGTGATGACAGCCAGCCGTGTCTGCAGACACTGCAGGGTGTCCCCTGGGTGCGAAGCCACCTGGCTGGGAACCGCTGGCTTTCACGCCAACACCTTCACGCCGGTGAGTTTCACCGGCACGGAAGCCTTGGCAGAGGAAGCCCGCAGACGCCCGGGCCGCTCCGGTGCCCGTGGCCGGAAGAGCCCAGAGGGAACTCCCCGCGCACACGGGAAACGTCCACGACGTGTCGTCAGTGAGAGCGAGAAGAGAAGTTTCCGAACGGCACCATGTTTCTGCCCCTTTCTCTTCATCTTACAAAGAAATGGAAACGACTGAGAGCAGAGGTCGAGCGAGGCTGGCTGGGCCCGCGCCGTCAGTGCCTGGCGCTGCCCTGCGTGCCCGTGTCCAGCACGTGGCATTTCTAAACGCTGCGCAGCGGGCGGGCTTTGCTTTCGGAGCACGAGGAAAGAAGTTGGTTTTGCTTTTTGCGGCTTTACACACGAGCGACACATGTCCGTTTGATAACCGGATGAGACGGCGGCCGCCAGCAGGGTGGGGCAGTCCTGTGAACCCAGAGCAGGCGGGGCGGTGCTCTCGGGCTCTGCGCCTCGGTGGTGAGAGACGATGCCCGAGTGGAGGGGCAGCAGGTGCGCGCCCCGCCCCGTGTGACTCCAGAGCTGCCCTTGGGCACCGCCCTCAGCCCCACCGAGGCTCAGCCCTGTGCACGTCTCCAAGTGTGCCCTCCACCGCCCGTCTGCATAGACGCTGCCTTTGGGGGCCGTGTCAAGGGAGAAGGACCCCCCACCCCCCGCCAGCGTCAGGGGAGCAGCGGAGACACAACCGAATAGAGGAGAAGACACACCCTCAGCAGACTCAGCAAGCAGAGTGGGACTGACTCGGAGCCTCTCCCTGTGGACGAGGGACCGCCGCCCGCCCCGCCGTCCGCCCTCCATGTGATGAGCGCCGTTTGTTCTCTCACTCGGCGCGCGGGGCTGGCCTGGCCGTCTGGCTCTTCCTGCAGGCCCTGCTCTGGGCTCCACCCTGTGGACGTGACTGCACCGCCCGCCTCTCTGTTCCCAGCACTGCTGGGCGTCCTGGGCGGGCTGGCCGGGGAGGGTCCGAGGCCCCGGGGCCCGTTGCTCCTGCAGCTTCTGCACCCCCCGTCTACACACCACCCGGGTGGTTCCCGCGGAGACCGCAGCGGGCGTGTGCGGCTGCCCTCGCTCCGAGGGGCGCTCCGTGCTGACGCCTCTCCCTGTCTTCTCCAGCAAGTGAAACTGGAGGAGTTCGGGAGGCCGAAGATCGACGGGGAGCTCAAAGTCCGGTCCATCGTGAACCACACCAAGCAAGACAGGTGAGCAGAGCGGGGCAGGTGGCCGCGGGGCTGGCTGGCCGGCGTCCGTGGCGTCCGGCACTGCGTTCCCGGGAGCCCTGCTCCCGAGTGGCTCTGGAAACGGGGCCTTCCTGGGGAAGGCGCGGCCGCCGGGCGGCTTTGTGTCGTTCAGTTTTAATCGCTTCCTTCCTTTCTTTGAGAGCCTCGGGGAGCTGCGTCAGCCGGCGGCTGCCACGGGTGGGGCTGCCCTGCCCGTGGAGGGAGGGCGGGTGGGGAGCTGGGGGCAGCCGAGAGCAGGGCCGGCCCCCCACGATCTCTCAGTCTGCGGGGGCCGAGACAGACCCAGCCTGGCCCGCTGAGCTCTGTTTCCATGTCTGCGGGGAGGGCGAGGGCGGGTGACCGGGAGGCTGGGACACGCTGGCACGGTCTGTGCTTACTCCTGTCCTCCGTGTGCACTCACGTGTGCGAGGGCTGGGGCTATGGCAGGTTCAGGCCCTGCCCTCTCGGGGGCCCCAGTCTAGTGGGGGGTGGAGACGGGACCTGGCCGTGACCCTCAGGGGCCAGTGCCGTGAGGACGGCCTATGTCTGGGAGACGCCCCTTTGAGGGGCTGGGGACCGGCCTCAGCCACAGGGGTGGGGCCGGAGGCTTCCTGGGAGCGGGGATCAGCCAACCGGGCTGGCGGAAGCCAGCGGGCGGCCGTGCGGAGGCTCCAAGGCCCAGCCCGTTGCGGGGCGGCAGGCCACGCTGGCCGCCCCACGCCACTGGGCCGCGCGCGCCGGTGAGCTGACGGGCCCTGGTGCACCGTCCGGCCAGGTACCTGTTCCTGTTCGACAAGGTGGTCATCGTCTGCAAGCGGAGGGGCTACAGCTACGAGCTGAAGGAGATCATCGAGCTGCTCTTCCACAAGATGACGGACGACCCCATGAACAACAAGGACATCAAGAAGGTGGGCCCTGCAGACGCGCCGGCCGGGCGGCCGAGGGGCCTGGGGAAAGGCTGGGTGCCAGCCCCGGTGAACGAGTTGACGTGCGCTGACCGGCGGGCTGGGGCGGGCGGCAGGGGTCCCCCGGCATCGCCTCGTCATTGTGCCGGTGGTCGTGCCGGCCGCCTGTGCTGGGCCAGCGCTCGCTGGGGCGTGGGCACGATCAGGATCCCGGCTCCCCAATGGGGAGACTGAGGCAGAGAGGGGAGAGGTCCTGCGTGAGGCTTCTGTCCCGGACCAGCCTGACTCCAGCCCATGCTGTCCCTTGTAGCCAGAGGCCTTCCTCTCCCCTCCACCTCTGCCCTGTTTGGAGGACGGCTGTGCGTGGGCCTGGCTGTGGCCTGTCAAAAGCTCTGATGTGCAGGGGGCGGGGCCCATAGCTGTGGGGGCAGGGCTCATGGCTCTGGGGGTGGGGCTCATAGCTTTGGGGGCGGGGCTCATGGCTGTGGGGGAGGGCCTCATAGCTGTGGGGGCGGGGCTCATGGCTGTGGGGGAGGGCCTCATAGCTCTGGGGGCATGGTTCATGGCTGCGGTGGCAGGGGTCATAGCTCTGGGGATGGGGCTTATGGCTGTGGGGGTGTGGCTATAGCTGTAGGAGACAGGCCCATAGCTGTGGGGCGGGACTTATGGCTGTGGGGGTGTGGCTATAGCTGTAGGAGACAGGCCCATAGCTGTGGGGCGGGACTTATG
>NC_033669.1:95821024-95846801 GCF_000165445.2 Microcebus murinus
GCAGCTCTGTATACACTCCTAGGGCAGGCTGTGTACACCTCCTAGGGGGCAGCTTGTGGTACACCTCCTAGGGGGCAGCCTCTGTACACCTCCTCAGGGGCAGGCCTGTGTACACCTCCTCCAGGGGCAGCCTGTGTACAACCTCCTAGGGGGCAGCCTGTGTACACTTTCCTCAGGAGGGCAGCCTGTGTACCCACCTCCTAGGGCGCTGCCTGTGTACACCTCCTGTAGGGGGCAGCCTGTGTACACCTGCCATAGGGCAGCCTGGTGTAAACCCTCCTATTGGGCAGCCTGTTGTACCCACCTCCTCAGGGGCAGCCTGTGTACACCTCCTAGGGGGCAGCCTGTGTAGCACCCTTCCTAGGGGCAGCCTGTGTACACCTCCTAAGGGGCACGCCTGTGTACACCTCCTCAGGGGCACGCCTGTGTATTACCTCCTAGGGTCAGCCTGTGTCACGCTCCTAGGGTCAGCCTGCTGTACACCTCCTAGGGGAGCCTGTGTACACCTCCTAGGGGCAGCCGTGGCCAGGTACAACTTCGCGGCGCGGGACATGCGGGAGCTCTCGCTGCGGGAGGGCGACGTGGTGCGCATCTACAGCCGGGTCGGCGGGGACCAGGGCTGGTGGAAGGGCGAGACCAGCGGACGGGTGAGTGGCCGCCCTGGGCCGTCTGCAGCCGCCCTCCCGGCGCGGGGCCGGCTCGCACCACGGCCACACCCCGGCCCCGGACCGGGCGCCCTCTGGCCGCAGCCCCCTTACCCACACAGCCCCCAGGAAGGTGCTGAAGCCGAGCCCCCAGGGGTTGACCTGGCCCAGGTCATGCAGCTGGGGGTCAGCTGCAGGGGTCAGACCCAGAGCCAGGCCCCCAGGACGCTCGCCTGTGTTCAGCCCTGCTTGGGCTGCGTGCACGCTGCTGGGGGGGTGGGCAGGTCTTGCAGACGGTCTTCAGGTTGCTTGCAAGGGCCCTGGCTCTGTCTGCAGGCAGGGAGGCCACGAGACTGAGCCGGGCCTGGGTGTCTGTGCCGCGGGAAGATGGGAAGGGACGCGCCATGCTCCTTTCCTCCCCATCACTTCACACTTCTCCTGAGTGCTGGGGGCCCCAGTGGCCTCTCCTCTCTGCGTACCCTAAGATTCTGCTAAAGTCCACGGCGTTTTTGTCCTAGCACCCTGTCTGCAGCCCTGGCTTTGACCCATGTCCCTCAGCAGCTGCCCAGCCGGGCAGCGGAGTTGCATGTGCTACCGATTAGGAAACACCTGGCTTTCCTTGGGGACTGCCGCTGCCAGGCAGGTGCTCGGGCTGCAGGGGGGCAGTCAGCCTCGGCTCTCTTGGCCAGCTGGCACGAGCCAGTCGGCCTTCACCTGGCACGGAGTCTGACCCTGGGGGCCCTCATTCTGGTCCGTTTCCCCCCCTTCCACCTTCAGAAGGCCACTGAGTCCTTGACAGCCAAGGTGGAGGGCTGGGGCCCTGGCTCCCAAAGTAGTGCTCCTATGGTCAGCATTGGAAGCAGCTTGGGCTAAGATTTAGTAAACACACCTGGGCCTTGCACAGGTGCAGGTGGTATCCATACAGAGCTGTGGTTTAGAGCCACCGATTTGAGCATTGCTGGGTAATTCCTCTCAACTTGACCTTATCATCATTATGAAATGTCTCTTTTTATCTCTGGCAATTGGTCTTGCTGTGTGCTATTATTAATCTGCTGTCTCTCTGCTGTCTATTAATCTCTGACATCGGCCACCTTTGGGTCAGTGTCTTCTTTGCATGTTTCCTTATATTTAAGACGGGTCTCATAAACAGCTGGGATGCTTTTTAAAGCCAGTTGGATCCGACAACCTTTGACTTTTAACAGGCATATATAGTCCTTTTACGTTTAATGTAATTATAAGATGTTTAGTTTTAAATCCATCATCTGTTTATATTCTGTTTGTCACATCTGTTGCTCCTGTTTCTCTTTTCTTGCCTGCTATTAATCGATATTGTATCTTTACTCCCCTCCCCTGCGCCCTGGTTGGTCCATTAGTTACACGTGGGTTTACCTAGGCAGGTCCCTGGAGCTCACAGTGTGCACTTTGCCTTCTCCGAGGTGACCTCGAATGACCATTTTCACTGCTTCTCAGACAGCGCGAGGGCCAGCAGCCTTTTATTCTGCGCATTTTCCTCCGGGCTTGCGTGCCGGTCAGTCCTGCGTCTTAGGTCTACGTATCCTCAGACCCCACAAGACGTTGCTGTCGTCTGGGGCAGGTGTGAGCGTCTGGATTCGCAGATACTTTACGTTATTAGTGGCATTTTGATGACGTCTTTCCATTGTTCTCTGGCTTCCATTATTTTGGTAGAAAAGTCAGTCAACCTATTCTTTTATTTAAAAAACCTGTTTTCTAATATTTTGTAGAGACAAATATGTCTCAATATGTTGCTCAGATTGGTCCTGAACTCCTGGCCTCAAGCGATCCTCCACCTCGGCCTCCCAGAGTGCTGGGATTACAGGTGTGAGCCACCGCGCCCGGCCTCGGTCAACATTCACAGTGTTGTCTCCATGGCCCACTGGGCTGCATGGGAAAGAAAAAAAGCTTTGTTCTTCAGTTTTACTATAATGTTCCTAGGTGAGATTTTTCTCTGCTTGGGATTTGCAGAGATTTTTGAATCCGTGGCCCAGTGTCTACTGGTTTTAGAGATTCCTCAGCCGATGTGGTGTCTGTACAGAGAGTGTGTCTGCTCTCTTCTCCCTCTTCTCTCCCAGGGCTCCGTCCACGTGGCTGTCAGATCTGTCCACCGTGGCCTGAGTGCTCTTCGTGCCACTGTGTGTTTCTCTGGTTTTCCGTCTCGTCACTTTCTGTCCACGCGCCTTCCAGTTTATCCGTCTTCTCTTCAGCTCTGTCAACTCTGCTGCTGAGTCCTCTGTTGGAGTCTTAGTTTCAATCGCCGTATTTTTCAGCTCTAGGATTTCTATCTAATTTCTGATTTCGGTTCTCCGGGAAAACCATGTACTTTTCTTTTTTTTTTTTTTTTTTTAAATGCTATCATTAAGGATAAACCGTGTACTTTTCCATCCGTTCCCTCGAACATACAGACTCTGGGGTGTTGGCACCCCCCTGACAGCTTCCCTCCCTGCGGCTCGGTCCCTGTGCCTGCCTTTGCTCTTGGCTCTTGTCAGTTGGTCCTGACCGAACGCCAAGCTCACGTACGGAGAAAACCGCACGTGTCCTGGACGCTGTCTTCTTCCCCAAGAGGACCCACGTTTGTCTGAGTGGCAGGGCCAGGGCGCAGATCCACCGGCCACGGCTGGCGAGTCTGTGGGTGGCTCTCATGCCTGGGCTGTGGCTGCACCGGGCCCCGCGTGGCGGGCCTGGCCGAGAGCTCTGGGCTCCGGAGGGGCCCCTCACGTCCCCAAGCCCCTGCTCACCCCGCCCCGACATACGCACTCGCGCGCCCACACACGATCCTGCCGTCTTTTTCAGATCGGTTGGTTTCCGTCGACGTACGTAGAAGAGGAGGGCGTCCAGTGACGGCGGAAGCACGGCAGCCACTCGGATTTCCTCCGGAGACTCGCTCCAGCTCCAGAGCCTGCCTCTAGCTCCTCCGCGACTCGAGGGGAAACACTCTCCGACTTTCCGCGGCCCACGGGAAGGGGGAGGGCGTTCAAAATCCCAAATCCGAACCGTGTCACCGCTAGTCTGCCGCGGGGAGTGCTGCTTGTACATAGAGGAAGCCCAGGTCGGCCCCCCCAGAGCGCGAGGGGGGCAGCGCCCACAGTGCCGTGTGGCCCTGAGTGACAACAGCTCGCGGCTCGCCCCTCGGGCTGAGCTGGCATTCGGGAGCCTCCGTTCAGACAGCAGATCTGTCCAGGGAGACCGGGGACAGCAGAGGGGACCTGCCCCAGCCCCTCTGCTCAGCCTCCGCCCCCAGCCTGCTGCTCGCAGGAGGCCTCGGGCCTGGAGAGGCAAACGGGAGCCCTGCCGTGGGAGGAGAGAGCCTCGCACGGGGCCCTGCGGTCCTGGCGCCCCGGGGCTGCCCCGACCTCCTCCCGTCCCTCCACGCCGGGGCCTGCAGAGACCCCCGGCACCCCTCTCTGGGGAGGGGCCTCAGGAAGGAGGCTGTCGCTGCACCTGCTGCCCAGTCGATGGTACTGTTCTTCGCCCTGCAAGCCCCACCCCCACCCCCCGCCGCCCGCCGTGCCCTGCCGCCAGGCAGATACGTCTTTGCAGACCCTGAATCGGGCAGGGAAGGAAACAGAGTTTTCCCTTGCGAGGCCCCTGCCGCTGGCGGGCCTGCCCAGGAGGCGGCCCAGTCGGGGCCTCCTCCCCCTGCCAGGGGGTCCCCGAGGGCCTGCATAGCCTTCGCATGAGATGTCGGTTTTAGCGTGGCGGGACCTGCTTCCAGGGGCTTCTGCAGCCCACGGCCAACCCAGAATAAGTGCTCTTGGGGGTGCTCCCCCTTCCCGACGACTCCTGGCCTTTGACCTCTGGCTGGTTTAGCCAGACCCTGTTTTCTCTGCCCTGGTGTTGCATGAGACGTAGGGATACCAGCTCCCGCCCAGCTCCGAGCCAAAGCTTCTGCTGAGACCTGGGCTTCCTGGGCCCCGCCCCTACAGCTACCTGCACAGCCCGTGGGAGGAGGGGACCGGGCCACGGCCAGGTGTTGGGGAGACCGGTCCCTGCAGAGTGCGTGGCCTGGGGACAAGGGGGGAGGGTCAGGAGTCCAGCGGGAGGAGACCCCCACTGCAAAGGCTCAAGACATGGAGGAGCCTCGGCCGGGGAGCACGCTCAGGCCTGTGTGTCGCGAGCACAGAGCACTTTGGAGGGACCCTCAGCCCCGCCGTGAGCCCGGGACGGCAGGGGGACCAGCCAGCCCCGTCTGTGTTTACTGTTGTCAGAAGGTTCTTCTGTGTCGGTTTCGGGGTTTCCGTTTTTGTTGTGTTTCGTTTGACTTGTTTGTTTTTTTAAGGGGAAAAAACGTCTGTAATTATTTCATCCAAACCTCCCGTGATCTATCTGTGAATAATAAGAGATTTTATAATAGCAGGAAAATGATGTATATTTTAGTTCGTCAGGAAACAAGTCATCATGGCAACAAAGGACACTGAGAAAAAAATAATTGAGAACCCTGGACTTTTGTGAATTTTTTGTTTGTTTGTTTTGTGTTTGTTTTGAAATTTGTGTTCCGTTGGGTTTTGTTTTTGCACTGCACTAATAAGCAGGGTGGTTGCAGGGCTGGGGCGGGCTGGGCCGCGGTGTCAGCAAGAGACGGGGCGTCCCTGGTTGGGGCTTGGCACCAGGGGCCGACGTGAGCTGTGAGCAGAGGAGCCGGATGCATGCGGGTCGGGGGGCCGGGCCCCCCCAGCGGGTGGTGACTCCCTTGGAACACGGACTGTACACTTGCCAATGGGTTTTTTCAGACCACGGTTTTTACTGCAAATAAACCTAGTTCTTTTCTGCAGCAGTGGTCGGCCTTTCCTGGGGGGCGGTGGGGGGGTGGCTGATTCCTTCGCCCGAGCCCGGCAGGTCAGCCCTGGCCGGGTGCCGCGCCTAGGGGTGGCCCGGCCTTGGCAGAGGCCACGGGTCTGAAGGAGATGATGGTGCCACGGCCTCGTGGGCAGCAAAGGGGGCCCAGATCCCAGCCCCGCCCCTGGACATCTGTCCCCTCCCAAGTCGCTGTTCCTCCGCGTGTGTTGGACATGAGAATGGGACTCTCCCTGGGGTGGGTTCCGAGGTGCAGGACAGAGGAAAAGCAGAGGTGCATTTCTCCTCCTCTCTGGAGAAGCGTTCGGGGAGGTTTGTCTTGCCCGGCTGGACCCCGCGGCCAGGACCCCGGCTCCTCCCTCCCGGCCTCCCTCCTGAGCGTGGCTTTCCTGACAGTCACCCAAGGTCCAAGGCTGCCGGAGCCCCTGCCTCGAGGCCCCGGAGGGAGCAGGGCCTGTGGCCTCTCCTGGCTGCAGTGGGCGCTGGGCAACGCGGGGTCTGAGGTGGCCTGCACTGCCCCGGGGAGGAGACCGGATCGAGGCTACTAGGGCGAGGGACCAGCAGCCCTGCCTTGGGGCCGCCCCCAAGGGGCACCGTGAGGCCAAGTGGGCTGCGGCAGTGCTGGGCAGGTGTCAGTGTTAGCCACACTCGGGGAGGGGGCCTCGCTTCCGAGGGGTGCAGGTGCATGTTGGTGAGGCTGCTCCGCCCTGGTCGGCCCAGAGCCGGGCTCCCGTCCCTGCACGTCTCCTGGGCCCTCCCTCCCCCTGCTCCAGGATGGCCCCTGTCCTGTACCCCCGTGGAGGGCTGGGAGGAGGGATTTCTCAAGCCCAAGAGGCCCATTTGCTGTAGCACCTTCCCCAGGAGCCTCCAGCTCTGAGTTCTGGGGCTCACTCGTTGGGGGACTGGACACTCGCTGGCCAGCCCTGGGCGGCATTCCCGGCTGCCACCTGAGCCCTGGAGAAGACCTCAGGTCAAGGAGCAGAGAGCCGGGGCGCTGGCGGGAGCTTGGGGCAGGCATCTGCCGGGTCTGTGCTCAGACCAGAGCCCGGGCGCTGCAGGGCCGCCTGGGGCCTGGAGGGAGGAGGCGCCAGTGCCCCGGGCTCCTGACTCCTGGGCGGTGCCCTCAGTCTGACACTGGAAAGGGTCAGAGCCACGCGCCCCTGTTCACTGAGAACCGCTGCCCGCAGGGGTCATGGGGGAGCCAGGATACCAGGGCCTTCATTCTGACGACCGTGGCTGGCCCGTGGACAGGGCTGGCCCAGCCGCGGGGGAACCCGTGTCTGCACTGCAGAAACACGCCTGGGAGGAGGGACGCAAACAGCACACTTAGGGGAGGTGGAAAAGGCTCCACCATGTTATATGACTTTTCCAAGGTCACTCATGACCTCTGCCCAGCTCGGCCTGACCCCAGAGCCCCCGTCCTTGTTTGGGCCGCAGCACTGGTCCTTGGCAGCGGGCTGCCTGTCTCTCCTGCTGGGAGTCCCAGGCCGCGTGGGGCAGGCAGAGCTCCCGGATGCCAGGGGGGCGTGCAAGGGCAGAGTGGCCTTTGGACACCCCAGTGGACAAGACACGGCGGTAGGGGCGTGGGCGCCACGTGAGCGGAGAAGTTGGGAACCTGGGGGTCGACACGGTGACATGAGCAGCACAGCTCAGTCACGCCCTGGTCACGCCCGTCATGCCTGGGAGAGAGCCCCTGAGGGTGTGGCTGGGGTCTGGGCTGGGGTCTGGGTGGTGCTGTGGCTGGGGGTCTGCGGTCTGCGGTCTGGGCCGGGGTCTGGGTGGTGCTGCAGGGTCTCGGTTGCTGCTGCTTCCTTCCCTCCAAACCCCTGGGGAGTGCAGCCTGCGCCCGGCCCGAGGACAGCCCAGAGCCACCCGGTGCGGCAGGATGTCCCGCGGAAGCCTCTCGCCCCTGGATGGTTTGGGCACACGCTGGGCACCTGCCCCACAGGCTCAACTCGGGGCGACCTGCCACCGCCATGCTGGCTCCACTCTCGGATGACGTTGGAGACCGCCGTGCAGGGAAGCGTGTTCTCCGGGACACGAGTGCCCGCACCCCGGTCCCCGCAGCCGCCCCACCCACAGTGCCAGTTGAGGGGTCACTTCAGCTGCTCGTGCCCGGGAGTGCCAGTGTGCAGGTGGCCGCAGGCCCCGAGCCGTTTCCACCTGCTCCTGCACGTGGGTGTCGGGGTGGGGGGTGACCACGCGTCCATTCCGCTTTGCTGGGCGACCGGTTTTCTTTTAAGACTCTCATGAGAAAAATAAAATCTTGGCAGCGTAAACCCAGTCTTGAAAATTGTTCTGGAAATCTCCCTGGCCCGTGAACTGCCTGGGTCTGGCGCCCGTTGGCTGTGTTCTACCTCGGTTGTCTTGTCCACACAGTGGGACCTGAGATGACACACGGACGTGCCCGGCCTGCCGCCCGCCCCCGCAGGTCCCCCTTCCCCTCCGTCAGCAGGACATTGGCGGGTCACCGGGCGGGGTGCTCTCTGGTGCTCCCTTCTCGGGGCACACAGAGCTCGGTGGACGAGCCTCCCCTTCCCCCCCCACCTCCCCATCCCACCCGGACTCCTGCCCCGCGGAGGGGCCTGCAGACTGCAGACCTCCCTCTGCCCGGGAGCCTGGGCAGCAGGTGGGGGCCCAGGGCTGGCCTCAGCCCGGGGACGAGTGTCAGGCTGGCCCACGTGGGTCCGGGCCATGAGGCAGAGGGCCGAGCCCACCACAGCCCCGCTCCGATCTGTGGGCCTGGAGGAGCCCCTCACCCCAGACGTAAGCTCGCCCGTGACTTTGATTTGCACCAGTTTCCTTCGAAGTCCGCTAGAAGCGCAAAGTCCCAACACTCAGGGAAATTCACAAAACTCCCACGAAACTGCCACTGCAGGGGTTCCAGCCTCGGCCCCCCAGGTGGGGAAACTGAGTCTCTGCGAGGGGATTGGTGATGAGAGGAGCCCGAGGTCGTGCGGGTTGGAGGCAGGACCCTGTCCCGGCCTCCTGGTCAGAGCCTGGCCATCTCCAGCCCCTGGGGGAGACACCTTCCCCCGTCCCATACCCGAGTGGGGCGCCAAGCGGCAAGCGGATCCTACGATGCTGACACAGCCAGGCCGGCCCCCCGCCACCGCCCCTTGTCCAAAGTCCAGGGCGTTTGTCCTGCTAGCTGGCTCGGGGCAGTTTTGCAACAGCTGCTGCTGGTCTTTGAGCGCAGGGCCAGGCCAGGTGTGCGCTGCCCAGCCGCTGCCCTGACTGCGGCGTCTCCCGCCCATGCACCCCACACACGGCTCCGAGGGGGGCTCGGGCCACGCTCCTCCCCCACCCTCTCTAAGCCGTTCCTGGTCCTGCTGGGGAGCTGGGTAGACGGGCCAGGCCAGTCCCCTCTGCCCAGCACCCCCACACACCCCGGGAAGCCTCGGACTGGCAGGGCCAGCTCTCCTCTGGGGGCCAGGGGGCCAGGCAGTGGTCTCTCTGCCCCCGGGGCAGGGACTGAGAATGATGACAGCACATGGGCGGGCCCCCTCCTCTGAGAGGCCCTCCTGGGCTCCCCGAGGAAGGGAGGACAACCCGCTCAGAGTGGCCCCGGGTCACAGCCAGCCTTGTGGTGTCTCCTCTCCCGGGATCCGTCTGCTTCCTGGACCCGGAGCTCCGCCAGGGCCGGGACTGAGACACCGTGGGTGTCTCTGGGTTTCCCAGCAGTGCGTGTGTGTATACATTAGGCGCTCAGTAAGCGTAGAGGACGGACGAGCTGGCAGCAAGACAGATGGCATCAGCGCACAGCAGAGCACGACTGGCTGAGCAGCCTGAGTTACAGGGCGTCACTGCCAGGGCCACTTCTGGCACTGGCAGCGGCACACCGCCTTAGCAACTGCCGAGGTTTAAATCCCGTCCCTTGGACCCACCGGAGGGGAGGGGGACGGGGGAGGTCCTGTTCCGTAGCAGCGCCGGGGTCTGATTCTCCGGACGCCGGCAGGTTGCGTCTACTCACTCGCTCTGGGAGGCGGGGGCGGACACCTGCCCTGGACCCAGAGTCAGACCCTGGTCCTCCTCCCCCGGTGGCCCGGGGCAAGCAGGTCGCTCTGTGGCTCTGCTGTCCCCTAACCATCAAACGGAGGCAGGAACCGCCGCCCTGGGGCCTGGGCGCTGTGCAGCGAAAGAGCAAGTGGCCCGGCCCCTCGCCAGAGCGGGAGGGACCCAGGAGCCCAGGACGGGTGCAGACAGCTCAGGGGCACTGTCCCCGGCAGGCTGAGGTAGACTTTCTCACCTGCCCCTGGAGGCAGTGAGCACCCGCCCTGGGGTGAGCAGACTGAGGCCGGAGCACAGGTACGTGAGAGATGACATCGCCAAGGCAGCCCTGGGGCCGTGGCCCAAGGCTGTACTTCCTGCCTACCGGGCCTGCGCCGGGCTCCTGGGGGCGTGGGGAGCCCGGGCAAGCCGGGACAGGCAGGGTGCACAAGTTCACCGCAGCAACCCTGCGACCCCTGTTTTAGAGATGAAGGAGTGAGGGTCAGATGAAGAGGTCACCTGGCAGGTCACCCAGGGCTGCTGGGGTGCAGGTTCACAGCCCTGCCCTGGGGCCCTCGGCTGTCCACTTGGCTGCCGCCCTGCGGGCCCAGAGGCCTCCGTGGTGGTGGGCGGTGCCTCCCCGCCCACATCTGGGCGGACCTGGGGCTGGGAGTGAGGCTGGGGGCGGGGGCTGCCCGGTTCCGGCTGGGCAGCTGCTCAGGAAGGAAGAAGGTGAGGGCACCACAGCCACTGTGGCTCTCGGGGACAAGGGGGCTGTGGCTGGCAGGAGGTACAGCCCCGGGAGGGGCAAGGCTGGGGGCCTCCCCCGGCTGGGCGGGCCTGGCCGGAGCTCCCTCTGCCTCTGCCCTCCGGGCCATCTGGTGGGTGGACCGGCTGGGCCCTGGCGCCCGCTCCCCTCTCCCCCACCGGGAAGGCTTTCCTCGCCCGACCCCTTCCTCCTGCAGCCTGCGAGGAGGCACATCTGTGCCACCTGCCCTGCGAGGTTCGGCTGTTGCTCAGGGCCTCAGCCCTGGGACAAAGCCCCCACGTCTGCCTGACCCCGAGCGCAGGGCTGTCCGGCGCCCTCACTCCTGGGCAGCTGCCCGGGCTGGTGGAGAGTTGGGGTGGGGGGAGCAGGTTAATGTTGACGCAGCTGATTCTGGGGAGGCGGAGGCGGAGGCGGGAGGAGCACTGGGGCTGCCCCCACCGGGGCCACTGCCAGCCCCAGGCCGAGGCCGAGGCCAGGAGAGACCGGTGCGGGCGTGTGGAGGAGGCTTTTGCCCAGAAGCAGCCCGGGTGTGCTGTGCGCCGGCACAGTGCTCAGCCCAGGGGAGGAGAGGCAGGTCCTGACTTGGAGAGCCTTCCCCGCTGACCACGGCTTCCCCCCAGCAGGACACCCCTCGTGGGGGCTCCTGGAAGACCAGGGACCTTCCAGGACTGCAGGTGAGCACGGACCCGTGCCGGGGGCCTGCCGCCCTGTCCAGCGCCGCCTCTGTGGCAGAAGCAGGCGGGCTGTCACACTGCGGGGAGGGTGGCAGAGATGGGGACCGGGGGACCGGGAGGCCGAGGACAAGCTCCTGCCAGCTGCGCCCCTCAGGACCCTCCCCAGAGCCTCTCGGATCACAGCCGCCTCCCCTTGGTGGGGGGTGGGGAGCCCTGGGGGGGTGCTGCAGGGGGCGGCCCTGTCCAGCCTGAGAGCTGGGCCCCTCCCTCACCCCCACTGTGCCCAGCAAGGGCCCGGGTAGCCCCCACGGTGCAGGTGGGACAGGGTGTGGCAGCGGGTCCCCGGCCTCCCCGAAACCAGGCCCCCAGGGTGGTGGGAGAGGGGCGCAGGGTGTGTGGCCCCGTGCCCCAGTGCAGCCGCGGGGTGGCCCCGTGGTCCCGGCCGCCTGGGGGTCCCAGCCCCTCCGTGCCTCTGACCTCGCCCTGCGAAACAGGGACGCTGGTCCGGACCCCGCAGAGGCGGAGCAGCTGTGGGTGGTCAGCGAGCGCAAAGTGCTCAGCCCGTGGTCCCACCTGGGAAAGGGCAGCTGATCTCTTCACTGATTGGCTAACTCGCGTCAGTCGTCACCATTAGTGTGGGCGGCACCTGGGCACAGCCAGAGCCCTTTCCCTCTTCCTGCTGTGCTCAGAGAAGGGCACGGAAGCCCTTTGAGGGCCTTTCCCTCCCCCACGTCAGGCAGGACCCACGCCCCAGGGAGACGCCCTTGGCACCCTCTCTCCTGAGACTGCACCCCCTGCTCCTTCTTCTCTCATTATTATTAGACTTTTCTGGCTGGGGAGTCTGGGAGGGCTTCCTGGAGGAGGAGGGATACCGGGCAAGCCCCGAAGGCCAGCCGGGAAGACCTTGAAGGAGGGAGAGGCCCCTCAACCCGGCTTCTGGGGCGGCTTTGGGAGGGTGGGGCCGGGACCCTATCTGCTTCCGCCTTGAGCCCCGGGGGCTTTGGTGCTGATGAGGGAGAAGCGAGTCCCATCTGGGCTCGGGTGGGGGCTGCCGGGGAACGTGCTGGATGCACGCTTGAGGGTCGGGTGTCCTGTCCCTAGGCTGCCGCCGCCGCCCTGCGCCACCTGCTCCCTGTCCACGCCAGCTCTCCCTCTTCCCGTCCACCCTGTGTGTGCAGGCGACCCTGTCCCCCCACCGCTGGCCCCAGCCCTGCCTCGCTGTCCCCGCTGTCTCCTCTGGGGCTCCTGCCTCCCCCGCCCCCCGCCACGGCCCTGTGGGTCACAGGCGCTCGGGAGCATCTTGGCACTCTAGGGCTGGCGGGGTGGGCCCCTCCGCGCTCCAGCCGCCCTCCCCCCATGTCCTCTTACCGTCCGCGGTGTGGGGCTGAGTGTCCCGTGAGACCGGAGCTCCTGGTTTGCTGGTCTCGGTCCCCTGTCCCGGGCCCCTCCGTCCTCCCTGCCCTCCCTCACTGGTGGCCTCGCTCTCCCGGGTCTCCCGTGGGCACCTGCAGCCGTGGCAGGCCCTCCTCTCTGCCTCTCCTGGGGCCCCAGCTTTGACCTTACCGTCTTCGGGGGACTGGAAGAGGCCTGCTCCCACCATGGTCACGCTTGGGCCCAGCCAGAGCCCGCTGTAGACCAGGCCCTCAATGTGTGCACGTGGATTGAGTGAATGAACGAGCAAATGTCTCGAGAGGCCACAGGAGGAAGGCCCTGAGGGTACTGCCACAGGGCCGTATCCCCTGGGCACTGGCTCAGCGCGGCCCCCTTGTGTCCCCTCGGCACCCACCAGCTGGCTCTCCCCCCAGCTCTCTGCAGTGCTGAAGCCGGAGCCCCCATGGCCTCGCTGAGCCGAGCCCTGCGCGTGGCCGCTGCGCGCCCGCACTGGAGCCCCGCCCGGGGGCTGAGGCTGCGCCCCCCGACCAATGCGGCCGGCCCCGCGGCTGAGAAGAGTGTGCCGTATCAGCGGACCCTGAAGGACGCACAAGACCCCTCAGCAGCGGCCCGAGGCCCCAGCCGGCCTCTGCCCAGCACGGCCAATGTGGTGGTGGTCGGCGGGGGCAGCCTGGGCTGCCAGACCCTGTACCACCTGGCCAAGCTGGGCGTGAGCGGACTGGTGCTGCTGGAGCGAGACCGGCTGACCTCTGGGACCACCTGGCACACGGCAGGTAGGGGCCGGGGGCCGGGGGGAGGGACAGGACTCAGCGAGGGGCCAGGCCTGGGTCGACAACCACAAGCCTGTTAGAGGCAGCTGAGCTGCAGGGAAGAGGCCACAGAGAAACGACGTGTGGTCAGTCTGCAGGCCGCAGATTTGGGGACCGCTTGTCCCCAAGTCTCTGAAGAGCTGTGTGGGCAGAAGGGAGGGGACGCTGCCCGTGTGGCCCTGGAGGGGCCAGAAGCCCCAGGCAGCTTCTGTGCTGAGATCAGAAGCCCCAGGCAGTTGTCCGCACTGAGAGCAGAAGCCCCTTTCTTTCCAGGATGGACACCAGGGACAGGAGTGTCCTGGGAGTGATGGAGGGCAGATGGGGCCACTTAATTAACCAGCGGGCATATATTAAGCGCCTATGGTGTGCATGTCCCCAGGGCAGCCAAGCTTCTGCCTTAACCCTTTCAGCCAGGGGTGCCCCGGGAAGCGGCTGTCCTGGTCTGCAGTGCCTGCCGGTTCCCGCGGTGTAGACACCCCCAGCCCCGGCCAACCTCAACTCCCAGTGTGAGGATGCTGGCCCTGGAGCCGGGGAGAGGTGCACGCCCACTAGCGCAAGAGACGCGGGCTGGTCCACACTCTGCTGCCTCCGAGCCTTGCGCTTGCCCACTGGCGCCCGCCGTAGCCTGGCTCACGTAGTCTCTCCCCTGACGTGACCCCAGCCATGTCCCCCGCCTCACTTCCCAGACTCAGCCGCTGCACCAGGCAGCCTTTGTGGTGAAGAGCAGAAATGTGGGGTGAACTGCCCACTGCCCACCTGCTCTGTGACCGTGGGGCAGAGCCCTTTGGTGCCACCTTCGTTTCATCTGTAAAATAATCACGGCCCCCTCCCCATAGGTTCGGTGACGTCACCCGGGACAGGCTCAGCCCTGGGCTCGGCACACAGCAGGTGCTCCATAAGTGGGAGCTTGGACATCCTCACTGTCCGCTCAAGGGGTGGGGGCCGCCCTAACATTCAGCTCTGACCCAGTCATTTCCTGCCCAGCAGCCTCTCTGGGCTCCCCGGGGGCTGCGGGTTATGCTGCAGGGGTGGGGAAGGGGTGCAGCTCCCCTCCCTGGGGACTGGGGGCTGACGCGCCTGCTCCTCCGTCCCGGGCCAGGCCTGTTGTGGCAGCTGCGGCCCAGTGACGTGGAGGTGGAGCTTCTGGCGCACACGCGGCGCGTGGTGAGCCGCGAGCTGGAGGAGGAGACCGGGCTGCACACCGGCTGGATCCAGAACGGGGGCCTCTTCATCGCGTCCAACCGGCAGCGCCTGGACGAGTACAAGAGGCTCATGTCGGTGGGTGCGACCGGGGGGTGGGGGCTTGTCCAGGGGTGCGCTCCCTGGTGGGGGCTCGTCCGGGGGTGCGCTCCCTGGTGGGGGCTCGTCCGGGGGTGCGCTCCCTGGTGAGGGCTTGTCTGGGAGTGTGCTCCCTGGTGGGGGCTCGTCCGTGGGTGCGCTCCCCGGGGAAGGAGCCCGACAGGTGACAGATCTGGGTTCCAACTCCCGCTCCATCCTTGCTGGCTGGGCCACCTGGAGCAAGTGACTTTGCCACCCTTCATTGGGAACTCCCCAAAAAACCTGATTGGCCAAGCTCATCCCTGGATAGGCGGAGCCTGTCCTGATGGGCCACGCTGATTGGCTGTGCTTGCGCCAATCAAGTGCAGTGGGGCGTTGTCTACCTGGAACTGAGGCCCAGGCTGGTGTCACCGGAGCTCGGTGATCGGAACATGATGCCCAGCCTGACTCCCGGGCTTGTGGGTGGCTTATTTCATACGACGGACCGTGTGCCGCCCGCGCTCCTGGGGATGACATGATAGCAAGGAGGAGGGGTGGTGGCCACCTGCCCGGGTCCCCGGCCACATGTGTCCGAGCTTGGGGAACCCTCCTCCAGCCTGGGTGTGGGGACCCCGGGGGCTCCTGGGAGGAAGCAGGGAGGGGCCCTCGGCCATGCTCCCCATGAGCCGGTCAATCTCCCGGGATCCCCAGCTGGGCAAGGCCTACGGCGTGGAGTCCCACGTGCTGAGCCCCGCGGAGACCAAGGCGTTGTACCCGCTGATGAACGTGGACGACCTCTACGGGACCCTGCACGTGCCGCACGACGGCACCATGGACCCCGCGGGCACCTGCACCGCCCTGGCCAGGGCCGCGACTGCCCGGGGAGCACAGGTACCCGCGGCTCCCGTCCCTGCTCCCAGCCCGCCCTCCCGCGGAGGAGCCCCGGGAGCACAAGGCAAGAGGGCAGGCGCTTTCTCTGAGTGCTGTGTGACCCTGAGCCGGTCAGGACCTCTCTGGGCCCTCTGATCCTCTCCTGCAAAGGGGAGGCCGTGCCTGGGGTCCGTTTGGAGGCCTCAGTCTGGTACGCAGGTGCAGCCCCTTCCCGCCTCCTTGCCCTGGGTCAGACTCTGGCCGCACAAGTGAATCCCCCTAAAGTCCCTTCTTGCAATTGTTATCTCCCTTTGTCCCAATTAAACAGGTAGTTGTTGTAAAAAATAATTTGAAACAAGCAAAAAGAAGACAAATAAGCAAACAAACAAACAAACAAAAAAAAAAAAAAAAACAGTGAAAATCACCCAGCAGTAGCCAGTATTGGCATTTTAGTGTGTTTCGCTCCACGCGTTGTTTTCTGTGAAGGTGTGTGTGTGTGCAACACGCAACCAAGGTCTTCATGGTTTGTGGACTTTTTTATAGATAAAAGGAACGAACAGTAGACCCCAGACGTCTTTTCATTAATCAAAAGTCTTGCTTAAAAAAAGAAAGCCGGCTACCTTTTCGAATAACGGGAAAGGGTCTTCCCACTTGTGGCAGGTTCCCCTGTCAAGTTACAGGTGGATTTCGGCTTTCTGGCGCTGTGGTTACCCCACTTCCCGGCAGTATCCCGTGAGAACTGCCGCTAGCAGGACAGTGTCCTCGGGTCCCAGCCGGGAGGGGAGGTTGCTCAGGGTAGGTGGCCAGCGCTGCCCCCAGGGAGCCCGGTGTGGCTTTAGAAGTGGTCACTCTTGATCCCAGGTCATTGAGAACTGCCCGGTGACTGGCATCCGTGTGCGGACAGACGACTTCGGGGCGCGGCGGGTCACGGCCGTGGAGACGGAGCACGGCTCCATCCAGACACCCTGCGTGGTCAACTGTGCAGGTGGGAATGGCGTCTCTCCTGGCTCCCGGGTGGCCGCGCCGGCTGCCCCCTGAACCTGGCCCCACCTCTGCAGGGCCTCTCTCTGAGTCAGGGAGTCTCCGCCAGGTAGACAGGTGTGCAGAGGTGCCCTAGGCCCAGCTGGGCGGCAGCCCCCAGCAGGTGCCCGGGGAGCTGAGCCGGCTGCGCTCTGCCTGCAGGGGTGTGGGCAAGCGCCGTGGGCCGGATGGCTGGAGTCAAGGTCCCGCTGGTGGCCATGCACCATGCCTACGTCGTCACGGAGCGCATCGAGGGGATCCAGGTAGGTGGACGGCCCCGGGTTCTGTGTCAGGCTGGGCGGGGGGGCGTGGTGGTGGTGCAGGGACCTGGCCCTGAAACCCAGCTTGGCCACATACAGGTGGCGTGACCCTCCTGGGTTCCCTCAGTGCCCTGAGCCTCAGTCACCTCGGCTGTGAAGTGGGTAAAGGGGTGGTGGTGAATCGACAGCTAGAAGGATGTGCAGGTTGGTGGGTGGAAGGAGGTACGGAAGAGGGAACAGCTGCATAAGTGGATGGACAGATGGACGGAGGGACCGAAGGAATGAGTGGATGGAAGGATGGCAGGATGCATGGAGGGAAGGGAGTGCATGGACGGGTGAGTCCACGGAGGCAGGGGCCAGGGGGTGAGTGGGAGGAGGAATGTGCGGATGGAGACATGGATGGATGGGGGAGGGCTGGGCAGAGAGGCAGGAGCAAGGATGGTCGTGTGACGGATGGGGGGAGGGCCGGTGGCCGGCGGGCAGGAAGCTCCTAGCCACCACCGCAGCCGAGGAGGACAGGAGAGGAGAGGGGGCAGGAGGCGCCCAGCCCCAGGTGCCGGCAGGTGCACCTGGGCACCTGGCCTCCCTTGGCAGAGGGCTCGCAGAGAGGTTCTGAGTGCTGGGAATCGGTGCCCTCTGAGACAGGCACCGGGCACATTTGGGAGCATGCAAACATGCAGGGGTCTCTGAAACTCCTGGGCACAGAGCGTGGCTAAAAGCTCGGCTGGCTGCACCACACAGGACAGGCTTGGGGACTGGTTTGGACGTCATTGAGAAGCCATGGCCTGAGGGCTGGGGGGCCATCTCCAGGGTCTCCCTTCATCCATCCCTCCCTCCTGCCTGTTTGGAACCTGTCTCCCACCATTCCACCCAGCCTCCCTCCCATTCCCCAGCCAGCGGCGACCGGGTGAGCTCCGTGTTCCAGGCTGTGTTCTAGAAACCGTGGCCGTGACGGGACGAGAGGTGGGGAGGGTGCAGGCAAGTGAACAGGCAATTCCAAGTCGTGCTCACAGGGGCTCTGATGGGACACCCCAGCCCTGGTGGACCAGGGTGGCTCCAGGAGGAGGAGGCCACATCCAGGTGAGGCAGGGCTGAGGCTGTGGGGTGGGGACAGTGTGAGAGCCTGCCCTCGCTAGGGCCAGCCCAGCAAAGCAGGGTGCCTGGACCCCACTGGCCCCTTCCCCTGGATGCAGTCGCCGTCACAGAGCAAGTGCGATGTCCAGCAGACGCCCGCGGGGGGCCGCTGGCACACGGCTGGGTACGCAGGGCAAAGCACGACCTCGCTGCCTGAGGCCGAGCACTGAGGCCTCCGTGGTGTCCGTGGGGAGAGCCGCTCCCCCAGGTGGCCGCGAGGGGTCGCCCTCAGACCGCAGCAGGCTCCGGCAGGGCGGGGCAGAGGCTGAGTCCTGGGGACGGGGCTGCAGGGAGCCCGGCCACAGGGTGTCCACGGACCCCAGGGCTGCGGCTCCAAGCCCCAGTGCTGGACTCTCCCCTAACTCCTGCCTGGGAGGCACGGTTCAGGGAAGAAGCCAGCGCTCAGCCCGGGCCTCTGCAGCTGCCCCCTCCGTAAATCTCAAAGTCAGAGCCCAGCTGGGGGTGCTATTTGCAAAGCCCTTTCAGGGTCCCTGTGTGCCTCTGGGTACTGGGCACAAGGAAAGGGCTATGAATCTCTGGAGCCCCAGACGCTCCGAGACTCGGTAGGAGAAGATTGGAGATTGGGGCTTCGGGAAAAGTCCCACAAGCTCCCCTGGGGCCACCGGCCACGTGCAGGTGCCTGGAAGTGGGCGCTTGCAGAGGCTTCGGCGGGCAGTCGGTCTGAGTCTGAGAGGGCAGCGGCCTCTGGCCCTGACCTGCCCACCTCCGCGGTCTGACCCCTGCACAAGCCAGAGAACAAGCTCGCCGTGCCCCGGCAGGGCCCGTAGCCAAGGGGTCTGTCCAGGGTGTGCCACCCCTCCCTGTTGGCTGGTGGCCTTGTGCTGGGGGACCCTGTCTGCCCAGACCAGACGCCACCTCCCAGCATGGGGGTGGGGGCTCCAGCCGGCGCGGGAGGGCTCAGGGCTCACACGCTGTCCATCTTTCTCCGGGGCAGCCAGAGGGCTGTGGCCCCAGCGTCCTCCGTTCAGAGAGAGCCGTCCCGGGCCTGGGTCCCAGCACTCTGTCCCCACTCCCTTCCCTCTCTGGTCTCTGCCTCCGTTAAGGCAGGTGGGCTCAGGCTCTCAGTCGTTTCCCATGGCAACCGTCCTCCAAGCAAGGGTGGCAGCTCTATCCCAGGGCAGAGTGGTGGGCACGAGCCCGGGCCCTGGATTTGAATGCCGACCCCTCCATCGCCCAGCCCAGAAAAGTGCAGTCACCACTCTGAGCCTCAGTTTCCTTTTCTGCAAAACGGGCAATCACTGCCCCTACGGCACAGGGCCGAGCCGAGGGGAACGTGGAGGGAGGCAGCTGAGCGTGGTGCCCGCCCGCTGCAGGTGCACACGAGGTCACAGCTGTGCTTGACCCTGACGATGGCCGAGGGCGTGGAACGGTCCAGTCGGCCAGAGCTTTGGCGGGAGAGGCCAAGGACGGCGGGGCCATCAGGCGGGACTTGGCTGGGGCGGGCGGGGGAGAATCAGGGACAGATGGAAGGGAGCGGGCTGCGGTCAGGAGGCAGGGACGTGAATGGCATAGGGCCGTACTGGGGGCAGCCAGAGCAGGGTGGCCCCCACGTGGAGAGAGCAGCCCGGGTGCCAGGTGGACACCCCGGTGCTGAGCTGGGCACGCTGGGCGCTGGGAGGCAGCGGGGGCTGTGCCAGGGCAGGAGCGTCAGGACACCGGTCCTGCTGGGACAAATGTCGGGGGCTTCCCTGGCCGCCAGGTGTCCCCACCGCTCTGCTCCAGGGAGCTCGGGGCTTTGCTTTGTTCGGGCTTTGGGGCAGTGTTGCCGGTGGAGACAAGTGTCGCTTGTTATTTGTAACCGTGCTCAGTTACCAAGAACGTCAACCTGCCCCCAACAGCCGTGCCCCAGTGCAGGTGTTCTTGCCCCGTTCTAGAGGCGCAGCGCCCGGAGGGGTCATCTGCCGGGCACCCCGTCTGCGCTCAGAGCCGGCACGCCGCAGGGGCACGCCCCACGCGTTCCTCTCCAGGGCGGCGGCGGCGAGGAGGCGTGGGGAAGGGGTGATTGCCACGCGCACAGGCGGCCTCGTCCCACGCCGGCTTGCCTTCCGCGTGGTTTTGCTCTGTCCGTTTGCTGTTAGGTTGGTAGCCCTGCGTGCGAGATATGGCTGAGGAAGTACTGTTACCTCCCGAGCAAGCCGCGTCCAGCGTTTTGCGTTTCCCCGCAGTTTCCCAGCCGCTCGGTTTCCTGTGTCACCGTCACGCGTGTGTGTCTGTGCGTGTGTGCACACACGTGTGAGCACTATGGGTGTGTGCGACGCCATCCTCACACCCCAGACCACACCCGCTACCAGGCGTTCCCACTCCCCGCCCTGTCCCGGATGTTCCTGCTCTGGACGTCTGGCACGGACGGAGTCTCACGGGGCGTCTGGCTTTCTGCCCGCGGCGCGGCGTCCCGGGCTCACTCAGGTGCTGCGGGGTCAGCGCCACCTTCCTGTTGCCGGCCGAACAGGATCCTGTTGCACAAATCCAGCACGTTTTGCCAGTTTTTCCGTTCATCCGTCGATGGATGTCGAGTTGTTTCCGCTTTTTGGTTATTACGAATAGTGCTGCTGTGAATGTAAGCGTGCCCATTTCTGTGGGGATGTGTGCTTTCATTTCTCTCGAGGATACATAGGCTGAGCACCCCAAATCCAAAAATCCAGAATCCGAAGTGCTCCCAGATCCAGCCTTTCTGAGCACCAGCATGACGCTCAAAGGAAGCGAGCTCGCAGGGATATTTCGGATTTCGGCTTTTCGGGTTTGAGCTGCTCAACTGGTGAGTATAGGGTGCTGCAGATATTCCAAAATATGAAAAATATCCACAATCCAAAAGGCTTCTGGTCGCAGGAATTCCAGACAAGGGGTTCCGGACCCGTACGTAGGAGTGGCAGTGCCGGCTCACGCGGCAGCTCCGTGTCTGCAATTTGAGGATCCGCTGTACCGTTCTCCGGAGAAGCTGCACGGCTTTGCCGCCAGTGGCATACCAGGGACACACTGTCCCCAGGTCCTCTCTAGTCTCGCTACTGTCTGTCTTATCTAGGCGTCACAGAAGGTGTGAAGTGAGGTCGCATCCACCTGGGCCACCTGCTGGCTGTGGGCATCCTTCCCCGTGCCGGTTGCCATTTGGCACCTTCTTTGGGGAAACGTCTACTCAACCCTTTGCCCGTCTTTCAGGAGAGCCTCTGCCTTTTTCCTGAGTTGTCGGAGCCCTGTGCACGTTCTGGCTGCAAGGCCTCCACCGGATACTCCGCTCACAAACGTCTCCTCCAGCGCGGCGGGTTGTCTTTTCGCTTTCTTTATGGTTTTGTTTACGGCACAAGTTTTACGCTTTCACGACTTCCCATTCACCTGTCTTTCTTCCCTTTTTGTCGTTCGTGCTTTTGGTGTCATGTTTAAGAAGATGTTTTCTAACCCAAGACCACAAAGATTTAGTCCTAAAATCGTCTTCTAAGACATGTGTAGTTTTAGCTCTCCCCGTTAGGTCCGGGCTCCATCTCGAGTTAGGTTTTGTGGGTGGCGTGAGGAAGGGGTCCAACCTCGTTCTTCTGCATGTGGCTATCCGGTTGTCATGGCAGCATTTGCGGAACAGACCATTTTATCTTGTTCTATCGCTGGTGTTGCAAATCAATCGACCATCCATACAAAGGTCTGTCCTGGGCTCTCAGTTCTAGTCTGGTGAGCCGATGTCTGTCCTTGCGTCAGTTCCACTGTTTTGTCTACTGTAGCTCTGCAGCAAGTTTTGAAACTAGTGAGTCCTTTAGCTTTGTTCTTCCTGTCCAAGGTTGTTTAGAATGTTCTGGGTCCCTTGCATTTCCGTAGGAATTTTAGAATTAGCTTGTCAGTTTCCGCAAGAAAGCCAGCTGGATTTCGATATAGGGATCGTGTTGCATCTGTAGACCAGTCTGGGGTGTGTTGTCACCTTAATAATAATTAGTGTGTCTTTTAGTTCATGAGCATGGCTGCCTTTCCGCTTATTTAGATCTTCTCTAATTTCTTCCAGAAATACTTTCTAGTTCTTAGAGTACAAGTTTTGCACTTCTTTTGTTAAATTTATTCCTAAACGTATTGTTATTTGTGATTATAATGTAAATGGAATTATTTTTTTTAATTTCCTTTTCACATAGTTCAATGCTAGTGTATTGAAATATGAGGGTTCTTTGGGGTTTTTTTTTGGTTTTGTATATTCACCTTATATTCTGCAACTTTGCTCAACTCTTTTATTCTAGTAACTTTTTTTTAGTGGGTTCCTTAGGATTCTATATACGAGATCATGTTATGAGTCAGTAGGGATCTTTTCACTTCTTCTTTTCTAACACACATGCCTTTTATTACTTTTGCTGCTCACTGAGGCCTTGGCTGGAGCCTCCAAAGCAGCATTGAACAGAAGTGGGGAGAGTGGACGTCCTGCCCTCGCTCCTGGTCTTAGAGGAAACCAGCCGGTCTTCCTCCACGAAGTCTGGCGTTACTGCGGGTCTTCTGTAGATACCCTTTGTCAAGTGAAGAGGTTCCCTTCTATCCCAAGTCTGCTGAGTGTTTGTTGAGGGTTTTTATCATAAAAGGTGTTGAATTCTGTCGAAGGCTTTTCCTACATCTATTGAAATGATTTTTTGTTTTTTGTGTGTCTTGCTCTGTTGATGTGATATATAATGTTACCATGATTGGCTTTCATGCATTAAACCAACCTTGCATTCCTGGGCAAGTCCCACTCCGTCACGGTGTCCTCTTTCTTCTACACGTGGCTGGTTCCACTTTGCTAGTGTTGTGTTGAGGTTATTTGCATGTGTATTCATAACTGGCACCGTTTTTCCCCATGTTTCAATAACTCCGTCAAACACCTACTGATTGTGTTTTTAGAATGCTCACGTGCACCAGATAGACCTTGTCCCCCACCCAGGACTCCCTCCTGGTGCCTTCATATCTCCTGCTCCGACCACCTCCACCTGTTCCTAAACTGTCACCTGAGACCTTCTTCTCACCCCTTCTGTTAGGGTCTGCTGTGAGCCGTGGCTTGTTCTTTCTTAGTTGATTTTCCTACTTTTGTCCAAGCAAGTTCTCTGGCGGTTTGCTAAGAAGGGGCATGTGGGAAGTAAATATTTCATGTCTGTGAACATCTGCAAAAGTCTTCATTCTCTCCTCACACGTGACTGATGGCTGAAATTCTACATTTAAAATCGGTGTCCATTGGGATTTTGAAGACGTTCTCCATGTCTCCAGCCTCCGGCCACGTGGTCACTTTGTTTGTGACCCTCCTGGTCACTGGTGTCCTGATGTGTCACAGGGCACGGGCTCTGCCCAGTGCCAGGGCTTGGCCGGCACTCGAGGGACGTCCATACAGACTTGTGGTTTTGGATCTGAGATTTCTTGGACTGTAGCTTTGACATTGTCCTCAACTCTGTTTTTCTGTTTTCTCTTTCTGGAACCCTGTGAGATGCACATTGGACTTTCAGGATTGACCTGATTTTCTTATTCTCCCCCCTCCAAATGTCCAGTTCTTCATCTTTCCCAGCCTAATAGCTGGATGATGGTCTCAGCCTCATCCGACCCTTCTGTTGCGTTCTGACTGTCGTATCTAAGTGGAAGACCTTGGATTCCTTTCTCAGAGCACCTTGTTTTGTGGACCCGTCCTCCCCTCTCCCATCTCTGAAGGTCTCGCTGTAGTTTCACTTTGGAAAGTGAGTTTCCAGCAGCCGATCGGCAGCTTGGAGGGCACGACTGGAGCCCTCCCGGGGAGGTCCCTGGGGCAAGCCCTCCTCGTTGGTGAGGGACCGGTGTCTGCGTCTCCAGCTTCCCTGGGCCACTCACCGTCTCCGCAGAGGGGTCTCTGGTCTGCCGTTGGGGTTGGGGGATGGCAGCCTGCTCCCTCCCCAGAGTCAGATCCGTCTGTCACCCTCTCTGGAGGGACCTGGGGCGGCCACAGCTCAGCCTCTGCATATTTAGGGGACCCGGGAGGGGGGCAAATTGCCTGAGGACTTGTTCAGTCTCCCTCCCACTCCCCCTTACGGGAGCTAAAGCTCCACCCGACTCCACCTGCTCCACATCCTCCAGCGTGGCCCACCCCCCTGCTCCGTGTGTCTCCTGTCCCTTGTCTCTGTGGGTCACACTTTCTTCTTCCCCTCCCCCTCCCTCTCTTCCTGCACCCCTCCCCCCATCCAGCCTTCCTCCTCCTCGCTCCTTGGCCGCTGTGCTGCAGCATTTGGGGAAGCAGAGGCTGGAATGGCAGCGGTCGGTCTTTCCCCTGTGTGTGGCTCGGGCCGTGTCCCCTCTGTCCCCAGGGCCCTAAAGCAAGGAGTAAGCGCCGTGGGTCTGTCCTGGGCCCCGGCGGAGGTGCTGGGCCCACGGGCTCGAGGAACCAGCCCCGCTGACGCAGGGCTGCCCTGTCTGCCTTCCAGAACATGCCGAACGTCCGTGACCACGACGCCTCTGTCTACCTCCGCCTCCAGGGGGACGCCCTGTCTGTGGGTGGCTACGAGGCCAACCCCGTCTTTTGGGAGGAGGTGAGACGTCCCGGGAGCTGAGGGCGCTGGGCGGCGGGAGGGGTTTGGGGCCGCGTCCAAGCGTGCAGAGGGCCTCTGCCAGGAAGCCCGCCGCCCTGAAGCTCCTCGGGGCACAGCTGGGAAACGGCAGGTGCACCCCCCCCAACCCCCCAGGCCCAAAGCCGTCTCGCTCTGACCCCTGACGACACGACGCACAGGTGCAGCCGAACCGGGCAGGTGGGGGCTTTGCCCCAGAGCGCCCGCAGGTGGAGGCTGTGCAGGCTGAGGTCACAAGGACACTTCGGTCCCCTGTCCACCGGCAGGTGACCCTGCGCCCTCCCCCACCCCCACCTGCAGCGGCGTCATCCCCCAGCCTGGCTGCTCCCCTGGCAGCTCCGGGACAGAGGCCCCGGGGCCCCCCCCTGCATTGATGCATTTAGTCCGCAAGTCGAAGGACTATGCGGCCACCCTGAGCCAAATGCCGCTCGCTTCTCTTTCTGGAGAAAGAGGGAGACTAAAAGTCCCTGCTGCAGGGTGTCTGTGTTTTGGTGGGGAGACGTATGACAGACAGACAACCAAGCAGCGTGATTCTGGAGGCGGCTGTGCACGGAACACAGTCAGCAGGGCAGGGTCAGCCTGGAGAGACCGGCTGGGAAGGAAGCCCTCTAGACGGGTGGGCTTTCCCAGGGAGGGGACCCAGGAAGGTCGGAGTGGCAGGGCCAGCGGTGCAGGTGGGCAGGGCCGGCTCACTTAGGGCGTTGAAGGCCACAGGGAGCCCGGGGGCTCCCAAGCACGGAGGGCACAGTGTGACGTAGGAGAGGGGTTGAAGGAGGGTGGGGAGCAGGGTGACCAGCCAGGGGCCACTGTGACAATCAAGGCGAGCAGGTGGGGGCTGGGCAGGCTGGGGAGGGGACAGACAGGCCCCCCCACCCCGTTGATGCATGGGAGACAAACTGCAGGGACCTGCGGGTGACCAGCCCCCGGGCTCACCTGACTCAGGGCAGGCTGGCCTGGCCCCCACCTGGCCGGGGGTCTGGGCAGCCGTCAGAGGGCAGATGTGGCGTGGGGACGTCAACCCGTCTCGGGGCCAAAGGAGACGGTGCCCTGCCCTGCTCCGGCAGGTGTCGGACAAGTTCGCCTTCGGCCTCTTCGACCTGGACTGGGACGTGTTCACCCAGCACATCGCCGGTGCCGTGAACCGCGTCCCCGTGTTGGAGAAGACAGGCATCAAGTCCACGGTCTGCGGCCCGGGTGAGTGGGGGCCGGGAAGCCGGGGCGCGGCGGCCGGGGGTTCTCCAAGCTGACGACCGTTGGTAGCAGCGGTGCCCGCGCCCGCCTGCTGCCGCTGTGCCGGGCGGGTCCCAGCGCCGTCCTGGCTCCCACTGCCGGCTCCAGCCGCCCTGGCGCGGACGCCGCCTCTGCTCCTCTCTGCGAGCAAAGAGTGGAGCAGGAGGGCAGCCACTTGCCCCGGGGATGCACGCGGCCAGGGCTTCCTCCTCTGGTGTGACCTCCTGGCGGCAGCCCAGCCTGGGCTCGCCATCCCCGGACGCGACCTGGCCCTGGCCCTTGGTGTTTGCATCTGTAAAATGGGAATGGTGGCCCCATGCCGGCGCCCGGTGAGGCTGAGCGAGGAACGGAAGGGACCTGTCTTGACGCGATGGTCACGCGGCTGCAAG
>NC_033669.1:95854182-95890594 GCF_000165445.2 Microcebus murinus
GGGCAGGGACAGGCAGCCAGCGGGGATTGCCGCCCGCCCCAGCCATGGCCCTGGACAGAGCGGCTCTCCTGCTGCTGGTGCTGGGCCTGGGCCTGGCCGGTGCCCAGAAGACGCTAGAAGAAGTGCCGCTGCAGCCGGGGTTTGAGGCGCGGAGGGTGAGTCAGGTCCACGAGACCTGGACATCAGAGTCAGGTGGGGGGCCATGATGGGGGCAAGACTCAGGCCCAGCCTGGCCCTGAGGAACCCTGGAGGCAGCTTGTGCCAGGCCTTGGCCACCTAGGCGGGCCAGCTCTGTCCTGCTCAGTGCACAGGCCGCCGGTTTCCTCCGGCCCTTCCTGCTCTTCCCGGCCCAGAGCCAGCCCTGAAGGCGGCCAGGCGGGGGCTGGGGAAGCAGAGCCCTCAGCCGGCCAGGCAGGGCCAGGCATCCGCCCAGGTAGCTCGAAGGGGACAGCCCTGGGGGCAAGGAGAGTGTCCTGTGCCTCCTCCCTGCAGGGCCCCCCTGCCCTCCTCTGGGGTCCCAATTAGGGCTCAGCTCCAGGGCAGGGTGGCCCCTCAGCCCCCCAGGACTGAGGAGGGGAGGAGCTGGGGGAAGTGGGGGCCCTGAGGGTGGGGTGGAGGCGAACACCCCCAGGAAGGAAGGAAGGGGGCTCATCCCGCCTGGCCCCGCAGACCAGGCCGGACGGGGTGGTGGGCAGCGGCAGGGTGCCCCACGTAGGGGCTAGCTGGCCCCGCGGTCCCCGTAGGTGGAGGGACGCTGGTTCACCCTGCGGCTGGCGGCCAGCCACGGGGACCTAGTGTCCCCGACGGACCCCCTGAGGCTCGCTCTGCACTCCATCCATGTCGAGGACAACGGGGACGTGGCGTTCCTGCTGCTCTGGAGGTGAGCCTGGGCCCCGGCACCCAGGCGTGGCTCTCAGACCCAGGGGGCAGTGACGGCCGTCAGAGCCGGGACACATGGCACTGCCCCTCCACCCGCCCCGCCAGGGAGCTGGACGCTACCGGGCTTCCGGGGGGCCGGGCCAGCAGGAAGGACACGCAGCCCGGCCGCAGGGCTTCGGCCAGTTCCGGGGGGGGGGGACGCCCGTCAAGGACGTGGGCCGGTGTGGCCGCAGCTTCCTGCCGCAGCGGGAGCCCCGGCGTGGCATTCAGCTGGGCCGGCTCCGGTGTCAGAGTGGCCCCCGGCTCCCGACAGCACCGCTGGGCCCACCAGCCGCCCCGCACAAACCCCTTTCCTCCCGGGGGGGTGGTCCTGCTGGGGGGGGGGCTGTGCCGTCGGCAACAGAAAACATGGGGGGGGACAAGCCCCTCCGAGCTGTGACACTGGCCAGTCGCTCAGTCACAGACACCCCACGGCAGCCCTGTGGGGTCCCAGGGCCCCCGCCCCAGGTGAGAGGCTGAGGACCCCGGCAAGGGCGTGGGGTGGGGCTTGTCTGTGCGCAGAGTGGCAGCAGCCGGGGAGGACGGACGGACGGACACCCGCTCTGGCCCCGCCCCAGACTTTGGCTCAGAGCCAAGGCCGGCGGGTCCGCCCTGCAGGGAGGCTGGCTTCCTGGCAGAAGCGAGGAAGTCCCTGCTTCCCCCGCTGCAGGAGGACCCTCCAGCCCCATCCCTGGCGCCCTACGGACACCCCTCCTCCCGAGGCCCCACGAGGCCTCTGAGCCGGGGGAGGGGCTCCCGGGCACCTGCCGGGCAGCTCTGGTGCCCCCTGGTGTGGCCACCGAGTCCTGGGTAGGGCAACGGGGGCGAGCGGGGCCGGCCTGAGTCCCTGTCCCTCCTCCCAGGGGCGCGGGGGTGTGCGGGGGAGAAAACGTCACCGTCCACCCCACTGAGCTGCAAGGCCAGTACCGAGGCTCCTGTGAGTACCCCTCTCGGGCGTCCCCCCCAACAGGACACACGGACACCCCGTCCTTGTCCCGGCGGTGACACTGGGGGAGCCCACGAGGCCTTGGGGTGGGGGTTCGGGCGGGGGGGGCGGAGGGGGAGGGGCCCCCATCACCAGCTGGGTGTCCGCAGTCGAGGGGGGCCGCCTGCGTGTGCGCTTCGTGGGCACCGACTACAGCAGCCTCATCCTGCACGTGCGCTTCGAGGACGAGGACGTCACCAGCCTGTGGGTGCTGCTGGGTAGGCAGCGGCTGTCCCCAGAATGGTGGGGAGGGGGAGGGGCCCTCGGACGGCGGGGAGGGGGAGGGGCGCTGGGCTTGCTGTCGGGAAGGGGGTCTCCGTGCTGGCTGGGAGGGACCCGGGGAGGGGTGGGCACTGGGAGATGCCACGGCCTGAGTGACACACAGACACGGGAGGGGCCGGGCAGCCCGGTGACAGGGCGTTGGCCAGAGCCCGGGGCAGCGGAGCAGGGTGGGGGCTGCAGGGGGACCCTCCACTGAGGTGGGCGGGGCCCGACGCACCCCTGCAAGGTGCACTTTGCCTGCTGTGCCCAGAGCAGCCCGTTTGAGAGGCGGGCGGGCGGGTGGCCATTGCAACCGGGGCTTCCCGGGGCCAGTGTGGGGGTGGGGCACGGCTGCACAAGGTCCAGCCTGGGTCCTGGTGGGGGTGGGGCGGAAGAGACAGAGGCTCCCGCCTGGCCCCTCACCCGCCCTGCTCTGCCCTCAGCCAGAGGGAAGCTGGAGGACCCGCAGTGGCTGGGGAAGTACCTGGGGTTCGTGGGAAAATTCCACCTGCAGGAAGCTCCGGTCTTCAACGTGGACGGTGAGCGCCGCCTGCAGCCCAGCTCCGCCCCTGCGGGCGCGTCCCCCGCGGGCCTCACGGGGCACCAGTGACCCGGCGACGCGGGCACAGTGCCGGGTCCCTCGCATCGATGTGGCGCAGAGACGTTCAGAGACAAGGCTGAGGCCGCACAGCCAGGAGGAAGAGGAGGAGCTGGAAGTGGCCCACAGCTCCTGCCTCCTGAGCCCAGTGCCCTGCCGGCCTCCCCCTTGCGCCACCTCTCTGGGCATCATTGAGTCGATCAGCAAACACACGGGCCAGGCCTGTTCTGGGGGCGTGGGATGCACTCAGAACAGGACAGGCAGCCTCCCCAGCCCCGTGCGGGCTGCACTGCGGGCAGCAGCGTGACTGGGCGTGGCCAGGCTGCGTGTGCCGGGCGGCCAGGTGGACATCCCGGGAGAAGTTGGGGGAGGAAGCCCGTGGCTGCCGGGATCATGCGGCTGGCATGGCGGCCGGAGCGGGTGGTGGGGTGGGAGTGGGGCAAAGTCCAAGGGCAGGTGGGGCCTGGGGGTCCCGTGAGGACTAGGGGGACACAGCCCCGTGGGGGGCTGGACAGCAGGGGCCGGGTGGTCCCGGCCACGGTCTGTTCTGTCCTGCGTGGCGGATGATTGATCGATTTCAAAATGAACGAATGGAGATCACCCGCGTTTCCTCTTCCTCCCGCAGGCCAGTGTCCCCCTCCCCGGGTCTAGTCCAGCCGCCTCCTGGGCCCTCCCGCCTGGCCCCGTCCGTCTGGAGCCTCTGTTCTGTCCCTACCCCTGCTGGGAAGGGCTCCTCCTCCCTGTGGGTCACCGGGTCCTGTCACCAACAGCCAAGGGACTGGCGCTGTCCTCCAGCCTGGTCCACAGGCTTGAAGAACACCTGGGGGTGGGGTGAGGAGGGGCCCCCAGGCTCCTCAGGAACGTGTCATAGGCAGAGCAGCCTCGGCGAGGGCCGGGGCGTCAGCCGTGCGCGTCAGGGCTGTGCACCTGTGCGCAGGTGAGCAGACACGAGGCCACACCTTGGAGCCGGGGCCACTCCTGCGCCGGGGCCCGGCAGGACAGGCCCTGAGAAACCGGGTCACGGCCTGGGTGCTCACCCTCTGGGAGAGGCTGAGACAGGCACAGCCAGACGCTGCCCGGAAAACGCCCTAGTGACGCCGCCCTTCGGCAAAACCTTTCCCACCATGATCCACCTCGGCGACACAAACCCGGCCAGCAGGCGAGGGGCGTGGTCACAAATCACACGAGACTCACCGTCGCTTCCCGCAAACCGGCGAGTCCAGCCGGAAACACGTGAGGGAAACGACAAGTACCGTGTTTCCCCGAAAATAAGACCTCCCCATAAAACAAGCCCCAGCAGGATGTCTAAGCATGTGCGCAATAGAAGCCCCACCCCGAAAATAAGCCCTAGTGACGGGCGTGGCTGCGCAGCGCGTCTGCACAACCCGTGCATGTCGTCGCGGAGCGGGAAAGAAGATGAGCAGCCCTTCTCATCCGCCCCGTCGTGACAGCTGCTACCCCAGAGGTGACTGGAAGGGTGCGGGCAGCCCCACCAACAAGGTCAGCTCCCCCTGTCGGGTCCCGGCCATCCTGTGCGTGCTGCAAGCTGAGGCTTTGAGGGGAAAATAACACATCCCCTGAAAATAAGCCCTAGGGTGTCTTCTTGAGGACAAATAAATATAAGGCCCTGTCTTATTTTCGGGGAAACACGGTACCTGCCCATCCACTTAGCGAGAGACTCAGGGAACCCGTATGAGGACGGTGAGAAGCGGCCGGTTCCCGGCACTGACTGACTCCAATGAACCGAGCTCTCGAATTTCCGTGACTCCCCAACAGCACGGACCTAATCACCCGCAAATCGATCTACACACTTGAAGCGGTTCAGTCAATATTCCAGTGGGATTTTCCCCCTGAACCTGAAAAGCTGAATCTAAAATTTACAGGAGGGAATAAAAAGTGTCAACACGTTCTAAGAAGAAGAGTGATGCGGGTGGACGCAGGATTCCGCCCTCCTGTGGAACCGTGACGGCGATGGCGGCAGCTTGGGGACCGCCAGGCCGGGGAAACCAGCACAAAGTCCGGGAAACGGACAGGGAGTCGGGGGACGGACACAGCCCGGCGGGAAACCCCAACATTACACACGGCAGCCCTTCGAGAAGAGCGTATTTATCCCATGAAAATCGTGTCGGAGGAAATGAACAAGACATGTAGGGGAAAGACGAGGTTAGATATGTCACCTAGCATATTGTCTTAAAGTGATTCCTCATTCTGAATAAAAAGAAAACGTGAAGTTCTACAATTTCTGTGACTCGGGGAGGGGAATTTCTGTAACACTGCAGGGGGGGAGACGGCAGCTACGAAAGCTTTAAGCTCTGGTGATGTCAGAGACGGCACCAACAAAGTTAAAAGCAATTGATGGGGCCGGGCGCGGTGGCTCACGCCTGTAATCCCAGCACTCTGGGAGGCCGAGGTGGGTGGATCGTTTGAGCTCAGGAGTTCGAGACCAGCCTGAGCAAGAGTGAGACCCTGTTTCTACTAAAAAATTAGAAAGAAATTTGCTGGACAACTAAAAAAAAAAAAAAAAATATATATATATATATATATAAATAAAACTAGCCGGGCATGGTGGCACATGCCTGTGTTCCCAGCTACTCGGGAGGCCGAGGAGGAGGATTGCTTGAGTCCAGGAGTTTGAGGTTGCTGTGAGCTAGGTTGACGCTACAGCACTCTAGCCAGGGCAACAGAGTGAGACTCTGTCTCAAAAAAAAAAAAAGCAATTGATGACAAGAGATAATTTCTGCAGCAAACCTGACCGAGGCTCCCGGCCACGGCCTGAGTACACACATCAGAATCCTCCAAGGACAAAAGAAGCATTAGAAAAAAGGAGCAGAAGACAGAAAAAGGCTATTTGCATGCACAGGTCTAAAGGCCGGGAAATATAATTTAAAAGATTTGGCTTCATAAGTAATAATAATAATAAAAAAGAGATGCTTTTGTTGCTTAGCAACGTGGCAAATTAAAGTTTAGAAAGTGAATTAGCGTCCACCGTGGGGCGGTGACCAGGTTCCGTGAGTCTCCTACCTGGGCTCGCTCTCTGCCCCGGGGGAAACTCTTAAGCATTAGAGTTGGGGTCACCCGCCGTCCTCCCCAATATATCAAGGATTTTATAATGTTTTAACATTGAGCCCATGGTTTTTTTAGTGGTCAAATTTCAGGAACCCTCTCGGTGAGTTTTCTAGCCTCATCCGTACATTGGCAGCAAAAGCTAGCTTTGTCCCGAGTGGTAGGGTCTTCCCCCACCCCCGCCCCCCACGTCCAGACCTGGCCCCGGACTGCTGATCACGGATATGGCCGACAGAGGGTCTGTGGCCGATATCTTATCTGTTGTCTCCCTTCCGAAACACGCATAGATTCTTTAGAACCGAGAGCTCCTCTGAAACGTCATCTCATTTTAGCCAAAGGAGACAAAGTGCGGAGAAGGGCGGGGCGAGCCCCCCCCCCACACGCAGGTCCTCGCCACGAACTGGGAGCAGGAGGGAGGCCAGCGGCAGCGGCCAGAGAGGACTCCTGGATTGGCTCCGGGTCCGGCCTGCGCTCAGGGGGCTGCTGGGAGGACAGCACGGCGGCCAGCGCCACCAACCAGGCGTTTCAGTGGCCCTGATTTTTGGGGTTGTGTCCTGCGTTAGTCCCCCCGGGGCTGCTGGAAGGAATAGGCACACAGGGTGTGGCTCAGACAGGAGCCACCTCTGCCGGTCCTGGAGGCCGGACCGCTGCGACCAGGGCGTGGGCGGGGCTGGGCCTGCTCTCCCCCACCCCCAGCCCGCCCCCGTGGGTGCCAGTGTCCTGATCTGCCCTTCTTTTTTTATTTGAGACAGAGTCTCGCTTTGTCGCCCAGGCTAGAGTGAGTTCCCTGGCGTCAGCCTGGCTCACAGCAACCTCAATCTCCTGGGCTCAAGCGATCCTCCTGCCTCAGCCTCCTGAGTAGCTGGGACTACAGGCATGCGCCACCATGCCCGGCTAGTTTTTTCTATATATATTAGTTGTCCAGTTAATTTCTTTCTATTTTCAGTAGAGACGGGGTCTCGCTCTTGCTCAGGCTGGTCTCGAAGTCCTGACCTCGAGCGATCCTCCCGCCTCGGCCTCCCGGAGTGCCGGGGTTACAGGCGTGAGCCACCGCGCCGGCCTCAGCTTAATTTTGCTGTTACAAAGACAGATGATGGGTTGTCGTCTTAAAGCCACGGGCGCTTTATTTTATCTAAAGCAGAGAGATTTACCCTCCTCCGTGGCAAAGGCCCTCTGCCAGCAGTGCTTGGGGACAGAAGTGTCCGGAACATGGCTGTGTCTTTAGCAGCCACAGTCTAGCGGGGGCTGAGGCTGCAGCACTTTCTTTGCGTGTCTAAGCGTGTGGGCAGTGACAAGGCCAGGCCTTGAGCTCGGGGTGTCGGTCAGGAAATCTCGGTTCACGGCAGCTGCGGCCACGGAGGGAGAGTGTCCAGGACCCGACGAGCTGTGGGGAGCAGCTTGGACAGCCCCAGCGGGTGTGGAGGGTGAGCCATGCCGCGCCCCGCAGCCCAGGCCGTGGCCGTGTTTGGAGACCTTACAGAGGTTACAAGTGTGTGTGGGGGGGTCCTTTATCCAGTGTGACTGGTGTCCTCATCAAAAGGGCAGATCAGGAGGACCGGACGAGGTGGCTCACGCCTGTAATCCTAGCATTCTGGGAGGCCGAGGCAGGAGGATCACTTAAGGTCGGGAGTTCAAAACCAGCCTGAGCAAGAGCAAGACTCCATCTCTACTAAAAAATAGAAAGAAAATTAATTGGCCAACTAATATATAGAGAGACAAAATTAGCTGAGCATGGTGGTACTCGCCTGTAGTCCCAGCTACTCGGGAGGCTGAGGCAGGGGGATCGCTTGAGCCCAGGAGCTTGAGGTTGCTGTGAGCTAGGCTGACGCCACGGCACTCACTCTAGCCTGGGCAACAAAGTGAGACTCTGTCTCAAAAAACAAAACAAAACAAAAAAGGGCAGGTTAGGAGGACCGGACGAGGTGGCTCACGCCTGTAATCCTAGCACTCTGGGAGGCCGAGGTGGGAGGATTGCTCGAGGTCAGGAGTTCAAAACCAGCCTGAGCAAGAGCAAGACCCCGTCTCTACTAAAATAGAAAGAAAATTAATTGGCCAACTAAAATATTTATAGACAAAATTAGGCATGGTGGCGCATGCCTGTAGTCCCAGCTACTCGGGAGGCTGAGGCAGGAGGATCGCTTGAGCCCAGGAGTGTGAGGTTGCTGTGAGCTAGGCTGACGCCACGGCACTCTAGCAGAGAGACAATGTCTAAAAAAACCCCACTAAGATGAGTGCCTGCTGGATCCCTCTGTGGACTCACTGGGTGCACAGCGCAGGGGGACACAAGGGCGCGGCCGTCCCCCTCGCCCCCCCAACGCTGTGAAGCCGGCTGCACGTTTGTTTGCAGAGGAGCTAAGATTTATTTTCCCCCTTCGCATATCAGCACTTTCCCACGCTGTGAACGTTAAATAAAAAAATAAAGTCCCTTCCACGCGGGAAGTACCCCCACGCTGCCCACGGCGTGTACACAGTGGCGTCAGGCGCAGGGGCGCTGCCGCTCTGCCCGGCACTGGCTGGCCTGGGCGGCTCGCGGCCCGCGGGAGGAAGGGGCGTGCGTTTCGGAAGGGCGTGGGTTCTCTCGCCTCTGGGAGACGCAGGGTGAGGAGGCGCGTCGTCCCCCGCCGCCCGCCGGGGCGCGCCTACCAGTCCTCGCGAAACCCGGGCGGGTCGTCCAGCTTCCTCCCCGAGTGGTGCACCACCCGCACGTAGTGCACCTGGGCCGGCGGGTAGAAGGCGGCGTCCCAGTTGTACTCGGGCGACAGCACCGTGGTGGGCTTGTGCAGGAAGAAGTATTTGTTCAGGTGCTTTTCGTAGGTGCTGTTGAGCCCCTTCTGGACGTCGTGGGTGGCCCCGTACAGGTACTTCTCGATGAAGCTGAGGACGTGGAGGGGCGTGCCGCCCACCAGGGAGCCGTCGTAGTAGAAGTCCCCCTGCCCAAAGGGGATGTAGGCCGCCGAGCCGGGCTTCCGCTCGTAGGGGAAGTCCTTGGCGTCTCTGAAGTACCACCAGGGGTGGAGCTGGGCCACGGACGCGCCCAGCGCCTCCACCCCGAACTCGTGCTGGAACACCTGGTTGGGCGTCATGCTGAAGAGGAAGTCCACCTCGGCCTGGATGCGGCCCACGATGTACTCCCCCAGGCTCCTCATGTGCACCAGGTTCGCGTCGAACCACCAGCTCTCCCTGCCCACCGGCAGCACCCGGAGCGAGCGCCGCGGGCCCAGCACCACGTCCGGCCGGTTGAAGAGGGCGCCCGCCAGGACGTAGAAGATCACTCTGTGGCCCGGCATGAAGTGCCTGTTCGCCGACAGCAGGAAGGTCCTCACGTACTTCTCTGAGACCCTGCGAAGAAACGGCGCACGGAGGGAGCGAGAGAGAGAGAGAGAGAGAGGCTCGCCAGTCCCCACTTACTTTCCCGGGAGAGGGGACGCCGAGGAACGGAACGCACTGCCCGGCCGGCCGGAACAGGCCCCGGGAGGCCAGAGAGTTCCCGGTGAGGCCGGGCGCGGTGGCTCACGCCTGTCATCCCTGCACTCTGGGAGGCCCAGGCGGGAGGATCGCTCGAGGTCAGGAGTTCCAGACCAGCCTGAGCAAGAGCGAGACCCCCGTCTCTACTAGAAATAGAAAGACATTAATTGGCCAGCTAAAAATATATAGAAAAAATGAGCCGGGCATGGTGGTGCATGCCTGTAGTCCCAGCTACTCGGGAGGCTGAGGCAGGAGGATCGCTTGAGCCCAGGAGTTGGAGGTTGCTGTGAGCTAGGCTGACGCCACGGCACTCTAGTCCGGGCGACAGAGCGAGACTCTAAGAAAAAAAAAAGGAAAAAGAATTCCCGGTGCGTGAGATCGTGGCCCCCGCAGGCCTGGGCGTGGCCCCGGCAGCTGGGGACCGCTGACATGCGTGAGGAAACGGAGCGAGAGTCCTCGGGCATCAGTCGGCAGGTTCCCAAGGGGCGGAGAAAACAGCGGCAGCAGACTCTGCCTAGGGAGAGCACGGCCATGGTTGCCGTTGGTTACGGCGCCTTGCCCAAAGGTGGAAGGGCCCCCGGTGTGTATGTCCCCATGTTCCCTAAATAAAAAAGGCAGAGGCCAGCGGCACCCACCTGCTGGTAGCAAAGACAGCCAGGCCCACGGTGATGTTCCGCCCTCTGTAATGCTTCTCCAGGGCCTCTCTGTCGAAAGTCCCGTCCCATATGACCGGAGCCAGCCAGTCCGTGGTCGTGATGACATCAAAGCGATTACTGCGGAGCAAGCAAGAATTGAGGCAGACGGGGGTGGCTTCGGGAAGGCAGCGGCGGCCACCCCTACCCACCGCGTGGAGAGCAGCCGCCTCCGCGGGCAGGACCCGCGTCTGAGCTCTAGATCACTCGTCCCCCCTGGCGATGTCCCTGTGAGCCCAGGAGCTACTGTGTCTGCTGAGCTTTCACCGCGGCTCAGAACGAGGTGGCCCAGAGCTGGCCCTGCCCCGGCGTCTCCCGGAGCCAGGGCTGGGCCCGACGCTGCCTCCCTAGCGATCCCGTTGTTTTCCCTCTTTCTTTCTCTCCCTCCCCTTTTCCCGGACGTTTCTAGGAGTGCCCTTTCTCACCTTCTCCCTCACACCTTCAGCCACCCGTGCGGTACAGCAGAAATGAGAAGACGAGTCCAAAAAGGGAGAGAATTTGCTTTCAATAATGATAATAAAACTTGGCCGGGCAGGGTGGCTCACACCTGTGATCCTGGCTCTCTGGGAGGCTGAGGAGGGAGGATCCCTCAAGGTCAGGAGTTCGAAACCAGCCTGAGCAAGAGCGAGACCCCCGTCTCTACTAAAAAATAAAAAGAAATTAATTGGCCAACTAAAAATATATAGAAAAAAATTAGCCAGGCATGGTGGCACACGCCTGTAGTCCCAGCTACTCGGGAGGCTGAGGATCGCTTGAGCTCAGGAGTCTGAGGTTGCTGTGAGCTAGGCTGATGCCACGGCACTCTAGCCTAAGCAACAGAGTGAGACTCTGTCTCACAAAATAAAAATAATAATAAAACAACAACAACAGTATTCAAATTATGCAAGACCAGTTCCACACACATGAAAATCAATCTGTGGAAACAGCCAGGTCAAAAGCTAGAGAACAGGCCAGGCGCAGTGGCTCACGCCTGTAACCCTAGCACTCTGGGAGGCTGAGGCGGGCGGATTACTCCAGGTCAGGAGTTCGAAACCAGCCTGAGCAAGAGCGAGACCCCGTCTCTACTATAAATAGAAAGAAATTAATTGGCCAACTAATATATATATATAAAATTAGCCGGACATGGTGGCAAATGCCTGTAGTCCCAGCTACTCGGGAGGCTGAGGCAGGAGGATCGCTTGAGCCAGGAGTTTGAGGTTGCTGTGAGCTAGGCTGACACCACGGCACTCACTCTAGCCTAGGCAACAAAATGAAACTCTGTCTCAAAGAAAAAAAAAAAAAAGCTAGAGAACAGTCGCGTGTCCACGCCCCATGATGCAGAGAAAGCATGATACAGAGTCCAATACCCAATCTGTGATAGAATCTCTCAGGAGCAAACAGGAATAGAGGGGAGTCGCTTCAACTTGGTAAAGAACACCTGCAAAAACACCAACGTACTAAACGGTGCAAGAGTGAGAGCTTTCTCCCTACAATCAGGAAGATGAGACATTCTAACACAGTAATGCAAGTTGTAGCCACTGCAATAAGACAAGAAAAATGAAATAAAAGGCAGCAGATCGGAAAGGGAAACATAATGCTGTCCCTACCGGCAGATCACTCGATTGTCTATATAGAAGATACAAGTTAAAATGCTGAAAATCCCGCCATCCTCACTGAGATCCAGCTCAGCACGGGGCCCCCAGATTGCTGCAAGCCTTCAGCTAATTCCCAGAGCTCTGGCAACGGTGATTCTGACTGTTACTGCCCGTTTTCTCATGGGTTTGATGGACTAGGGAATAGTAGAGATCCTTCTCCGTCATTTTTCCTGATACAACTCAAGAGATACTTCTTATGTCCGCTCTTTTGGCAGCTCCGGCATCAAAGAACGGGGAGACCTTTGGGAATTCACACCGGCACACTACTTGGGAACATCCCCCCCCCCAAAATCTGTATGCTGAAACCCTAATCCTCGCTGTGACGGCATTTAGAGGTGGGGCCTTCGGGAGTTAATGAGGTCGTGAGGCTGGAGCCCTCGGGGTGGGGTTAGCGCCCGTATCGAAGGAGCGCTCACGCCCTCTCTCTCTCTCTCTCTGCCACCTGAGGACGCAGCAGGAAGGCGGCTGTCTGCCGGCCGGGAAGGGAGTTCTCACCAGACGGTGACCCCGCCGGCACCTGACCTTGGACCTCCAGCCTCCAGAACCGTGAGAAATAAATTCCTGTTGTTACAAAGAGACACCCGGTCTGTCCGCGGTGCTCTGTCACAGCAGCCTGGCCAGGCTGAGACGGGCTCTGTCTCCCACGCTGGGCACCCACAGGCACCGACAGCCCACGGCTCTGACCGCACCCAAATCTCGCTCTCTCTTACGACGAGAATGCTGAGGGTGTCTGTAGCAGCACTATCCATGATAGCAAAAAGAACCGAAATACCGTGAGCCGGACAGTGGGAAATAAGCTGGGGTAGCTCCACACCGGATTGGTCACACAGCTGTCAGATGAGTTGCGGCGACACGCAAAATCTGGGTGAATCTTAGCAACGTTTCGTTAAGGCAGGGGTCCTCAAACTTTTTAAACAGGGGCCAGTTCTCTGTCCCTCAGACCGTCGGAGGGCTGGACTACAGTTTAAAAAATTACTATGAAGAAATTCCTGTGCACACTGCACATATCTTATTTTGAAGCAAAAAAAACCAAAACAAACAAACAAAAAAAACACAAATGGGCAAAAAACACCTGCATGTGGCCCGAGGGTCGTGGTTTGAAGACGCTTGCATTAAGGGATGAGGCGAGTCCCAGGAGACTCTAAGCAGGAGATCCTCTTGCTAGAGTCATGAGCCACCAACATTTTTAAATGGGCCTTTCCAGAATAACATAGACGGGATAGAATTGTATAAGCCGGAAAGCGGGAGTGTGACCAACCAGGATCATTCTCCCGATCGCCAGGGTTCAGGATGGGCCGTGGTGAGTGTGGAAGGTTCCGGTTTCTGTCTCATTAAAAACACGCAAACAAACATGAGCACCCAGAGCAGGTGTTACTCGGACAAGCAATGACCGGTTACGGCCAGTCTGATTCTGTGTCCCCAGGGGTCTGTTGGAAATACACCGGGGAAACAGGAATGTGCAAAATGCGAAATGAATGGTAAACACATAAAAAGATGTTCGAACAGTAACAATGATAGAAATGCAAACTGAATTGAGATATTCTAACCAGCAGTTACGCCCAGAATAGAAGCCTCGATGATACTTTAGCTTAGCGGCTGCAGGTGAGGAAATAAAAGGGCACAGTTTTTTGTTGTTTTTTTTTTGACAGAGTCTCGCTTTGTTGCCCAGGCTAGAGTGAGTGCTGTGGCGTCAGCCGAGCTCACAGCAACCTCAAACTCCTGGGCTCAAGCAATCCTCCTGCCTCAGCCTCCCGAGTAGCTGGGACTATAGGCACACGCCACCATGCCCGGCTAATTTTTTCTATATATATTAGTTGGCCAATTAATTTCTTTCTATTTATAGTAGAGACGGGGTCTCGCTCTTGCTCAGGCTGATTTCAAACTCCTGACCTTGAGCAATCCGCCCGCCTCAGCCTCCCAGAGAGCTAGGATTACAGGCGTGAGCCACCGCGCCCGGCCAGGGCACAGTTATTAAAGGGAAATTTCACAGTTTTAACTCCACATCAAAAGTTTAAATGGCTACACACTCTGACCTACTGACCCCATTTTCAGAATGTTTCCCACACATGGGTGTACAAAAACATGTTCGAGGTTATTCGCCAGGACTTCGTTTACAATAGCCCCCAACTATAAACAATTGTAAACCCCTTAGGGAAGTGGTTGAATATTGTGGTCCACACCACACAGAACACTACCACCATAACAAAGGATAAACCGCCACCCCGGCTGGGCTCCAAAATCAAGAGTCCTCCCTGTGGCATTTTCGTGCTATTTCCAAAGAGATTCTCGTTCACTGACCACACCAGGAGAGTTCAGCCAGGCAGGGTGTGTCAGCTTCTCCATAACCATCGCCATTGCCCGGTTCTCCATAAACAGACCCTAGGTGTTTTTTTTTTAGAGACAGAGTCTCGCTTTGTTGCCCAGGCTAGAGTGAGTGATGTGGCGTCAGCCTAGCTCACAGCAACCTCAAACTCCTGGTCTTAAAGCAATCCTCCTGCCTCAGCCTCCCGAGTAGCTGGGACTACAGGCACGCGCCACCATGCCCGGCTAATTTTATATATATATATTTTTAGTTTGTCAATTGATTTCTTTCTATTTTTAGTAGAGACGGGGTCTCGCTCAGGCTGGTTTTGAACTCCTGACCTCGAGCAATCCGCCCGCCTCGGCCTCCCAGAGTGCCAGGATTACAGGCGTGAGCCACCGCGCCCGGCCCAGACCCTAGGTTTGTATAGAGGAGCCTTGAAAACAAGAACTCCAATTCTGGAACCTCCCAGGACAGCTGTAACTTGGCGCGTGTGTGTGTGTGTGTGTGGGGGGGGGGGACTTATCACCTCAAACTGAGACCTATCATTTCTGCATGCACATGACAGCCTTTCATTCTCACCTGGGTGTGAACCAGTCTGAGAGCTGAAGTTCTTCTTGCTTCCTAGGTACAAAGGGAGGATATCAGGTTATTTCGAGGCACCGTCGCGCTCAGCACTCACTGGCTGAGTGCCGTCCGGCCGCGCGGGCGCTGTCTGGCGCTGGCCCTCTACCCAGGGACAAAGTGGGGAGGGCAGCCTCGAGCAGGAAGCCCCCAGGCCCGGGGCCAGGCCCCGGCTGTGTCCCCAGCAGCAATGGGTGTTCGGACGTTACATTGCTAGATGCTGGCCGTTCCACGGAGGATGTGGCGTCACCCCATTGTTTTAGTCTGTGATTCCCTCATGAGGAATGGTGCGTGCCAAGCATCTTTTTACATCTTATTTTTGTGAACTAAAATGCTCACCACCACCACCACTACCCCCCACCGGCTGACTGAATGGACCCCCTCGTGGCCAAAGGAATATCCTAAGAGGAGGGAGGTCAGACAGGCCTCATCATGCCCCCCTCCCTCCTTGGGGACTTCCTTTGTAACCCATTAACAGGCCTAAGGGTATGCAAGACAAACCTGCAGGTCCTCAATTTATGCAACAAATGGTGGCTTACCTCTGGTAGACAGTTTATGTTAAAACATTCCAAGTCTTTATTTTTATTATTTTTATTTGAGGACTGTTTCTGGGATATACTTAAAGCAGAGGACAGAGTGAGCTAAAGATAACTGTAGTAGGGGAATAGAAAGAGTAAAGGAAAATAACTTCGGTGGTTTGATAAGGTTGCCTGTGGAAAGAGGATGCAGGATACCTGGAGGGGAGTGAGTAGAGCCAAAGATCAGCTGCTTTCCCTGAAGCTGGGAGGCACCTGGTCAACGTCAACGGGAAGAAGCCAGTAGATGGGGAAATGTTAAAAAAAAAAATTGACATAGAGAAGGAATAACTGATGATGTGAGATTCCGGGGGAAGAGAGGGTGGGATTCAAAGCTTAGGTGGAAGGGCAGATGTCTTGCAAGTGTTAGGTTTCAGTTTGGAATGTCTGTTCCTGGCGCGCTCATGGCCAAAGAATGACCAGACACGCCAAAGTTAGGCAAGCTCGAAAATGAGGTTCACTGAGGAGAGAAAGATAGGATTATTGGGCAAGAGCAAGATATAGGATTACGTACACCACAGATGATGACCGGACCCGTCATCACAGCATGGCCAGTAAAAGGAGGGGCAAAGAGAGACCATTCCAAGTCTTTAGACAAAGCTCCATGTCTTTAGCCAATTACAATCTAAAGAATCTTTAAACCCACCTATAACCTGTAAGCCCCCGCTTCGAGATGGCCCTCCTTTTTGGGCCAAACCAATGTCTGCCTCCCACATATTGATTGATGGCTTTACCCGTAACCCTTGTCTCTAAAATGCATAAAAACCAAACTGTAACCCAGCCACAGCGAGTCCACTTGCCCAAGGCCTCTTGGCAGTGGCTCCGGGTCATGGTCCTCAAATTTGGCTCAGAATAAATCTCTTTAAAATTATTTTGCAGAGTTTGGCTTTTTTCCGTTGACATTTTCCACCTGTGTCCTCTCCAGGGTAAGAGGTGTCTGTCCCGGTTCTTTCACCCGTTTTTTGAAACTGGGTCGTTCGTTTCCTTCTTGTTGAGATGTAAAGGCGGTTTGCATATTTTCGAGGTAAGTCCCCTATCAGGTACGTGCTGGGCAAAGGCTTGGTTGTTGGAGGCGTTATCCCTCACAATACAGCTACTCTTCAAACAGCGTCCGGAAAGACTGCCTTGCTTATTTACATAGGAGACCGTCAGGTGGGAGGAAGAATTTGAATTTCTCTAGAGAGCGTTGTTTCGCAGGTTGGCAGATTCACCCTCCGGCACACATGTGTGTGTGTGTGTGTGTGTGTGTGTGTGAGAGAGAGAGAGAGAGAGAGCAGGCTGATTTCAGTCTTGTCTACATTAGACACGAAGATGGAACTTCGAGAAAGCTCATAATTTATCTAAAATAGCATTCTCACCTTGCTTTATTTTCTACGGCATTTATGCTACAAAGCACGATACCCTTGGCATTGCATTTCACGTCTGTCTGTTCTCAGCCTGCCCCACCAGCACGCAGAGCTCGAGAGGCAGGGGCTGTGGGCACTCCTTGTCCCCACACCCAGGTCAGAGACCGGCACCGGGAAGATTAATCATTGTTGCATGTTTAAAACCAAAGAATTAAAATATATATCCTTGGCCAGGCGCAGCGGCTCACGCCTGTAATCCCAGCACTGTGGGAGGCCGAGGCGGGAGGATCACTCAAGGTCAGGAGTTTGAAACCAGCCTGAGCAAGAGCGAGACCCCGTATCTACTAAAAATAGAAAGAAATTAATTGGCCGACTAAAAATATACAGAAAAAATTCGCCAGGCATGGTGGCATGTGCCTGTAGTCCCAGCTACTCGGGAGGCTGAGGCAGGAGGATCGTTTGAGCCCAGGAGTTTGAGGTTGCCGTGAGCGAGCCTGACGCCACGGCACTCTAGCCCAGGCAACAGAGTGAGACCTTGTCGCAAAAAAGAAAAAAAAAAAAAAAATATATATATATATCTCCTTTGCTTTGTCCCAGAAACAGCAGGTAACTCCTGATTAATTTAGAGACAGTTATTAATATCTCTGGACAAAACTCAGTGGTGTAGGTCATCTCTGCCAATTGCTAAAGGTCATGACGATTCATCAATATTTCATACTCACCTGAAATGACGGTCCACCAAGATCAGCAATAAAGTAGACGAGATCAGTAACAGCATCCTTCTTTTATAATTCATTGTCTCCTGGGGAAAAGGGAGAAAAAAGTAGACTTTCAGCAGTAAAAAAACCACGACTTTGTGACCTTCTAACAACAGATTAATGGATAGGCATTAGGACTCCAACCTAAGGGCGTGCTTCTAGAACCTTCAGCCTTTGGGAGATGCCCAGGGTGTGCGGGGGTAGCGTCAGCTCTGCCTCAAGGTCCCACGGTGCGGGCTGCTCCCCGAGGCCGGGCGGGTGCCCTCCGAGTGTCTGGTGCCCGTGAGCCTGCCAAGCAGACCTCGGCCAGGCGGGAGAAACTCACTGACTGTGAACATGGAACGAGGTCCTGGCGAGGGCGACTTCCTGCACTGGGAGAGAACGAATTTTGGCCCCCAAGTTGACTTTTCATCTTTTCTTCCTCACAGAGATAGTAAGACGGGTAATTTGTCCCAGGATCACACTAGTCTAAGAGCGTGTGAGTGTAGGCCGGGCGCGGTGGCTCACGCCTGTCATCCTAGTGCTCTGGGAGGCCGAGGAGGGAGGATCGCTCGAGGTCAGGGGTTCGAGACCAGCCTGAGCAAGAGTGAGATTCCCTCGTGTCTACTAAAAATAGAAATTAATTGGCCAACATAAAAATATGTAGAAAAAATTAGCCGGGCATGGTAGCACATGCCTGTAGTCTCAGCTACTCGGGAGGCTGAGGCAGGAGGATCGCTTGAGCCCAGGAATTTGAGGTTGCTGTGAGCTAGGCTGACACCACGGCACTCTAGCCCGGATAATAGAGTGAGACTCTGTCTCAAAAAAAAATAAAAAATAAAAGTGTGTGAGTGTTCTCAAAGGTAGGGGCTCGCCAGCAGGGAGTGAAGTCTCAGTGGAAGGCGTTAAGCTCTAAAACGGACTTTCTGGCTCAGCCAGCACCCTGAGCTGGCGCAGGAGTTTTGCGTGCTTGTGTGTGGACGGCCTGCGGGCAGCGCCTCTGAGTTTTGTGCTGAAGACATCGGGGCTCTCTGGTAGCTCAGGTCTGTACGCAGGCATCGGTTCTGCACTGGTCGGCGTGGCAGCCACCAGCCACAGTGGGTTAGGGTTAGGGTTAGAGGGTTAGGGTTAGGGTTAGGGTTAGGGTTAGGGTTAGGGTTAGGGGGTTAGGGTTAGGGTTAGAGGGTTAGAGGGTTAGGGTTAGGGTTAGAGGGTTAGGGTTAGGGTTAGAGGGTTAGGGTTAGGGTTAGAGGGTTAGGGTTAGAGGGTTAGGGTTAGGGTTAGAGGGTTAGGGTTAGGGTTAGAGGGTTAGGGTTAGAGGGTTAGGGTTAGAGGGTTAGGGTTAGGGTTAGTGGGTTAGGGTTAGGGTTAGGGTTAGAGGGTTAGGGTTAGGGTTAGAGGGTTAGGGTTAGGGTTATTGGGTTAGGGTTAGGGTTAGTGGGTTATGGTTAGAGGGTTAGGGTTAGAGGGTTAGGGTTAGGGTTAGAGGGTTAGGGTTAGGGTTAGAGGGTTAGGGTTAGAGGGTTAGGGTTAGGGTTAGAGGGTTAGGGTTAGAGGGTTAGGGTTAGAGGGTTAGGGTTAGGGTTAGAGGGTTAGGGTTAGAGGGTTAGGGTTAGAGGGTTAGGGTTAGGGTTAGAGGGTTAGGGTTAGAGGGTTAGGGTTAGAGGGTTAGGGTTAGAGGGTTAGGGTTAGGGTTAGTGGGTTAGGGCTAGGGTTAGGGTTAGAGGGTTATGGTTGGGGTTAGAGGGTTAGGGTTAGGGTTAGAGGGTAGGGTTAGGGTTAGAGGGTTAGGGTTAGGGTTAGAGAGTTAGGGTTAGGGTTAGAGGGTTAGGGTTAGGGTTAGATCGTTAGGGTTAGGGTTAGAGGGTTAGGGTTAGAGTTAGAGGGTTAGGGTTAGAGTGTTAGGGTTAGGGTTAGGCACCCGCAGCCTGGGACGTAGGGGCCGCAAGTGTGCATAACATACTGGGTCTCGGGGACACACTGCATGAGAGAATAGAATCTAAACAGCTCGCTGATAATTTTACGTTAGTACGATACTACACTGTAAGTACAATGGACACCTTCTAGCTTCTGTTTACTGCTTGTTTGCTAACCGCAAGGCATTATGAGTACATTATGGGATGCAGAAGAAAAAGACAAAGGAATGCGGCAACTGGGGTCCTTCAGCTAGATGCGAGAACAGGTTAGAGCGTATCAGGGGCAGCATGAAGTAAGAATCTCTGTGGGGCGGATGCATGACCAGTGTATAAACAACTGAGTTATAAAAAAGGGACTAATATACAAAGGAAGGTCCCTGCCCGGAGATGAGACCACTGCGCTGCACTCTGGGGGCTCGGACCCTAGCTCGAGCTAGACAATAAAACTCTTTTTGATAATTACAGCCTCGGTGATTCTGTCTCTCTGCCCTGCGGCCCTGTGAATCTCGAATATAACACGTTGACTGTGTGTCGAAATGCTGAGTCTGGGGAGTGCAGTCTGCATAAACCGTGTTAAATAAAAATAAACGATGAGAATCTGCTCACTGTTTTTTTTTCACCTTTTATAACGTGGCCACTGGGAAGGTGGGCATCACGGTCGTGGCCCACGTCCCATCCCTAGCAGGCAGTGCTCCGTGTGAGGCCGTCCCGGGCGAGCTTCAGCCGGGCACGGTTTTGCGCTCCTGCAATTTGAAATCGACCACCTTTTAAATTCAGGATCATCCAAAATGCCACAGGAGGGGTGAAGACAGGGCCATCCGCCAGCCCCCTCGGCGGCACGCCCTCCTCCCTGGCGTCCCCCTGGCACGTTCCTGGCTGCACCTCTGAGCACCGTCTGCCTGCCAGAGGTCAAGGCCAGGGGATGACCCTACCCGATTTACTGCGGCCTGCGAGCTGTGCTCTGTCCCTCAGCAAGGGCCCCCGTATCTTGGGTCAGGGGGACTAGGAGGGCCGGCCGGCCTCGGCCCAGGAGGACAGGCACTTCCCGAGCAGCATGTCTTCGGGTCTGGATCAAAGACCCTGGTCCCGGAGTCTTCTGTGGGTGGTGACATCACCGGGCTCCGTGGACCTTGCCAGCGTCATAATGACGCACCTGCCCGCAGGTTCTGCCCATTGTCTGGGAAGTCCCTGCAGGAGCCTGGGGGGCAGGTGCGCAGGAGACGCAGGCAGGAACTGACCGGCAGCAAACACCCTGCACCTGCGGCCTCACCTGGCAGGGTCCTTGGGTGGCACCTCCAGGGCACCGGGGGAAGCTGGTCCTAGGTGCGGGCCCAGCCGGGGACGGCCACTGCCAGCCACTGTGGGCCTGGGGTCCTCTTACACCTTCCCCCGTGGCTGTGTCTACTCCCACCCTCCCTCCCTCCCTCCCTCCCTCCCTCCCTTCCTCCCTCCCTCCCTCCCTCCCTTCCTTCCTCCCTCCCGCGCTTTCCTGTTTATTCACGACTGTTGTGTCCCGAACTCAGGCAGAGCCCTGGACTCTGGGGGTCCTGCCCACCCCTACTTCATGCAGCTCACAGTCTACGGGGGAAGGCAGCTTGTGAATAAGTAAATAGAAGACCTTTCTTTTGTTTTTATTTGAAGGCTGGTCAGGTGAAGCAGTGGGAGTGGAGAAGGAACAAAGGAATCTGTAACAGGCTGTGATCGGTTAGTTGCAAACGCCACCACGCTTGGCCAGCCAGGGGGCCTTTAAGTGTTCCCGACACAGAGAGCGGGAAGGGGCAGTGACAGGCGGTGGGGAGGGAGTGTGCCGGGAAGGGTCCGCTGGTGATGAAATCTCGGGGGACACCTGCACCCTGCAGACCTGCGTTAGGGAGCCCAGCAAGGGAAGGGGCAGAAGGAGCCACTGGTTGTACTCCGGGTGACAAGGACAGCCACTGCCATGGAAAACCTGTAGGGGACTGACATATATTTTCCTAGTTTAAGAATTAAAGTTAGTGAGTAATGTACGTGTTCTTCCCTGAGCGTTTGAAAGTAATCTGTTCCGGACAAGCTTCTTGTGATAAACAAGGCTGTTGCCTAGAGGCATAACAAAGGACCTGAGTTGCAAGTAAGCAAGAGCTGCTCTGCCCCACGGCATTGGGGGTCTGGAGGCCACACGATAAATACATTGTTCCTGTGATTGCTGCGTACACCCCATAAGATGGCTGGTTAGTCAATGACGGGTAAGACCCCTCAAGGGAGGGGCGACCTAAGCCAGGCACAGCGGCCGAGGTTCAGCCAAAGATCTTAGGGGGTCACCCTAAGAGAAGCTGGGGATGAGAAATGCCCCCTGAGGCTCACCTTGCCCATCCTTGCTAATCTCGGTCCTTTATCTATGCCTGGCGCCTAGAGCAACCACCTGGAAATTCTGAGTCAGGGGACGTCTGCTTCCCTAAGGGTATTCCAGAATTTATGGCCATTGCTGCAATGCCTGGGTGGTTACGTACAAGGAACTAACTTTAATTTTTTAGAGTACAAAAATAAAACTGACCCAGTGTATTATGACTCGAGTCAACCGTCTGTGTGTGTGTCCGCGTTTTTCTGTGTGTTCTGCGTTTGTGTTCTGTGTTCTGTGTTCATCCTCCATCCTGTAAATGGGCCACGACAGAACCCACCTGCCGGATCTTCCGCCTGGTTTGAGAGAAGGGAATCGTGACGCTCAGAGACGCCCGTCTGAGTGCTGCTCTGTGTCAGCAGAAAGGAAGCCGGGGGTGCGGGAGCCAGATCAGGCGTCCCCAGCGCCACACCTGCGTCTAGCCAGGGGCTGCAGGTGGGGCCACCTGGGGCGGGAGGCCGAGACCCAGCCTCTGGCTGCCTGTGACATTGAGAGGCCCCTGTCCGGCGGCTGGGAGGCCTGTCTGCACGGCCCGGAGAGCACGCCTGCTCTGTGGCCACACCCAGGAGCACGGTCCCAGGGCAGCTGGGTGGGCAGGGGCCCGACACCCAGGGCCGTCCATGGGGGTCACTCAGGGCCAATGCTCAGCAGGTCCACCCTCCACAGGCCTCCCACTGCTCAGGGGGTGAAGGCAGCCACCTGCTCTGTCACGCGCCACTCTCCAGGCTACGGACGACCCCCACCCCCGCCCGGGCCTGGCCACGTACCACCTCTGCGCCTCTGTGCCTCGCCTTTCTGTTCCCTCTGCCCTGCTCTGCCCTCTTCTCCCCTTCTCTCCCCTCCCCTTCCCTTCCCTTCTCTCTTCCTTCCCTTCCCTTCCCTTCCCTTCCCTTATCCCTTCCCTTCCCTTCTCTCTTCCCTCCCCTTCCTTTCCCTTCCCTCCCCTCCCCTTCCCTTCTCTCTTCCCTCCCCTTCCTTTCCCTTCCCTTCCCTCCCCTCCCCTCCCCTTCCCTTCTCCCTTCCCTTCCCTTCCCTTCCCTTCCCTTCCCTTATCCCTTCCCTTCCCTTCTCTCTTCCCTCCCCTTCCTTTCCCTTCCCTCCCCTCCCCTTCCCTTCTCTCTTCCCTCCCCTTCCTTTCCCTTCCCTTCCCTCCCCTCCCCTCCCCTTCCCTTCTCCCTTCCCTCCCCTTCTCCCTTTCCTCCCCTTCTCTCTTCTCTTTCGTCCCTTCCCCTCCCCTCTGCCAGGACATCCCCCCCCCCCCGCCCCGCCCAGCTGGCTGTGCACACGCCCTTGTGCCTGGGACAGCTCTTTCCAACCTGTCACCATCTACCTTCCGTCCCGGTCGCGGCCGTGTGGGATGCAGGCCGCGTGGGATGCAGGCCGCGTCTGCAGAGAACTCAGACTTCTGTGGCATTCACCGTTTCACCGTAGGGGCTCCATCCAGCACGCAGAGCCCCCGCTTCCCGCCAACGTCCTTTCAGGCCCTTAGGGAAGCTCGGCGCCCTCTGCCTGCAGGTCTGGCCCGCTCCGGCACGGTTTCTGTGATCGCAGAGAGGAGACACTGGCGCTCCGAGCACGGGAGCCCGTGGCCGTGCAGCTCCGCGGCCCCTCACCGGCCTCCTTACGGGTCCAACCCGCAGGCGCCTGAGGACCATGGCCACTCTTCCTCACTTGCTTTCCTCTCCTCTCCTTGGCGGCTCCTCCGGTGCAGAATACACGAGAGGGGCGACGGCCAAGCTCCCGTTCCGCTCTCCTCCTCCTGGTCCGCTGGGGCCCCTGCCTCCGGCCGCTCCTTCATCCAGCTGAGAGGAGAGCCGTGGGCCGCTGCACTTCCCGGTCACCTGGTGGCTGAGTTTGGTCAAAATGATTTTGGCTTCCCAGGAATGACTGTGAAGCCAGGGTCACAGCAGGGGCCAAAAGGACAGACGTCCACGGCCCAGGCAGGGGTTGGTCCTGCCACCACCACCGCCGCCCTGTGGCTGTTCCACACACAGCACCCAGGGCTCCCCCAGGATCCCCCCACCCTGTGGCTGTTCCACACACAGCACCCGGGGCTCCCCCAGGATCCCCCCACCCTGGGGCTGCTCCACAAACAGCACCTGGGGCTCCCCCAGGATCCCCCCACCCTGGGGCTGTTCCACACACAGCACCCGGGGCTCCCCCAGGATCCCCCCACCCCGCCCTGGGGCTGTTACACACATGGCACTCGGGGCTCCCCCAGGATCCCCCCACCCTGGGGCTGTTCCACACACGGCACCCAGGGCTCCTCCAGGATCCCCCCACCCTGGGGCTGTTACACAGCACCCGGGCCTCCCCCAGGGTCCCCCCACCCTGAGCTCAGAGAGGGACCAGGCCACCCCAGCCCTCTCGGGCCAGACGCCGGGAGTCTGGAGCTGCTGAGGGGAGGAACTGCAGTGGAATCTCTTTCTCCACCAGAGTAGATTCCTCGTGGCCACGACGTGGTCTCTCCACTGACCATGGAGACCTGGGCACCCTCAGGCAGGCCACCGGGGGCCTCGACGTTCTGGCAGCTTCTCAAAGTTTTCTGATGATAGAAGCAGCACCGTGCCCTCCTGGAGGACCCTCCTGGGGTGCAGGAAACACCCCACGTCCTGATGGGGCGAGAGGTGCCGGCCAGGGCTGTGCACGCGTACCTGCAGTCTCAGCTTCTACCGTGTTTCCCTGAAAATAGGACCTACCCATACAATAAGCCCTAGCAGGATTTCTAAGCACGTGCGCAGTAGAAGCCCTACCCCGAAAGTAAGACCTAGTGACGGCCGTGGCTACGCAGCGCATCTGCACGACCCGTGCATTTCGTCGGGGAGCGGCAGAGAAGATGAGCAGCCCTTCTCACCTGCCCCGTGAGAACTCCATTGCTGGGCAGGAGAGACTGGGGCCAATGGTTCTAAAGGAAATAGAGTCGAGAGACACTCAGGATGGAATTCAGGGTCTGGAGAATCATGATAATGTTCCAGAAGGAGACGACTTAAGTCTATTTGAATAAATGTAGATGATTGCACCTTACTGAAAAAAAAATAACATATCCCCTGAAAATAAGCCCTAGGGTGTCTTCTTAAGGGAAAATAAATATAAGACCCTGTCTTATTTTCAGGGAAACGTGGTACCTCCACCATGGGTGGGGGGACAGGCGTGTCCCCAAGCCCCCACGCTTGGCATCTGCTAGGTTCCTGGTGCCAGGGGCCCCTGGTGTCGGGCGGGCTCCGCCCTAGGGGTGAGGCCTCGAGCCTCCCTCCCTGTCCATTATGGACCGGGGACACCCCGTGGGCGTGGCCAGCTGCACCCCGGGGACTTTTGATGCTGGAGGAGCCGGTCCTGCCCGTGATAGGACCCCCTCGCCTCCCCTCCTGGGACCTCCCACATCTTCCCAGGACCTTCAGCCAGTCTGACCCCAACATGCCACCCCCCGTCAAGAGCGTTGGAGGCCTGGCCTTCCTGCCAGGAGCTACGGCCCAGCGACCAGGGGCGCCGCGAGAAAGGGGAGACCCCGTTACTGTCCAGAGCACCCTCCCTCGCCGCCGTCGCAGGAGGAGACTCCATTGCCCCCCAAAATTGGAGCCGGCCCCAAGCACCTCCCTGTGCCCAGCCTGGGAGCCCGGAGGCAGGGCTGGAGGAAGGAGGGGGGAGAGGCCCAGGGGTAGCAGGACCCCCGCCCTCCGTGCACACAGCCACGCGGGGTCCCCGCCCGGCCGGCCGGAGTGGCTGCCCTGCCTCTGGCCAGGATGCCGCCTCCAGTGAGGCGCGGCGGGTGCCCTGTGCCCACGGACACGGAAGACCCCGGGGCTGGGACGGCGTCCTCCCCCGCCTGTCCCGACTTCCCTGTCTGGCCTTCTGATCCTGCGGCCGTGAGCGGGGGCCTCCGGCTGTGTTCCCTGTGGTCACAGGATGTGTGTGGACGGGCGGCCCCTCGGGGCGGGAGCCCGCGGAGCAGAGCGGGGTATAAAGGCCGGGCGGCGGGCCGGCGTTGGCAGCGAGGATGGGGAGGGTCCTGCTGCTCCTGCTGGGCCTGTGGCTGAGCCTGGGCGACAACCTGGAGCTCGCCACGTGGCCGGTGGTGCGGGGGAACTTCAACATGTCCAAGGTGGGGCTGCGCTGGGCCCCTGAGGGGCGGGGGCGCCTGTCTGTCCCCCCGTGGTGTGGCCGTCCCAGGCCCACCCGCCAGCACCTTCCCCCAGGTCGAGGGGGACTGGTTCTCGGTCGCCACGGCCTCGGACGACATGGGCTGGATCCAGGAGAACGGGGACCTGCGGCTGTTCGTCCGGAGCATCGAGCACCTGAGCAACGGCAGCCTGAGATTCAACTTCCGCTTCAAGTGGGTGTCCCCCGGCGCGGGGCTGGGGCTGGGGGAGGCCCCCTCCCACCCCACCCCACCCCACCCCACCCCAGCCAGCCAGCCAGCACTCACTAGCTCAGGCGCCTCGGGGGCCCGGGCGGAGTGGGTGACCCCTTGGGGGACAGGGGACCGCAGGGCAGGGTGGCGGGAGTGGAGGGCTGCCCGCCACGCCTGGTGAGATGATGGGGCGCCTGGCGGTGTCTGGCTGTGGAACGGGCCCGGGGCGCCGGGACGGGGAAGCCTGTGGCCCCGACACTGTGTGCCGCCCGGCGCCCTGGCGTTACTCCGCGCCCGCAGGGTGCAGCGCCAGTGCGTGACTGTGGACGTGGTCTGCATGAAGACGCGGCAGAACGGGGCGTTCTCCATCGCCTGTGAGTGGGGCGCGGCCTCCTCGGACAGCCAGTGACTCCCTTTCTCCAGGCCTCGGCCACTTGCTAGTGGGCGCCGACTGAGGGGATTTTATGGGACCCCGACAGCTTGGCCCCGAATCGAGGGGACCCGGCCTGGCACCAGTCCCGGGGGGCTCCCGGCCCAGGCCCACGGGGAGGCGGGTGCCGGGCTGGGCTCCGGGAGGCGGCAGGCAGCCCAAGGGACAGCGGGGTCTGCAGGCCGACCACAGAGGGGCGCGAAGCCACCAGCACACCTGTCGCAGAACCCCGGGGCGGGCAGGGGTGGGGCCTCGCTGAGACCCGTCTCCACGCAGACAAGGGGGAGAACACGGTCACCATCCTTGAGACGGACTACAACCAGCAAATCACCTTGCACATGCAGAACATCAGGAACGGGACCAAGACCCAAGTGCTGGCTCTCTACGGTACCCACCCCTGGTCCCCTGGGGCAGCCTCCTCTTCCTCCTCCTCCGGAGCCAAGCCCCACCCTGGGCGGGGAGCCGCGCCACGCCCTGAGATGTGTGTGTGTGTGGGGGGCGTCCCCACCTGCTGGCTGCACCCACAGACGCAGTCAGGGTGGGGGGTCCTAGTCCTGCCTGAGTCGCCTCCCCAAGGCTGTCCCAACACCGAGTCCCCGATCTGTTCCCAGGACGGTACCCATATCTGGAGTCCTCCTTCCTGGACAAATTCAAAGCAATCTGCAAAAAGTACGGACTGAGCTCAAAAAACATCATCGAGATGACCAGGCTAGGTGGGTGCCACGGGCTGGGGCCACGGCAGCGGCTGGAGGAAGACAAGCTCCAGCCCCGTCCTGCCCAGAGAGCCCGAGGGCCTCTCGGGGTGGGGTGGGGGGCTCCCAGGAGGTCCCCATCTGAGCCCCCCCCCCCGTCCTGTCTTGCAGATGACTGCTTCTAAAAGTAGCAGAGGTGCAGCACGCCCAGGCCTCCGGTGGGTGAGCATCCAGGTGGGACGGGGCAGAGGCGGGACAGGGCTGGCTCGGGGTCAGGGCAGAAGGCCGGGGGTCCCGGCCCAGCACGGACACTGGTGCCCTCCCCCTCACCGTCTGCTGGCTTTTCCTGCAGAGGGAACAATGCACAAAGTGCTTGGTGACTGACTGATGACGCACACAATGTCACGGGGTGGGGGGGAGGTTGCGTTGAAACAGGGCCCTTGGGGGTGGGGGGGCTGGGGACAGCGAGGTGTGCTCCCTCGCGGCTCCGGAGCCCCCGAGTCTGAGGTCAGGGGCCACAGGGCCGCCCCCTCCGGAGGCTCCAGGGGAGGACCCTTCCTGTCCCCGCCGGCTGCTGGCAGCCCCAGATGTCCCTTGGCCAGTGGCTGCATCACCCCGACTCCTGCCTCATGCTGTCTTCTTCCCTCTCTGTCCCTGTCTCCTCCTGTAATGACAGTTGTCATCATCAGCTTGGGGGCCACCCGGGCCCTACATCTCCTCCTCTCGAGACCGGCAACTCCACCGCATGTGCAGACCCCATCACAGGCACCCCGGCACCAGCACACGAACATGTCTCTCTGGCGATGCCGTCCAGTCCCCTCCACCCCCGGGCACAGGCACCATTCCCAGAAAAGACCCCCCGGAGCCCCCTCCCCTCCCGAGACCCCTCCTGCCCATGGGAGATTCTTCATCAGAGACCGGGACCCTGTCCACCCGAACCTCTCCAGAACTCGCACCGCAGCTCCGTGCGACACCACCCGGCCACAGACAGCCCAGCAGCCCCCAATGTCACACATGCCCGGGACAGCTCAGCAGAGGAAGGCGGGGGGGGGGGGGGGGCCCGGCAGTGTCCCTGCCTCGTGGTCCCATTTCACGGTGTGGGCGAGGACAGAGCTGAGAGGCGGGGGACAGAGCGGGGCTTCCGGAGGTCAGGACCGAGAAGCGGGTACGGCTGCTGGGTCCTCGAGGGGATGGAACGTTCCGGGCCCCAGCAGCGGTGATGAACGCACGGCCCCGCCGTGTGACAGAAGGAACAGGCATAGGCACACACACGGGGGAACGGGCCAGGGCGGGAGTAGCGGCCGCTGCCCCCGGGGACAAGGGGGGAGACAGGGTCGGGGTCACAGTTATCTCTCAGAACCGTGCACGAGTCTACGATTCTCTCAACATAAATAGTTAAGATGAAAAAGCATGTGTCCCTCCCTCCTTGTCACCCGGTGAAATGCCGGCAGGTGCCGCCCCGCCCCCATCACCGCCCGGGACTCCCGGGCTGCCCCTGACGGTGGCCCAGCCAGTCCCCAGGAGCCCAGGGAACCTCCGCCCTCCCGGGTCCTGGGGACAGAGACCGCCTTCCTGCACGTGCAACTGAGGCCCCGAGACCCTCCTGCGGCAGAGACCCAACCCACGGCCGCCGCCCGACCCCCCCCCCATCTCTGCAAAGGGGACACACCGGGTGGCCAGGCTGGGGTCGCTGGACAGCCCCAAGCCCACTGTGCTGTCTGAACGGGGCCGTCCACACCCTGTGGCTGGGGGGAGCTGAGCTGAGCTGCCAGGGAGTGCAGGCTGGGGGGCCGGCCCCTCCCCCGGGCACGCCAGGCCGGGCACAGCTGCAGCGCCCCTTCCTAGGCGCTCGGTGCTGAGACGGGCCGCTCCGTTGGCACAGGTGGGCGGGAGGCACCCACAGCTTCCTGTACCCCGTCCAGCTCCCGGTGTGGCCGCTGAGCCGAGACTGGAACACGCAGGCCCGTACAGTGCCGGCCTGCCGGTTCGGAAAGGCAGCATTTGGGGAGCACAGCAGAGGGGTGCTGGGAGGGGCTGACCCTCAGCACAGGAGGTGCCCTGGCGTGGCCGTGGGCAGAGCCCTGCCTGCTCCCTGGAAGGAGCCACTGAGGGGAGCTGAGCCTAGAGCTAGCAGGGGGTCCTCAGCCCGGCCCTGCCGTCCGGCGGACAGCAGCCCCACCCTGGGTCCTCCAGGTGGGGGAGCCGGTGGTGTGCAGGGGCCGGGCCCCAGGGTTGAGGGGTGGGGCTGAAAGAATCACCGAGAGACCACGTCGCCGTGGGCAGCTGCGGCGGCCCCGGTCAGGTCACAGCCGGGCAGTGGCTCAGACAATGGGAGGCGAGTCTGGCCCCGTGAGACCCTCGGCTGTGGGCGACACGCCCCAACGCCTGGTGCCAGCGTGGCCCTGCACGGGCGTGAGCACAGCGCTGCCCACGTCTCACCCGCCCGCCTGCCTGCCGCGGTGAAAGTCGGTTTTATTTTCAGTGGAAAAGCATGTTGACAACCCCCGACGTCACAGGGGCCACGGCCTCCTTCACTCAGCAAGACAGACGCCCTCTGCCCAGGAGGGCACCCCAGAGCAGCCAGACCCGGGGAGGAGGGCTCTGAGCGGGCGCCCGGCCAGGCCACCGCAGGGGGTCCCTGGGGCCAGGCGCAGGGACGCCAACCTGCCCGGGGAGGGGCTCAGAGCCGCCGCCTTGTGGCATCTCTCGGGGGCCCTTTGGGGGTGGCTCTAGCCCCCCACTGGGTCATGGGTGCCCTGAGTCTCTGGGGAGCAGCCTGGGCCGGGTCCAGGGCAGGAGACCTGCCCTCCCCACGTCACTGGGGGTCCAGCCGGGCTCTGCTGCAGACCGTGTCTGAGACGAAGCCGGAGGGAGGTTGAGATCAGGGATCACCGTCACGTGGGGGACTGGACTCCCTTCTGGTCCTGTCCGCACAGTGGGGACCAGCTGTCTGGGCGCAGGGGGGAGTGGGGAGGGGCCCCGGGGCTCCGAGGGGTCAGGAGAGAGAAAAGTCACAGAAGCAGACAGGGCAGGTCCCCTGGACCAGGTGTCGCATGGGGGCTTCCCGGAGCCAGGTTCCTGCCCGGGCGGGGGCCAGGCCACCCCCAGGCGCTGCAGGCCTCAAGCAGGACGTCCCCGCAGGCTTGGGTCCCTCGGGCAGCTTCGGGAGGAGGGGCGGGGGTGTCCTGGGGCTCGGCCTGGAGAAGCCGTGTCGGAGGGTGTCCAAGTCTCCTGGGCCAAGGCTGAGGCCAAGCCAAGAAGGGGGCGCAGGGGCCTGGCTGGGATTCGGTGGGGTTGGCCGTGGAGAGGGCCCCTGCCCTCCGCCCTGCGGTACCCGGGTGCCACCTGGTGGCACCCGCCAGGACAGAACCCGACCCCGAAGCAGGACGGACACCCAAGAGAGCGGCACAGCGCAGGCAGGGTGCAGCCACCAGGACCGCGGCCCTCCTCCGGGAGCTCACTGCTCCAGGTCCCACCCCCGTTCTTATTCTCACTCTGTCGCCCGGGCTAGAGTGCTGTGGCATCAGCCTAGCTCACAGCAACCTCAAACTTCTGGGCTCAAGCAATCCTCCTGCCTCAGCCTCCCGAGTAGCTGGGACCACAGGCATGCACCACCATGCCCAGCTAATGTTTTCTATATATTAGTTGGCCAATTAATTTCTTTCTATTTATAGTAGAGACAGGGTCTCGCTCTTGCTCAGGCTGGTCTCGAACTCCTGACCTTGAGCAATCCGCCCACCTCGGCCTCCCAGAGTGCTAGGATCACAGGTGTGAGCCACCGCGCCCACGCCCGGCTCTGGGGTGGCCTTGCTGTGCCCACCCACTTCAGTTCTCCCTCACGGTGGTGGGGAGCGCTGGGGTGTCCCCGACCCGGCCCTCAGCCCGAGGAGAGGAACCTGCCGTCCGTGTCCCCTGGCGGCCTCCGCGTCCCAGCGCGACCCGGCACGCCTGGCGGTGGAAGGCGTGGTGTTGTTCCCACGCGGTTCCTCCTCTGGGAGTGGCCCATGCGGACCCCTGGCCCAGTCTCCGGGTTTCCCTTGTCCTTGTTCGGTTCTCTGTGCTGGACGTCGACCCACCTCTGCTCACTGAGTGGCTGGCGTCTCTCCCCCCACCCCAGTCTGTCACTTGCCTGTCACCTTGCAGATGGTGTCCTTTGCCGTAGGACAATTTTAATCCGCTTGTCACCCGCAGGCTGCGGCTGTGCCTGTCACGCTGGTGCACGTTACCGGGCTCGGGGCCCAGACTCTGCGCCCACCGGCTGTGCCGCCGTGGCCTTGTCCAGCCCCTCCCCTCCGCGCCCCAGCCCCGCGCCTGCCCGGCTCGGGTGACAACAGCGCCTGCGTCACAAGGCTGTCAAGAGGGCTCAGTCAGTGAGGACTGAAGCACCTGGAACCCTAACGAGCATTGTCCCCACTGCCAGGACAGCCAGGGTGGGGCCGGGGCCGAGCACCCTTAGAGGAAGAGTCTGCACACGGCTCTCTCTGTTGAGCAACACGCAGGGGCCCGGCCAGGAGGGGGCCGCAGGTCAGGCGGATGCTGGGGCTCCAGGGTGCGGCTGGAGTCCAGGCCGCGTGTGAGGAGCTGCCCGTCAAAACACTCTGTTGTTGTTCCGAGCAGTGACATTTGGAAGCCTGCATCCTGCAACCGTGTTTTCTCAGAAAGTACTGACAGGGCTGCGTATGAGCAGCGGGAGGGAGGGTGACCTTGGCCTGGCCCCTGGGGAAGGACACGGAGCTGGGGACCCTGCAGGGAGAGGGAGGGGCAGGTGCTGGGCGTCCAAGCGGGGCCGGGAGGAGCTCTGAGCTGAGAGGCCCGGCCGGGCCCAAGTGCCCCTCTGCAGTGGGGGGGCTGAGGACGGGGCCTCACCACCCACGCCGGGGAGGCCTGCCCTTGCCAGGATGAGACCCCAGCAGCCCCTCCGCGGGCAGAGCTGCGCAGGGTGACTTGAGGTCGGGGGCAAGGAGCCAAGAGCAAGGTCCCTGCGTGACCTGCTCACCATCTCCCAGGAGGCCCCAGGGGACCTGCCCGGGGCAGGTGGCCCCCGAGAGCCCAGTGGTGCCGAGACAGGAGCTCCAAGCTCGAGCTGCACCCACCGAGCTCAGCTTCCCGAGGGGTGCGGAGTCAGGAGTGGAGCCCAGGGGAGCAGAGCAGCTGCGGGGAGGGAGCCCATGGAGGCAGGGGCATGTCACTGCCCTTTACCCCCCGCCCACCCAGCCCCAAAAGCTGGTCCCTGGGGTTGAAGGTGGAGGGAAGGGCAGGGACAGACAGCAGGAGGGTGGCGGGGGGGACGGGGCACGGCCGGCACCTGGGCACGGAGGAGAGACGGGCAGGAGCTCCAGCTCAGCAGACGAAGCCCCGACCTGCGCCTGGGTCGCCCCTGCACAATCGCGCATTGTCTGAGCCAGGACCGGCAGGACGGCCTGCACCGCACCTGGGCACGCTGGGGAGGGAAGGCGGGGGCCGCGGTGTCCCCAGGTGCCCCCTTCCCATCCACACCTGTGGCCTGTCCCGCCCTCCGGCCGGGGGCTACAGCTGAACAGGTGACCTCCCCCGGGAGCAGCCACGGCCCCTCGTTTGGCTCGGCCAACCGAGACCTCCCAGGAGGAAGTGGGGCTCGGCGTCCCGTAAACGGCCAGAATAAACGCCCACGGGCGCCCGGAGCAGGCTGGGCACTCGGGACCCGCCCGAACACTCTCCCTGGCTCTCGCCAACGCCCGGCAGGTCCGCTCCGCTCAGGACGGACCTGACTCTGCCACCCCCCAGGTGGTCTCTGCTTCCCGTGGCCCCAACGCCGCCGTCCCTGGGCCATGAGAAGTCAGCGCTCCACTTCCAGCCCCACGCTCAGCACAGTCCCTTCCCAACGTGCCGGGGGTAGAACTTCAACGTGTGCATTTGGGGGGACACGGTTCAACCCATAAGAGATCCCCAGTCGCCGTCCTTGTTCTGCTGCCCAGCTGGGAGCCCTGGCTCTCTCACAGGTGGGGCACACTTGGCGTGGCTGCCAGGTACCCCGGCCCCACCGGGCCCCGAGTCCCAGGCCTGCGTCCACCCAGCCACGTGCCGTGAGCCGGGCGGACCAGAGGGCAGCCAAGGTGACTGTGACACCCCGCAGCCCAGGAAGCCGGCCTGGCCCGTGGGCTGTTGACTTTGGAAAGTGGCTCCGTGGAAACACAGATCCGGTGCCCAGGGCAGCGCACAGGCGTGGATGGGGCTGGCGAGCGCCTCTGCGGATTAAGAGCCCCGCACCCCGCCAGGGACATGGGGGCCCTTCCGCGTGGCCTCGGCTATAAAGACGCCCAGGGCCCAGCGTCAGTCTCCAGCCACAGTCCCCACTGCCACCGAACCCAGACCGACCGTGCTGTGAGGATGCGCTTCCTACTGCTAGCCGTGGCCCTCGTCCATGGGCTCCAGGCCCACGAGGAGCAGGAGTCAGACCTGTCCCAGGTGAGGCGGCGAAGGGCGGGACCAGGGCCCCGGGTGCTCCCAGGGCTGGGCCGGGAGGAGGCTGACTCCAGGCAGTCTCGCTGTGGGCAGAGGGTGGGCCAGCCCCGGCCCATGTGGAGGCTTCGCCAAGTCCCAAAGGACTCCAGCGCCTGCACCTTCCTGGAGCAGGATCCCTGGGAGGGTGCACACACGGAGCTCGGGAATCTGGGAGGGGGTGCACACATGGAGCTTGGGACTTTGAGAGGGGGTGCACACACGGAGCTCAGGACTCTGGGAGGGGGTGCACACACGGAGCTCGGGAGGCAGGACTGGGAGGGGGTGCACACACGGTGCTCAGGACTCTGGGAGGGGGTGCACACACGGAGCTCGGGAGTCTGGGAGGGGGTGCACACACGGAGCTCAGGAGGCAGGTCTGGGAGGGGGTGCACACACGGTGCTCGGGAGGCAGGTCTGGGAGGGGGTGCACACAGGGTGCTCGGGAGGCAGGACTGGGAGGGGGTGCACACAGGGTGCTCGGGAGACAGGTCTGGGAGGGGGTGCACACACGGTGCTCAGGAGGCAGGACTGGGAGGGGGTGCACACACGGAGCTCGGGAGGCAGGACTGGGAGGGGGTGCACACAGGGTGCTCGGGAGGCAGGACTGGGAGGGGGTGCACACAGGGTGCTCGGGAGGCAGGACTGGGAGGGGGTGTACACAGGGTGCTCGGGAGGCAGGACTGGGAGGGGGTGCACACACGGAGCTCGGGAGGCAGGACTGGGAGGGGGTGCACACACGGAGCTCGGGAGGCAGGATGGGAGGGGGTGCACACACGGAGCTCGGGAGGCAGGACTGGGAGGGGGTGCACACACGGTGCTCGGGAGGCAGGACTGGGAGGGGGTGCACACACGGTGCTCGGGAGGCAGGACTGGGAGGGGGTGCACACACGGAGCTCGGGAGGCAGGACTGGGAGGGGGTGCACACACGGAGCTCGGGAGGCAGGATGGGAGGGGGTGCACACACGGAGCTCGGGAGGCAGGACTGGGAGGGGGTGCACACACGGTGCTCGGGAGGCAGGACTGGGAGGGGGTGCACACACGGTGCTCGGGAGGCAGGACTGGGAGGGGGTGCACACACAGAGCTCGGGAGGCAGGACTGGGAGGGGGTGCACACACAGAGCTCGGGAGTCTGGGAGGGGGTGCACACAGGTGCTCGGGAGGCAGGTCTAGGTGGTCCCTGTGGACCGCCGGTCGGGCCCCGCTAGGTGCCAACAGCGCCACCACCCACACCAGACCACGGGCTGGGACCGGAGCCGCCTGAACACCACTGGTGAACGGGCCTCAAGGGTGGTCCAAGGGGCCTCTGGGGCTCGGAGCCCTGCTGCGGAAGGCACCTCGGTTCAGCCCAGAAGGGATCTCGGGGTTGGGGTGTGCCTTAGCCCGGGAACTCACAGCTCAGGCAGCACCTGGGGCTCTGCTAGGTGTGATCTGAGCAGGCAGCTAGGCGGCGGGCAGACAAGGGGTCCGACCCCCTCACCTGGCCTGCCTCGCCGCTGGCAGATCTCTGGGCACTGGTACACCTCCGCCCTGGCCTCCAACAACTCCGCCCTGGTCGCACCCGGTGGACACTTCAGGGTTTTCATCAACACCATGGACGTGAAGGATGGCAACCTGCACGGGGACATCCTGGTGCCGTGAGTCGGGGCAAGGGGGACGCTCGGGTGGGTGCAGGAGCTGGGTGGGCCTGGCTGGCCCGGGGGGACCGGGACAGGGACACTGCTGTGAGACTGCTGACCTCCCTCCGGAGCCACACCTGTCCATGTGCACCCCACGCCTATCCATGTGCACCCCACATCTGTCCAGGTGCACCCCATGCCTATCCACACCTGTCCACGTGCACCCCATTCCTGTCCATGTGCACCCGTCTGTCCACACGCACCCCACGCCTATCCATGCCTGTCCATGTGCACCCCACGCCTATTCACACCCGTCCAGGTGCACCCCATTCCTGTCCACACGCACCCGTCTGTCCACACGCACCCCACGCCTATCCATGCCTGTCCACGTGCACCCCATTCCTGTCCACATGCACCCCATGCCCATCCACACCTGTCCAGGTGCACCCCACGCCTGTCCATGCCTGTCATGTGCACTCTGCCTGTCCACACGCACCCCATGCCTGTCCAGGCACACCCCTGTGGGGCTCCCGGTGCTGTGTGGGGAGCTTAAGGGCCCTGTGTGTGGGGGGGCGGGGCTGTCCCTGCTGTCCCCTGGCTGCCGTGGGCAGACCACACGGGCTACCACGGGAGGTGGGAGCTGGGAGGGAGGGGGGCGTGGCCGGAGCCAGGGGAACCCAGGAAGCGGAGGGACGGTGACAGCCCCCACCTGGCGCTCCCTCCAGCGCCTCTGATGAGAAACGGAGGATGGGGACAAGTGCCCCTCCCCCCCGCCTCTGTCCCCAGGGATGACAGCCAGTGCCACACACGCTCCCTCATCGCGTTCAAGACAGACGACGGCGACAAGTTCTCCATGGACTGTGAGTGCTCAGGCGGGGTGGGGCTGGGCGGGGCAGGGTGGGGTGGGCTGTCCCGTGCCGCCCCAGTGTGGCGCCGTTCGAGGGGTCCGTGGGTAGAGCCAAGCCCGCACCTGCGAGTCCCGTCCCAGCCGCGAGCCCAGGCCCCCGGGCACGGGCGGCCACGTTTCATCCTCGCCCCAGGAAGAGCAGCCGCCGTGCCCAGCTCTGCCGAGGCCGGGGGCCAGCTCTGCCTGTGCAGGGGACGGCGGGGTCGGCCGTGGCCGGGGGCCTGGGCAACCCCGAGCCCCGTTTCAGCCCCGCGTTCTCCACAGTCTGGGGACAGAACAAGCTCTACCTGGCGGATGCCGACCCCGACAAACTCCTGGTTCTCTACCTGATCAACGAGTACGAGGGTGTGACCAGCCTGGTGGCCGCGCTGTTCGGTGCGTGCAGACCCCCAGGACCACCGCCCGCCAGGAGGGGCAGGGCCCGGTGTGGCAGTCCTGGTCCCCTCGGC
>NC_033669.1:95898731-95915541 GCF_000165445.2 Microcebus murinus
TTGCAAGCTGCCGACGGCCCTACTGTCGCAACCTCTGCAGGCGATCGAGGGGCGCAGAACGGCTTCAGCCCTCGGCCTCGGGCCACCCGAACCTGCCCACGCACACCCGCGGCCTGCCCCGGACACCCGCAAGACCCTGACCACCCGGCCCCTGCCCCGACACCTGGTGCGCCCAGACACCCGGCCTGCCCGGACCACCTGGGTTGACCCAGACAACCGGCCTGCCCCGGACCTCCGCCTGCCCGCGGAACCGGTGGACCCTGGACACAGGCTGCCCCGGACACCGGCAGAACCGCTGACACACGGCCTGCCCGGACACCGCAGACCTCTGACACCCGGCCTGCCCCCGGACAGCCCGCCTGCCCTGGACACCCGGCCCCTGCCCTGGACACCCCGGCCCTGGACACCCGGCCTGAACCCGGACACGCGCGGCGCCGTGCCGCTGGACACCCGGGGGGCGTGGAGCGGAGAAGCCCGAGCAGGGACAGGGAGGACGGCACTGACCGGTTTGCTCCGGCAGGCACATTCTGCTCCCTTTGTGGCAGGAGCCCCCAGGTCCTGATCCCAGATGCCTCAAACCTTGTCCAGCAGCTCCTGCTCCCGCCGTGGGTTCCCGCTGTCGGTGCAGAACGCGGCGCGGGCTTCAGCTCACTGCTGCCACGGGACGGCCGGTGCACGGGCACGGTCCAGCGGGCCAGTCCCTCCTCCTGGAGCACATCACCTCGATGGGCGGCGCCTCAGGCGGGGGGAGGGGTGTGGGCGATGGGGGTGCTGCGGGGATGGGGTGCTGTAGATGGGGTGCTGCGGGGATGGGGTGCTGTGGCCGCGGGATGAGGTGCTGTTAGGGGTGGGGTGCTTTGGGAGAATGGGCGTGTCTGGGGCGAATGGTATCGCAGTGGGGGATGGGGTGCTGTAGGGAATGGGTTCCAGTCTGCGGGGATGGGGGTACTGGTGCGGGATGGGTGCTGTGGGGGATGGGGGCGTGCTGTAGGGGGATGGGGTGTGTTAGCTGTACAGGGCCGGGAGATGGGGTGCTGAGGGGGTCGCGCGGAGCTGCTGGGGAATGGTATGGGGCGGTGGGGTTGGTGCGGGTAGCTGGGGAGGGTGGGGCAACAGGTGTGGCGGGTCCTGGGGGTGGGGCACTGTGCTCTCCCCGCGGCCGAGGGGACCAGGACTGCCACACCGGGGCCTGCCCCCCTCCCTGGCGGCGGTGGCGCTGGGGTGCTGCACCACCCGAACGGCGCGGCCACCAGGCCTGGTCACACCGCTCCGTCAGGCTCGTTGATACAACAGAAAGAACCAGGAAGTTTGTCGGGGTCGGCATCCGCCAAGAAAAAAACAAATAAGATCATAAATCCGCCAGACTACAAGAGGCTGACAACGGGGGCCGGGGTTGCCGCAGGCCGGCCAGGGCCGACCCCGCCAGTCCCCCTGCACAGGCAGAGCTGCCCCCGGCCTCCGAGCAGAGCTGGGCACGGCGGCTGCTCTTCCTGGGGGTGCCCCGAGGATGAAATCGTGGCGCATGCTGGCCCTGGAGCCGGGGAGAGGTGCACGCCCACTAGCGCAAGAGACGCGGGCTGGTCCACACTCTGCTGCCTCCGAGCCTTGCGCTTGCCCACTGGCGCCCGCCGTAGCCTGGCTCACGTAGTCTCTCCCCTGACGTGACCCCAGCCATGTCCCCCGCCTCACTTCCCAGACTCAGCCGCTGCACAGGGAACCCTTTGTCATGAAGAACAGAAATGTGGGGTGAACTGCCCACTGCCCACCTGCTCTGTGACTGTGGGGCAGAGCCCTTTGGTGCCACCTTCGTTTCATCTGTAAAATAATCACGGCCCCCTCCCCATAGGTTCGGTGACATCACCCGGGACAGGCTCAGCCCTGGGCTCGGCACACAGCAGGTGCTCCATAAGTGGGAGCTTGGACATCCTCACTGTCCGCTCAAGGGGTGGGGGCCGCCCTAACGTTCAGCTTTGACCCAGTCATTTCCTGCCCAGCAGCCTCTCTGGGCTCCCCGGGGGCTGCGGGTTATGCTGCAGGGGTGGGGAAGGGGTGCAGCTCCCCTCCCTGGGGACTGGGGGCTGACGCGCCTGCTCCTCCGTCCCGGGCCAGGCCTGTTGTGGCAGCTGCGGCCCAGCGACGTGGAGGTGGAGCTTCTGGCGCACACGCGGCGCGTGGTGAGCCGCGAGCTGGAGGAGGAGACCGGGCTGCACACCGGCTGGATCCAGAACGGGGGCCTCTTCATCGCGTCCAACCGGCAGCGCCTGGACGAGTACAAGAGGCTCATGTCGGTGGGTGCACCGGGGGGTGGGGGCTTGTCCAGGGGTGCGCTCCCTGGTGGGGGCTCGTCCGGGGGTGCGCTCCCTGGTGGGGGCTCGTCCGGGGGTGCGCTCCCTGGTGAGGGCTTGTCTGGGAGTGTGCTCCCTGGTGGGGGCTCGTCCGTGGGTGCGCTCCCCGGGGAAGGAGCCCGACAGGTGACAGATCTGGGTTCCAACTCCCGCTCCATCCTTGCTGGCTGGGCCACCTGGAGCAAGTGACTTTGCCACCCTTCATTGGGAACTCCCCAAAAAACCTGATTGGCCAAGCTCATCCCTGGATAGGCGGAGCCTGTCCTGATGGGCCACGCTGATTGGCTGTGCTTGCGCCAATCAAGTGCAGTGGGGCGTGGTCTACCTGGAACTGAGGCCCAGGCTGGTGTCACCGGAGCTCGGTGACCGGAACATGATGACCAGTCTGACTCCCGGGCTTGTGGGTGGCTTATTTCATATGACGGACCGTGTGCCGCCCGCGCTCCTGTGGATGACATAATAGCGCGGAGGAGGGGTGGTGGCCACCTGCCCGGGTCCCCGGCCACACATGTCCGAGCTTGGGAAACCCTCCTTCAGCCTGGGCGTGGGGACCCCGGGGGGCTCCTGGGAGGAAGCAGGGAGGGGCCCTCGGCCATGCTCCCCATGAGCCGGTCAATCTCCCGGGATCCCCAGCTGGGCAAGGCCTACGGCGTGGAGTCCCACGTGCTGAGCCCCGCGGAGACCAAGGCGCTGTACCCGCTGATGAACGTGGACGACCTCTACGGGACCCTGCACGTGCCGCACGACGGCACCATGGACCCCGCGGGCACCTGCACCGCCCTGGCCAGGGCCGCGTCTGCCCGGGGAGCACAGGTACCCGCGGCTCCCGTCCCTGCTCCCAGCCCGCCCTCCCGCGGAGGAGCCCCGGGAGCACAAGGCAAGAGGGCAGGCGCTTTCTCTGAGTGCTGTGTGACCCTGGGCCGGTCAGGACCTCTCTGGGCCCTCTGATCCTCTCCTGCAAAGGGGAGGCCGTGCCTGGGGTCCGTTTGGAGGCCTCAGTCTGGTACGCAGGTGCAGCCCCTTCCCGCCTCCTTGCCCTGGGTCAGACTCTGGCCGCACAAGTGAATCCCCCTAAAGTCCCTTCTTGCAATTGTTATCTCCCTTTGTCCCAATTAAACAGGTAGTTGTTGTAAAAAATAATTTGAAACAAGCAAAAAGAAGACAAATAAGCAAACAAACAAACAAACAAAAAAAAAAAAAAAAACAGTGAAAATCACCCAGCAGTAGCCAGTATTGACATTTTAGCGTGTTTCGCTCCACACGTTGTTTTCTGTGAAGGTGTGTGTGTGTGTGCAACACGCAACCAAGGTCTTCATGGTTTGTGGACTTTTTTATAGATAAAAGGAACGAACAGTAGACCCCAGACGTCTTTTCGTTAATCAAACGTCTTGCTTAAAAAAAGAAAGCCGGCTACCTTTTCGAATAACGGGAAAGGGTCTTCCCACTTGTGGCAGGTTCCCCTGTCAAGTTACAGGTGGATTTCGGCTTTCTGGCGCTGTGGTTACCCCACTTCCCGGCAGTATCCCGTGAGAACTGCCGCTAGCAGGACAGTGTCCTCGGGTCCCAGCCGGGAGGGGAGGTTGCTCAGGGTAGGTGGCCAGCGCTGCCCCCAGGGAGCCCGGTGTGGCTTTAGAAGTGGTCACTCTTGATCCCAGGTCATTGAGAACTGCCCGGTGACTGGCATCCGTGTGCGGACAGACGACTTCGGGGCGCGGCGGGTCACGGCCGTGGAGACGGAGCACGGCTCCATCCAGACACCCTGCGTGGTCAACTGTGCAGGTGGGAATGGCGTCTCTCCTGGCTCCCGGGTGGCCGCGCCGGCTGCCCCCTGAACCTGGCCCCACCTCTGCAGGGCCTCTCTCTGAGTCAGGGAGTCTCCGCCAGGTAGACAGGTGTGCAGAGGTGCCCTAGGCCCAGCTGGGCGGCAGCCCCCAGCAGGTGCCCGGGGAGCTGAGCCGGCTGCGCTCTGCCTGCAGGGGTGTGGGCAAGCGCCGTGGGCCGGATGGCTGGAGTCAAGGTCCCGCTGGTGGCCATGCACCATGCCTACGTCGTCACGGAGCGCATCGAGGGGATCCAGGTAGGTGGACGGCCCCGGGTTCTGTGTCAGGCTGGGCAGGGGGGCGTGGTGGTGGTGCAGGAACCTGGCCTTGAAACCCAGCTTGGCCACATACAGGTGGCGTGACCCTCCTGGGTTCCCTCAGTGCCCTGAGCCTCAGTCACCTCGGCTGTGAAGTGGGTAGAAGGGGTGGTGGTGAATCGACAGCTAGAAGGATGTGCAGGTTGGTGGGCGGAAGGAGGTACGGAAGAGGGAACAGCTGCATAAGTGGATGGACAGATGGACGGAGGGACCGAAGGAATGAGTGGATGGAAGGATGGCAGGATGCATGGAGGGAAGGGAGTGCGAGGACGGGTGAGTCCATGGAGGCAGGGTCCAGGGGGTGAGTGGGAGGAGGAATGTGCGGATGGAGACATGGATGGATGGGGGAGGGCTGGGCAGAGAGGCAGGAGCAAGGATGGTCGTGTGACGGATGGGGGGAGGGCCGGTGGCCGGCGGGCAGGAAGCTCCTAGCCACCACCGCAGCCGAGGAGGACAGGAGAGGAGAGGGGGCAGGAGGCGCCCAGCCCCAGGTGCCGGCAGGTGCACCTGGGCGCCTGGCCTCCCTTGGCAGAGGGCTCGCAGAGAGGTTCTGAGTGCTGGGAATCGGTGCCCTCTGAGACGGGCACCTGGCACATTTGGGAGCATGCAATCATGCAGGGGTCTCTGAAACTCCTGGGCACAGAGCGTGGCTAAAAGCTCGGCTGGCTGCACCACGCAGGACAGGCTTGGGGACTGGTTTGGACGTCATTGAGAAGCCATGGCCTGAGGGCTGGGGGGCCGTTTCCGGGTTTTCCTTTCTTCCTTCCTTCCTTCTTGCTTTTTTGGACCTTTTTTCCCACCATTCCACCCAGCCTCCCTCCCATTCCCCAGCCAGCGGCGACCGGGTGAGCTCCGTGTTCCAGGCTGTGTTCTAGAAACCGTGGCCGTGACGGGACGAGAGGTGGGGAGGGTGCAGGCAAGTGAACAGGCAATTCCAAGTCGTGCTCACAGGGGCTCTGATGGGACACCCCAGCCCTGGTGGACCAGGGTGGCTCCAGGAGGAGGAGGCCACATCCAGGTGAGGCAGGGCTGAGGCTGTGGGGTGGGGACAGTGTGAGAGCCTGCCCTCGCTAGGGCCAGCCCAGCAAAGCAGGGTGCCTGGACCCCACTGGCCCCTTCCCCTGGATGCAGTCCCCATCACAGAGCAAGTGCGATGTCCAGCAGACGCCTACGGGGGGCCGCTGGCACACGGCTGGGTACGCAGGGCAAAGCACGACCTCGCTGCCTGAGGCCGAGCACTGAGGCCTCCGTGGTGTCCGTGGGGAGAGCCGCTCCCCCAGGTGGCCGCGAGGGGTCGCCCTCAGACCGCAGCAGGCTCCGGCAGGGCGGGGCAGAGGCTGAGTCCTGGGGACGGGGCTGCAGGGAGCCCGGCCACAGGGTGTCCACGGACCCCAGGGCTGCGGCTCCAAGCCCCAGTGCTGGACTCTCCCCTAACTCCTGCCTGGGAGGCACGGTTCAGGGAAGAAGCCAGCGCTCAGCCCGGGCCTCTGCAGCTGCCCCCTCCGTAAATCTCAAAGTCAGAGCCCAGCTGGGGGTGCTATTTGCAAAGCCCTTTCGGGGTCCCTGTGTGCCTCTGGGTACTGGGCACAAGGAAAGGGCTATGAATCTCTGGAGCCCCAGATGCTCCGAGACTCGGTAGGAGAAGATTGGAGATTGGGGCTTCGGGAAAAGTCCCACAAGCTCCCCTATGGCCACAGGCCACGAGCAGGTGCCTGGAAGTTGGCGCTTGCGGAGGCTGCGGTGGGCAGTCAGTCTGAGTCTGGGAGGGCAGCGGCCTCTGGCCCTGACCTGCCCACCTCCGCGGTCTGACCCCTGCACAAGCCAGAGAACAAGCTCGCCGTGCCCGGGCAGGGCCCCTAGCCAGGGGGTCTGTCCTGGGTGTGCCGCCCCTCCCTGTTGGCTGGTGGCCTTGTGCTGGGGGACCCTGTCTGCCCAGACCAGACGCCACCTCCCAGCGTGGGGGTGGGGGCTCCAGCCGGCGCGGGAGGGCTCGGGGCTCACACGCTGTCCATTTTTCTCCGGGGCAGCCAGAGGGCTGTGGCCCCAGCGTCCTCCGTTCAGAGAGAGCCGTCCCGGGCCTTGGTCCCAGCGCTCTGTCCCCACTCCCTTCCCTCTCTGGTCTCTGCCTCCGTTAAGGCAGGTGGGCTCAGGCTCTCAGTTGTTTCCCATGGCAACCGTCCTCCAAGCAAGGGTGGCAGCTCTATCCCAGGGCAGAGTGGTGGGCACGAGCCCGGGCCCTGGATTTGAATGTCGACCCCTCCATCGCCCAGCCCAGAAAAGTGCAGTCACCACTCTGAGCCTCAGTTTCCTTTTCTGCAAAACGGGCAATCACTGCCCCTACGGCACAGGGCCGAGCCGAGGGGAACGTGGAGGGAGGCAGCTGAGCGTGGTGCCCGCCCGCTGCAGGTGCACACGAGGTCACAGCTGTGCTTGACCCTGACGATGGCCGAGGGCGTGGAACGGTCCAGTCGGCCAGAGCTTTGGCGGGAGAGGCCAAGGACGGCGGGGCCATCAGGCGGGACTTGGCTGGGGCGGGCGGGGGAGAATCAGGGACAGATGGAAGGGAGCGGGCTGCGGTCAGGAGGCAGGGACGTGAATGGCATAGGGCCGTACTGGGGGCAGCCAGAGCAGGGTGGCCCCCACGTGGAGAGAGCAGCCCGGGTGCCAGGTGGACACCCTGGTGCTGAGCTGGGCACGCTGGGCGCTGGGAGGCAGCGGGGGCTGTGCCAGGGCAGGAGCATCAGGACACCGGTCCTGCTGGGACAAATGTCGGGGGCTTCCCTGGCCGCCAGGTGTCCCTACTGCTCTGCTCCAGGGAGCTCGGGGCTTTGCTTTGTTCGGGCTTTGGGGCAGTGTTGCTGGTGGAGACAAGTGTCGCTTGTTATTTGTAACCGGTGCTCAGTTACCAAGAACGTCAACCTGCCCCCAACAGCCGTGCCCCAGTGCAGGTGTTCTTGCCCCGTTCTAGAGGCGCAGCGCCCGGAGGGGGCATCTGCCGGGCACCCCGTCTGCGCTCAGAGCCGGCACGCCGCAGGGTCACGCCCCACGCGTTCCTCTCCGGGGCGGCGGCGGCGAGGAGGCGTGGGGAAGGGGTGATTGCCACGCGCACAGGCGGCCCCGTCCCACGCCGGCTTGCCTTCTGCGTGGTTTTGCTCTGTCCGTTTGCTGTTAGGTTGGTAGCCCTGCGTGCGAGACATGGCTGAGGAAGTACTGTTGCCTCCCGAGCAAGCCGCGTCCAGCGTTTTGCGTTCCCCGCAGTTTCCCAGCCGCTCGGTTTCCTGTGTCACCGTCACGTGTGTGTGTCTGTGCATGTGTGCACACACGTGTGAGCACTATGGGTGTGTGCGACGCCATCCTCACACCCCAGACCACACCCGCTACCAGGCGTTCCCACTCCCCGCCCTGTCCCGGATGTTCCTGCTCTGGACGTCTGACACGGAGGGAGTCTCACGGGGCGTCTGGCTTTCTGCCCGCGGCGCAGCGTCCCGGGCTCACCCAGGTGCTGCGGGGTCAGCGCCACCTTCCTGTTGCCGGCCGAACAGGATCCTGTTGCACAAATCCAGCGCATTTTGCCACTGTTTATCCGTTCATCCGTCGATGGACGTCGAGTTGTTTCCACTTTTTGGTTATTACGAATAGTGCTGCTGTGAATGTAAGCGTGCCCATTTCTGTGGGGATGTGTGCTTTCGTTTCTCTCGAGAATACATAGGCTGAGCACCCCAAATCCAAAAATCCAGAATCCGAAGTGCTCCCAGATCCAGCCTTTCTGAGCACCAGCATGACGCTCAAAGGAAGCGAGCTCGCAGGGATATTTCGGATTTCGGCTTTTCGGGTTTGAGCTGCTCAACTGGTGAGTATAGGGTGCTGCAGATATTCCAAAATATGAAAAATATCCACAATCCAAAAGGCTTCTGGTTGCAGGAATTCCAGACAAGGGGTTCCGGACCCGTACGTAGGAGTGGCAGTGCCGGGTCACGCGGCAGCTCCGTGTCTGCATTTTGAGGATCCGCTGTACCGTTCTCCGGAGAAGCTGCACGGCTTTGCCGCCAGTGGTATACCAGGGACACACTGTCCCCAGGTCCTCTCTAGTCTCGCTACTGTCTGTCTTATCTAGGCGTCACAGAAGGTGTGAAGTGAGGTCGCATCCACCTGGGCCACCTGCTGGCTGTGGGCATCCTTCCCTGTGCCGGTTGCCATTTGGCACCTTCTTTGGGGAAACGTCTACTCAACCCTTTGCCTGTCTTTCAGGAGAGCCTCTGCCTTTTTCCTGAGTTGTCGGAGCCCTGTGCACGTTCTGGCTGCAAGGCCTCCACCGGATACTCCGCTCACAAACGTCTCCTCCAGCGCGGCGGGTTGTCTTTTCGCTTTCTTTATGGTTTTGTTTACGGCACAAGTTTTACGCTTTCACGACTTCCCATTCACCTGTCTTTCTTCCCTTTTTGTCGTTCGTGCTTTTGGTGTCATGTTTAAGAAGATGTTTTCTAACCCAAGACCACAAAGATTTAGTCCTAAAATCGTCTTCTAAGACATGTGTAGTTTTAGCTCTCCCCGTTAGGTCCGGGCTCCATCTCGAGTTAGGTTTTGTGGGTGGCGTGAGGAAGGGGTCCAACCTCGTTCTTCTGCATGTGGCTATCCGGTTGTCATGGCAGCATTTGCGGAACAGACTATTTTATCTTGTTCTATCGCTGGTGTTGCAAATCAATCGACCATCCATACGAAGGTCTGTCCTGGGCTCTCAGTTCTAGTCTGGTGAGCCGATGTCTGTCCTTGCATCAGTTCCACTGTTTTGTCTGCTGTAGCTCTGCAGCAAGTTTTGAAACTAGTGAGTCCTTTAGCTTTGTTCTTCCTGTCCAAGGTTGTTTAGAATGTTCTGGGTCCCTTGCATTTCCGTAGGAATTTTAGAATTAGCTTGTCAGTTTCCGCAAGAAAGCCAGCTGGATTTCGATATAGGGATCGTGTTGCATCTGTAGACCAGTCTGGGGTGTGTTGTCACCTTAATAATAATTAGTGTGTCTTTTAGTTCATGAGCATGGCTGCCTTTCCGCTTATTTAGATCTTCTCTAATTTCTTCCAGAAATACTTTCTAGTTCTTAGAGTACAAGTTTTGCACTTCTTTTGTTAAATTTATTCCTAAACGTATTGTTATTTGTGATTATAATGTAAATGGAATTATTTTTTTTAATTTCCTTTTCACATAGTTCAATGCTAGTGTATTGAAATATGAGGGTTCTTTGGGGTTTTTTTGGTTTTGTATATTCAACTTATCTTCTGCAACTTTGCTCAACTCTTTTATTCTAGTAACTTTTTTTTAGTGGGTTCCTTAGGATTCTATATACGAGATCATGTTATGAGTCAGTAGGGATCTTTTCACTTCTTCTTTTCTAACACACATGCCTTTTATTACTTTTGCTGCTCACTGAGGCCTTGGCTGGAGCCTCCAAAGCAGCATTGAACAGAAGTGGGGAGAGTGGACGTCCTGCCCTCGCTCCTGGTCTTAGAGGAAACCAGCCGGTCTTCCTCCACGAAGTCTGGCGTTACTGCGGGTCTTCTGTAGATACCCTTTGTCAAGTGAAGAGGTTCCCTTCTATCCCAAGTCTGCTGAGTGTTTGTTGAGGGTTTTTATCATGAAAGGTGTTGAATTCTGTCGAAGGCTTTTCCTACATCTATTGAAATGATTTTTTGTTTTTTGTGTGTCTTGCTCTGTTGATATGATTTATAATGTTACCATGATTGGCTTTCATGCATTAAACCAACCTTGCATACCTGGACAAATCCCACTCCGTCACGGTGTCCTCTCTCTTCTACACGTGGCTGGTTCCACTTGTGCTAATGTTGTGTTGAGGTTATTTGCATGTGTATTCATAACTGGCACCGTTTTTCCCCATGTTTCAATAACTCCGTCAAACACCTACTGATTGTGTTTTTAGAATGCTCACGTGCACCAGATAGACCTTGTCCCCCACCCAGGACTCCCTCCTGGTGCCTTCATATCTCCTGCTCCGACCACCTCCACCTGTTCCTAAACTGTCACCTGAGACCTTCTTCTCACCCCTTCTGTTAGGGTCTGCTGTGAGCCGTGGCTTGTTCTTTCTTAGTTGATTTTCCTACTTTTGTCCAAGCAAGTTCTCTGGCGGTTTGCTAAGAAGGGGCATGTGGGAAGTAAATATTTCATGTCTGTGAACATCTGCAAAAGTCTTCATTCTCTCCTCACACGTGACTGATGGCTGAAATTCTACGTTTAAAATCGGTGTCCATCGGGATTTTGAAGATGTTCTCCATGTCTCCAGCCTCCGGCCATGTGGTCACTTTGTTTGTGACCCTCCTGGTCACTGGTGTCCTGATGTGTCACAGGGCACGGGCTGTGCCCAGTGCCAGGGCTTGGCGGGCACTCGAGGGACGTCCATACAGACTCGTGGTTTTGGATCTGAGATTTCTTGGACTGTAGCTTTGACATTGTCCTCAACTCTGTTTTTCTGTTTTCTCTTTCTGGAACCCTGTGAGATGCACGTTGGACTTTCAGGATTGACCTGATTTTCTTATTCTTCCCCCTCCAAATGTCCAGTTCTTCATCTTTCCTAGCCTAATAGCTGGATGATGGTCTCAGCCTCATCCGACCCTTCTGTTGCGTTCTGACTGTCGTATCTAAGTGGAAGACCTTGGATTCCTTTCTCAGAGCACCTTGTTTTGTGGACCCGTCCTCCCCTCTCCCATCTCTGAAGGTCTCGCTGTAGTTTCACTTTGGAAAGTGAGTTTCCAGCAGGCCAATCGGCAGCTTGAAGGGCACGACTGGAGCCCTCCCGGGGAGGTCCCTGGGGCAAGCCCTCCTCGTTGGTGAGGGACCGGTGTCTGCGTCTCCAGCTTCCCTGGGCCACTCACCGTCTCCGCAGAGGGGTCTCTGGTCTGCCGTTGGGGTTGGGGGATGGCAGCCTGCTCCCTCCCCAGAGTCAGATCCGTCTGTCATCCTCTCTGGAGGGACCTGGGGTGGCCACAGCTCAGCCTCTGCATATTTAGGGGACCCGGGAGGGGGGCAAATTGCCTGAGGACTTGTTCAGTCTCCCTCCCACTCCCCCTTACGGGAGCTAAAGCTCCACCCGACTCCACCTGCTCCACATCCTCCAGCGTGGCCCACCCCCCTGCTCCGTGTGTCTCCTGTCCCTTGTCTCTGTGGGTCACACTTTCTTCTTCCCCTCCCCCTCCCTCTCTTCCTGCACCCCTCCCCCCATCCAGCCTTCCTCCTCCTCGCTCCTTGGCCGCTGTGCTGCAGCATTTGGGGAAGCAGAGGCTGGAATGGCAGCGGTCGGTCTTTCCCCTGTGTGTGGCTCGGGCCGTGTCCCCTCTGTCCCCAGGGCCCTAAAGCAAGGAGTAAGCGCCGTGGGTCTGTCCTGGGCCCCGGCGGAGGTGCTGGGCCCACGGGCTCGAGGAACCAGCCCCGCTGACGCAGGGCTGCCCTGTCTGCCTTCCAGAACATGCCGAACGTCCGTGACCACGACGCCTCTGTCTACCTCCGCCTCCAGGGGGACGCCCTGTCTGTGGGTGGCTACGAGGCCAACCCCGTCTTTTGGGAGGAGGTGAGACGTCCCGGGAGCTGAGGGCGCTGGGCGGCGGGAGGGGTTTGGGGCCGCGTCCAAGCGTGCAGAGGGCCTCTGCCAGGAAGCCCGCCGCCCTGAAGCTCCTCGGGGCACAGCTGGGAAACGGCAGGTGCACCCCCCCCAACCCCCCAGGCCCAAAGCCGTCTCGCTCTGACCCCTGACGACACGACGCACAGGTGCAGCCGAACCGGGCAGGTGGGGGCTTTGCCCCAGAGCGCCCGCAGGTGGAGGCTGTGCAGGCTGAGGTCACAAGGACACTTCGGTCCCCTGTCCACCGGCAGGTGACCCTGCGCCCTCCCCCACCCCCATCTGCAGCGGCGTCATCCCCCAGCCTGGCTGCTCCCCTGGCAGCTCCGGGACAGAGGCCCCGGGGCCCCCCCCTGCATTGATGCATTTAGTCCGCAAGTCGAAGGACTATGCGGCCACCCTGAGCCAAATGCCGCTCGCTTCTCTTTCTGGAGAAAGAGGGAGACTAAAAGTCCCTGCTGCAGGGTGTCTGTGTTTTGGTGGGGAGACGTATGACAGACAGACAACCAAGCAGCGTGATTCTGGAGGCGGCTGTGCACGGAACACAGTCAGCAGGGCAGGGTCAGCCTGGAGAGACCGGCTGGGAAGGAAGCCCTCTAGACGGGTGGGCTTTCCCAGGGAGGGGACCCAGGAAGGTCGGAGTGGCAGGGCCAGCGGTGCAGGTGGGCAGGGCCGGCTCACTTAGGGCGTTGAAGGCCACAGGGAGCCCGGGGGCTCCCAAGCACGGAGGGCACAGTGTGACGTAGGAGAGGGGTTGAAGGAGGGTGGGGAGCAGGGTGACCAGCCAGGGGCCACTGTGACAATCAAGGCGAGCAGGTGGGGGCTGGGCAGGCTGGGGAGGGGACAGACAGGCCCCCCCACCCCGTTGATGCATGGGAGACAAACTGCAGGGACCTGCGGGTGACCAGCCCCCGGGCTCACCTGACTCAGGGCAGGCTGGCCTGGCCCCCACCTGGCCGGGGGTCTGGGCAGCCGTCAGAGGGCAGATGTGGCGTGGGGACGCCGGCCCGTCTCGGGGCCAAAGGAGATGGTGCCCTGCCCTGCTCCGGCAGGTGTCGGACAAGTTCGCCTTCGGCCTCTTCGACCTGGACTGGGACGTGTTCACCCAGCACATCGCCGGTGCCGTGAACCGCGTCCCCGTGTTGGAGAAGACAGGCATCAAGTCCACGGTCTGCGGCCCGGGTGAGTGGGGGCCGGGAAGCCGGGGCGCGGCGGCCGGGGGTTCTCCAAGCTGATGACCGTTGGTAGCAGCGGTGCCCGTGCCCGCCTGCTGCTGCTGTGCCGGGCGGGTCCCAGCGCCGTCCTGGCTCCCACTGCCGGCTCCAGCCGCCCTGGCGCGGACGCCGCCTCTGCTCCTCTCTGCGAGCAAAGAGTGGAGCAGGAGGGCAGCCACTTGCCCCGGGGATGCACGCGGCCAGGGCTTCCTCCTCTGGTGTGACCTCCTGGCGGCAGCCCAGCCTGGGCTCGCCATCCCCGGACGCGACCTGGCCCTGGCCCTTGGTGTTTGCATCTGTAAAATGGGAATGGTGGCCCCATGCCGGCGCCCGGTGAGGCTGAGCGAGGAACGGAAGGGACCTGTCTTGACGCGATGGTCACGCGGCTGCAAGCCCAGCCTCGGCCCCCGCTGCTCCCCGAGCGCACGGCCCAGCCAGGACCCCCGGCAGCCTCAGCCCTGTTCTTGGGCCTCGCCGGCCCGCACCAGCAGGGAAGGGCTCCCGTCCGTACCTAGGCCCCCTCGGCCTGGCCCCCTCGCTGGCCCCGGGCTGCGGCTGGGCTGGAGGGCACCGCAGCGGGCGGGTGGGCTCAGCCCCTCCCCGCAGGCCGGTGCTCACAGGGCGCCGAGGGCCCCGTGCCGCAGTGGGGTGCAGGGCCGTGAGGCCGACAACCTGCCCTCCCGGCAAAGGGGTGATCTCTGGGATGCAGGAGGGGCTCCCAGTCCCGCAGGGGAGCCCTGGGCGAGCCACTGACCACAGCTTTTGGGGGCTGGGTGCTCTGACAGGGAGGCCCGGGGTGGGGAGGCCACAGCCTGGGGACGCAGGGTAGGCTGCCTGGAGGGGGCACGGCCCAGCCGAGCCCTGAAGGCTGAGTTGGCTCTGTGCCAGGTGCGGGAGGAGTGCTCCAGGCAGGGGGGCAGCAGGTGGACACGAGTTCAGGCGGAGCCCCCCCCCCCATCATGGTTCTGGCAGAGTCACGAGGGTCCCCCTCCTTCCTGGTAGGGGGACCTGCCCCCACTCAGGGCTGTGGAGAGAGAGGGTCTGAAAGATACAGTGTTGCCCCCAAAGGAGGCTTTGTGTCAGGGCCCCTTTGTGCCTCGGTGCTGCCATCTGTGAAATGGGAGATGGTGCCGGTCAGCCAGGCAGGCTGGGGAGGGGACACGGGTGCGGGGCCAGCGGCTGCAGTGGAACTGGACACAAGCACGGATGTTAAGGAGCTCGCCCGGGTCCTGCAGGGCAGGAGTGGCGGGGCCAGGACAGGGCGGGGAAGGCTCCGATGCCCAGGGGGCTGTGGCCTCTGTCCCGGCCCACTCGGCCTCTTCCATCCACTGGGCGCCGGGGCAGCCTTGGCCGCGAGGTGCAGCTGCCGGTGGGGGGTTGGGGGGCACTGCAGGTGCCAGTGCGGTGTGCGGGTGCGAGTGGCCCTGAGGCCGTGACTCACGGCCCCCACCCCCAGCACACCCTGCCGCGTGGGACCGGCGGTGAGAAACGCAGGCCTGGGAGCGGCTCTCGTTCTGATCAGCCCAGGGAGCGTTGCCCCCGAGAAGCCCTCTTTCGAGGAGACGTGCGTGCGAGGATGTTCCGGGTCTGGTCTCCCAGCTGGGCTGGGAGGTTTCCTGGGAAAATCGGCGTTTCTCCTCGGCAGGCACGGTCAGTGGCCTTTGGCCTGCAGAAAAGGGCAGGGAAGTCCCAGGCCCCCTTGACTTAGGGGGACAAGGGCCGGCAGAGCTCCAGTCTGGGACTGGGGGTCAGAGCGGTGGGGGTGGGAGCTGAGAGCGGCCCTCGCTGCCCTGCGTGTCCTGGGCTTGCTCAATCCCGCTGAGTCATCTGAGAACCATCCCGGAGACCCTTGTCCTTGCAGCTGCCCTCCCGCCGGCCCCAGCCGGCTCTGTCCTCTGGCAACCTGGCAGCTGCTCAGGGCCCCTCTTGCCTGCCCTGGGCAGCAGATAGTCCCGGCCGTCCCCAGGCCCCACCCAGGCTCCCCTCTTCTTCCCAACGACAGCGCTGCCCACTGAGCCCCTGTCTCTGGCCGTTCTGCCCTCTGCCCGCGCCCCTCACAGCCCAGCCTCTCACGGCCCCGGGCAGCTCCGAACGCTCGGCCAGGGTCTCTGCCCTCCGGGGGCCCCTGCCCTCGGACACTGAGCGTGGCCCTGCCCCTTCGGCCTGCAGCCACCCCCTCCTGCCGCCTGGGAGCTTCCCCACGGCTGGCTGTCCCCCAGGGGGCCGTGCCCCGGACACCCTCCAGGGAGCAGGACGACACTTTCTCCTGGTCCAAGTGCAGTGCCGACCACGGGCTTGGAGCACCAGCCCCGCCGGCCACCCCTGTTCCCCCATGCACAGAGAGACCAGCCCGCATCAGACCCAACACCCCGCATCAGACCCAACACCCCGCAGTGTCCCTGATGGTACTGTAACACACTGGTGTGACAAAGGTGACAGTGACAATAGCGGGTTGCTGGGAGTAGCGGGCACCTCACCCTGCTGCGTCTCCTTTACGAGATGCCCTGTCGCCTGCCTTGCTCTGTCCCCATCGCTGTGCGCCAGCTCCCGGGCGGGGGGTGTCCTGTTCGTGGCTGCCTCCCGGGCGGGGGGTGTCCTGTTCTTGGCTGCCTCCCGGGCGGGGGGTGTCCTGTTCGTGGCTGCTCCTGGGTGGGGGGTGTCCTGTTCGTGGCTGCTCCAGGGCAGGGGGTGTCCTGTTCGTGGCTGCCTCCCGGGCAGGGGGTGTCCTGTCGTGGCTGCCTCCCGGGCAGGGGGTGTCCTGTTCGTGGCTGCTCCCAAGGCAGGGGGTGTCCTGTTCGTGGCTGCTCCCAAGGCAGGGGGTGTCCTGTTCGTGGCTGCTCCCAAGGCAGTTCGTGGCTGCCTCCCGGGCAGGGGGTGTCCTGTTCGTGGCTGCCTCCCGGGCAGGGGGTGTCCTGTTCGTGGCTGCTCCAGGGCAGGGGGTGTCCTGTTCGTGGCTGCTCCAGGGCAGGGGGGGTCCTGTTCGTGGCTGCTCCAGGGCAGGGGGTGTCCTGTTCGTGGCTGCTCCCGGGCGGGTGGGTGTGGGGTAGGTGGGCTGCTGGGGTGTTTGTGGCCGCCTGCGCATGGCCTCAGGGAATCCGTGCCACCGCCCGATCTCATGGCGAGGAACGAGGCTGGGAGAGGGGACATGACCCTCACGTCACACAGCCGGGAAGGGGAGCAGCAGGGCTGGGGTCCAGCTCGGGGCCGTGAGGTCCAGCGGGCCCCTGTCCCAGCACGCCTGGCCTGTGACCGAGGCCCACTGGCAGCAGACAGGGCAGGGCTGGGTCCCCTCCCCCGGAGAACCCACCGCCTCCCAGTCCTTCCTTCCTCAGCGAACTCGGCAGGCGCCTGTTTGCAGGGATTGCCCGTGCTAGGGACAGGGCGGTGAGCAAAACCTGGCCCTGCCCTGGCATGGCCACTGGTGGGGACAGCAGGGTGTGTGCCTGGGTCAGCGAAGGGTCCTTGTCCAGCAGCAATGGCCAAGAGACAGACCCGGAC
>NC_033669.1:95977830-95989121 GCF_000165445.2 Microcebus murinus
CCAGGGGGTGAGTGGGAGGAGGAATGTGCGGATGGAGACATGGATGGATGGGGGAGGGCTGGGCAGAGAGGCAGGAGCAAGGATGGTCGTGTGACGGATGGGGGGAGGGCCGGTGGCCGGCGGGCAGGAAGCTCCTAGCCACCACCGCAGCCGAGGAGGACAGGAGAGGAGAGGGGGCAGGAGGCGCCCAGCCCCAGGTGCCGGCAGGTGCACCTGGGCGCCTGGCCTCCCTTGGCAGAGGGCTCGCAGAGAGGTTCTGAGTGCTGGGAATCGGTGCCCTCTGAGACGGGCACCTGGCACATTTGGGAGCATGCAATCATGCAGGGGTCTCTGAAACTCCTGGGCACAGAGCGTGGCTAAAAGCTCGGCTGGCTGCACCACGCAGGACAGGCTTGGGGACTGGTTTGGACGTCATTGAGAAGCCATGGCCTGAGGGCTGGGGACCAGCTCCAGGGTCTCCCTTCATCCATCCCTCCCTCCTGCCTGTTTGGAACCTGTCTCCCCACCATTCCACCCAGCCTCCCTCCCATTCCCCAGCCAGCAGCGACCGGGTGAGCTCCGTGTTCCAGGCTGTGTTCTAGAAACCGTGGCCGTGACGGGACGAGAGGTGGGGAGGGTGCAGGCAAGTGAACAGGCAATTCCAAGTCGTGCTCACAGGGGCTCTGACGGGACCCCCCAGCCCTGGTGGACCAGGGTGGCTCCAGGAGGAGGAGGCCACATCCAGGTGAGGCAGGGCTGAGGCTGCGGGGTAGGGACAGTGTGAGAGCCTGCCCTCGCTAGGGCCAGCCCAGCAAAGCAGGGTGCCTGGACCCCACTGGCCCCTTCCCCTGGATACAGTCCCCATCACAGAGCAAGTGCGATGTCCAGCAGACGCCTACGGGGGGCCGCTGGCACACGGCTGGGTACGCAGGGCAAAGCACGACCTCACCTCACCTCGCTGCCTGAGGCCTCCATGGTGTCCGTGGGGAGAGCCGCTCCCCCAGGTGGCCGCGAGGGGTCGCCCTCAGACCGCAGCAGGCTCCGGCAGGGCGGGGCAGAGGCTGAGTCCTGGGGACGGGGCTGCAGGGAGCCCGGCCACAGGGTGTCCACGGACCCCAGGGCTGCGGCTCCAAGCCCCAGTGCTGGACTCTCCCCTAACTCCTGCCTGGGAGGCACGGTTCAGGGAAGAAGCCAGCGCTCAGCCCGGGCCTCTGCAGCTGCCCCCTCCGTAAATCTCAAAGTCAGAGCCCAGCTGGGGGTGCTATTTGCAAAGCCCTTTCAGGGTCCCTGTGTGCCTCTGGGTACTGGGCACAAGGAAAGGGCTATGAATCTCTGGAGCCCCAGACGCTCCGAGACTCGGTAGGAGAAGATTGGAGATTGGGGCTTCGGGAAAAGTCCCACAAGCTCCCCTGGGGCCACCGGCCACGTGCAGGTGCCTGGAAGTGGGCGCTTGCAGAGGCTTCGGCGGGCAGTCGGTCTGAGTCTGAGAGGGCAGCGGCCTCTGGCCCTGACCTGCCCACCTCCGCGGTCTGACCCCTGCACAAGCCAGAGAACAAGCTCGCCGTGCCCCGGCAGGGCCCGTAGCCAAGGGGTCTGTCCAGGGTGTGCCACCCCTCCCTGTTGGCTGGTGGCCTTGTGCTGGGGGACCCTGTCTGCCCAGACCAGACGCCACCTCCCAGCGTGGGGGTGGGGGCTCCAGCCGGCGCGGGAGGGCTCAGGGCTCACACGCTGTCCATCTTTCTCCGGGGCAGCCAGAGGGCTGTGGCCCCAGCGTCCTCCGTTCAGAGAGAGCCGTCCCGGGCCTGGGTCCCAGCACTCTGTCCCCACTCCCTTCCCTCTCTGGTCTCTGCCTCCGTTAAGGCAGGTGGGCTCAGGCTCTCAGTCGTTTCCCATGGCAACCGTCCTCCAAGCAAGGGTGGCAGCTCTATCCCAGGGCAGAGTGGTGGGCACGAGCCCGGGCCCTGGATTTGAATGCCGACCCCTCCATCGCCCAGCCCAGAAAAGTGCAGTCACCACTCTGAGCCTCAGTTTCCTTTTCTGCAAAACGGGCAATCACTGCCCCTACGGCACAGGGCCAAGCCAAGGGGAACGTGGAGGGAGGCAGCTGAGCGCGGTGCCCGCCCGCTGCAGGTGCACACGAGGTCACAGCTGTGCTTGACCCTGACGATGGCCGAGGGCGTGGAACGGGGGAGAATCAGGGACAGACGGAAGGGAGCGGGCTGCGGTCAGGAGGCAGGGACGTAAATGGCATAGGGCTGTACTGGGGGCAGCCAGAGCAGGGTGGCCCCCACGTGGAGAGAGCAGCCCGGGTGCCAGGTGGACACCCTGGTGCTGAGCTGGGCACGCTGGGCGCTGGGAGGCAGCGGGGGCTGTGCCAGGGCAGGAGCATCAGGACACCGGTCCTGCTGGGACAAATGTCGGGGGCTTCCCTGGCCGCCAGGTGTCCCTACTGCTCTGCTCCAGGGAGCTCGGGGCTTTGCTTTGTTCGGGCTTTGGGGCAGTGTTGCTGGTGGAGACAAGTGTCGCTTGTTATTTGTAACCGGTGCTCAGTTACCAAGAACGTCAACCTGCCCCCAACAGCCGTGCCCCAGTGCAGGTGTTCTTGCCCCGTTCTAGAGGCGCAGCGCCCGGAGGGGGCATCTGCCGGGCACCCCGTCTGCGCTCAGAGCCGGCACGCCGCAGGGTCACGCCCCACGCGTTCCTCTCCGGGGCGGCGGCGGCGAGGAGGCGTGGGGAAGGGGTGATTGCCACGCGCACAGGCGGCCCCGTCCCACGCCGGCTTGCCTTCTGCGTGGTTTTGCTCTGTCCGTTTGCTGTTAGGTTGGTAGCCCTGCGTGCGAGACATGGCTGAGGAAGTACTGTTGCCTCCCGAGCAAGCCGCGTCCAGCGTTTTGCGTTCCCCGCAGTTTCCCAGCCGCTCGGTTTCCTGTGTCACCGTCACGTGTGTGTGTCTGTGCATGTGTGCACACACGTGTGAGCACTATGGGTGTGTGCGACGCCATCCTCACACCCCAGACCACACCCGCTACCAGGCGTTCCCACTCCCCGCCCTGTCCCGGATGTTCCTGCTCTGGACGTCTGACACGGAGGGAGTCTCACGGGGCGTCTGGCTTTCTGCCCGCGGCGCAGCGTCCCGGGCTCACCCAGGTGCTGCGGGGTCAGCGCCACCTTCCTGTTGCCGGCCGAACAGGATCCTGTTGCACAAATCCAGCGCATTTTGCCACTGTTTATCCGTTCATCCGTCGATGGACGTCGAGTTGTTTCCACTTTTTGGTTATTACGAATAGTGCTGCTGTGAATGTAAGCGTGCCCATTTCTGTGGGGATGTGTGCTTTCGTTTCTCTCGAGAATACATAGGCTGAGCACCCCAAATCCAAAAATCCAGAATCCGAAGTGCTCCCAGATCCAGCCTTTCTGAGCACCAGCATGACGCTCAAAGGAAGCGAGCTCGCAGGGATATTTCGGATTTCGGCTTTTCGGGTTTGAGCTGCTCAACTGGTGAGTATAGGGTGCTGCAGATATTCCAAAATATGAAAAATATCCACAATCCAAAAGGCTTCTGGTCGCAGGAATTCCAGACAAGGGGTTCCGGACCCGTACGTAGGAGTGGCAGTGCCGGCTCACGCGGCAGCTCCGTGTCTGCAATTTGAGGATCCGCTGTACCGTTCTCCGGAGAAGCTGCACGGCTTTGCCGCCAGTGGCATACCAGGGACACACTGTCCCCAGGTCCTCTCCAGTCTCGCTACTGTCTGTCTTATCTAGGCGTCACAGAAGGTGTGAAGTGAGGTCGCATCCACCTGGGCCACCTGCTGGCTGTGGGCATCCTTCCCCGTGCCGGTTGCCATTTGGCACCTTCTTTGGGGAAACGTCTACTCAACCCTTTGCCCGTCTTTCAGGAGAGCCTCTGCCTTTTTCCTGAGTTGTCGGAGCCCTGTGCACGTTCTGGCTGCAAGGCCTCCACCGGATACTCCGCTCACAAACGTCTCCTCCAGCGCGGCGGGTTGTCTTTTCGCTTTCTTTATGGTTTTGTTTACGGCACAAGTTTTACGCTTTCACGACTTCCCATTCACCTGTCTTTCTTCCCTTTTTGTCGTTCGTGCTTTTGGTGTCATGTTTAAGAAGATGTTTTCTAACCCAAGACCACAAAGATTTAGTCCTAAAATCGTCTTCTAAGACATGTGTAGTTTTAGCTCTCCCCGTTAGGTCCGGGCTCCATCTCGAGTTAGGTTTTGTGGGTGGCGTGAGGAAGGGGTCCAACCTCGTTCTTCTGCATGTGGCTATCCGGTTGTCATGGCAGCATTTGCGGAACAGACCATTTTATCTTGTTCTATCGCTGGTGTTGCAAATCAATCGACCATCCATACAAAGGTCTGTCCTGGGCTCTCAGTTCTAGTCTGGTGAGCCGATGTCTGTCCTTGCATCAGTTCCACTGTTTTGTCTACTGTAGCTCTGCAGCAAGTTTTGAAACTAGTGAGTCCTTTAGCTTTGTTCTTCCTGTCCAAGGTTGTTTAGAATGTTCTGGGTCCCTTGCATTTCCGTAGGAATTTTAGAATTAGCTTGTCAGTTTCCGCAAGAAAGCCAGCTGGATTTCGATATAGGGATCGTGTTGCATCTGTAGACCAGTCTGGGGTGTGTTGTCACCTTAATAATAATTAGTGTGTCTTTTAGTTCATGAGCATGGCTGCCTTTCCGCTTATTTAGATCTTCTCTAATTTCTTCCAGAAATACTTTCTAGTTCTTAGAGTACAAGTTTTGCACTTCTTTTGTTAAATTTATTCCTAAACGTATTGTTATTTGTGATTATAATGTAAATGGAATTATTTTTTTTAATTTCCTTTTCACATAGTTCAATGCTAGTGTATTGAAATATGAGGGTTCTTTGGGGTTTTTTTGGTTTTGTATATTCAACTTATCTTCTGCAACTTTGCTCAACTCTTTTATTCTAGTAACTTTTTTTTAGTGGGTTCCTTAGGATTCTATATACGAGATCATGTTATGAGTCAGTAGGGATCTTTTCACTTCTTCTTTTCTAACACACATGCCTTTTATTACTTTTGCTGCTCACCGAGGCCTTGGCTGGAGCCTCCAAAGCAGCATTGAACAGAAGTGGGGAGAGTGGACGTCCTGCCCTCGCTCCTGGTCTTAGAGGAAACCAGCCGGTCTTCCTCCACGAAGTCTGGCGTTACTGCGGGTCTTCTGTAGATACCCTTTGTCAAGTGAAGAGGTTCCCTTCTATCCCAAGTCTGCTGAGTGTTTGTTGAGGGTTTTTATCATGAAAGGTGTTGAATTCTGTCGAAGGCTTTTCCTACATCTATTGAAATGATTTTTTGTTTTTTGTGTGTCTTGCTCTGTTGATATGATTTATAATGTTACCATGATTGGCTTTCATGCATTAAACCAACCTTGCATACCTGGACAAATCCCACTCCGTCACGGTGTCCTCTCTCTTCTACACGTGGCTGGTTCCACTTGTGCTAATGTTGTGTTGAGGTTATTTGCATGTGTATTCATAACTGGCACCGTTTTTCCCCACGTTTCAATAACTCCGTCAAACACCTACTGATTGTGTTTTTAGAATGCTCACGTGCACCAGATAGACCTTGTCCCCCACCCAGGACTCCCTCCTGGTGCCTTCATATCTCCTGCTCCGACCACCTCCACCTGTTCCTAAACTGTCACCTGAGACCTTCTTCCCACCCCTTCTGTTAGGGTCTGCTGTGAGCCATGGCTTGTTCTTTCTTAGTTGATTTTCCTACTTTTGTCCAAGCAAGTTCTCTGGCGGTTTGCTAAGAAGGGGCATGTGGGAAGTAAATATTTCATGTCTGTGAACATCTGCAAAAGTCTTCATTCTCTCCTCACACGTGACTGATGGCTGAAATTCTACATTTAAAATCGGTGTCCATCGGGATTTTGAAGACGTTCTCCATGTCTCCAGCCTCCGGCCATGTGGTCACTTTGTTTGTGACCCTCCTGGTCACTGGTGTCCTGATGTGTCACAGGGCACGGGCTCTGCCCAGTGCCAGGGCTTGGCCGGCACTCGAGGGACGTCCATACAGACTTGTGGTTTTGGATCTGAGATTTCTTAGACTGTAGCTTTGACATTGTCCTCAACTCTGTTTTTCTGTTTTCTCTTTCTGGAACCCTGTGAGATGCACATTGGACTTTCAGGATTGACCTGATTTTCTTATTCTCCCCCCTCCAAATGTCCAGTTCTTCATCTTTCCCAGCCTAATAGCTGGATGATGGTCTCAGCCTCATCCGACCCTTCTGTTGCGTTCTGACTGTCGTATCTAAGTGGAAGACCTTGGATTCCTTTCTCAGAGCACCTTGTTTTGTGGACCCGTCCTCCCCTCTCCCATCTCTGAAGGTCTCGCTGTAGTTTCACTTTGGAAAGTGAGTTTCCAGCAGGCCAATCGGCAGCTTGAAGGGCACGACTGGAGCCCTCCCGGGGAGGTCCCTGGGGCAAGCCCTCCTCGTTGGTGAGGGACCGGTGTCTGCGTCTCCAGCTTCCCTGGGCCACTCACCGTCTCCGCAGAGGGGTCTCTGGTCTGCCGTTGGGGTTGGGGGATGGCAGCCTGCTCCCTCCCCAGAGTCAGATCCGTCTGTCACCCTCTCTGGAGGGACCTGGGGCGGCCACAGCTCAGCCTCTGCATATTTAGGGGACCCGGGAGGGGGGCAAATTGCCTGAGGACTTGTTCAGTCTCCCTCCCACTCCCCCTTACGGGAGCTAAAGCTCCACCCGCTCCACATCCTCCAGCGTGGCCCACCCCCCTCCTCCGTGTGTCTCCTGTCCCTTGTCTCTGTGGGTCACACTTTCTTCTTCCCCTCCCCCTCCCTCTCTTCCTGCACCCCTCCCCCCATCCAGCCTTCCTCCTCCTCGCTCCTTGGCCGCTGTGCTGCAGCATTTGGGGAAGCAGAGGCTGGAATGGCAGCGGTCGGTCTTTCCCCTGTGTGTGGCTCGGGCCGTGTCCCCTCTGTCCCCAGGGCCCTAAAGCAAGGAGGAAGCGCCGTGGGTCCGTCCTGGGCCCCGGCGGAGGTGCTGGGCCCACGGGCTCGAGGAACCAGCCCCGCTGACGCAGGGCCGCCCTGTCTGCCTTCCAGAACATGCCGAACGTCCGTGACCACGACGCCTCTGTCTACCTCCGCCTCCAGGGGGACGCCCTGTCTGTGGGTGGCTACGAGGCCAACCCCGTCTTTTGGGAGGAGGTGAGACGTCCCGGGAGCTGAGGGCGCTGGGCGGCGGGAGGGGTTTGGGGCCGCGTCCAAGCGTGCAGAGGGCCTCTGCCAGGAAGCCCACCGCCCTGAAGCTCCTCGGGGCACAGCTGGGAAACGGCAGGTGCACCCCCCCCAACCCCCCAGGCCCAAAGCCGTCTCGCTCTGACCCCTGACGACACGACGCACAGGTGCAGCCGAACCGGGCAGGTGGGGGCTTTGCCCCAGAGCGCCCGCAGGTGGAGGCTGTGCAGGCTGAGGTCACGAGGACACTTCGGTCCCCTGTCCACCGGCAGGTGACCCTGCGCCCTCCCCCACCCCCATCTGCAGCGGCGTCACCCCCCAGCCTGGCTGCTCCCCTGGCAGCTCCGGGACAGAGGCCCCAGGGCCCTCCCCTGCATTGATGCATTTAGTCCGCAAGTTGAAGGACTATGCGGCCACCCTGAGCCAAATGCCGCTCGCTTCTCTTTCTGGAGAAAGAGGGAGACTAAAAGTCCCTGCTGCAGGGTGCCTGTGTTTTGGTGGGGAGACGTATGACAGACAGACAACCAAGCAGCGTGATTCAGGAGGCGGCTGTGCACAGAACACAGTCAGCAGGGCAGGGTCAGCCTGGAGAGACCGGCTGGGAAGGAAGCCCTCTAGACGGGTGGGCTTTCCCAGGGAGGGGACCCAGGAAGGTCGGAGTGGCAGGGCCAGCGGTGCAGGTGGGCAGGGCCGGCTCACGTAGGGCGTTGAAGGCCACAGGGAGCCCGGGGGCTCCCAAGCACGGAGGGCACAGTGTGACGTAGGAGAGGGGTTGAAGGAGGGTGGGGAGCAGGGTGACCAGCCAGGGGCCACTGTGACACTCAAGGCGAGCAGGTGGGGGCTGGGCAGGCTGGGGAGGGGACAGACAGGCCCCCCACCCCGTTGATGCATGGGAGACAAACTGCAGGGACCTGCGGGTGACCATCCCTGGGCTCACCTGACTCAGGGCAGGCTGGCCTGGCCCCCACCTGGCCGGGGGTCTGGGCAGCCGTCAGAGGGCAGATGTGGCGTGGGGACGCCGGCCCGTCTCGGGGCCAAAGGAGATGGTGCCCTGCCCTGCTCCGGCAGGTGTCGGACAAGTTCGCCTTCGGCCTCTTCGACCTGGACTGGGACGTGTTCACCCAGCACATCGCCGGTGCCGTGAACCGCGTCCCCGTGTTGGAGAAGACGGGCATCAAGTCCACGGTCTGCGGCCCGGGTGAGTGGGGGCCGGGAAGCCGGGGCGCGGCAGCCGGGGGTTCTCCAAGCTGATGACCGTTGGTAGCAGCGGTGCCCGTGCCCGCCCGCTGCTGCTGTGCCGGGCGGGTCCCAGCGCCGTCCCGGCTCCCACTGCCGGCTCCAGCCGCCCTGGCGCGGACGCCGCCTCTGCTCCTCTCTGCGAGCAAAGAGTGGAGCAGGAGGGCAGCCACTTGCCCCGGGGATGCACGCGGCCAGGGCTTCCTCCTCCGGTGTGACCTCCTGGCGGCAGCCCAGCCTGGGCTCGCCATCCCCGGACGCGACCCGGCCCTGGGCCTCGGTGTTTGCATCTGTAAAATGGGAATGGTGGCCCCAGGCCGGCGCCCGGTGAGGCTGAGCGAGGAACGGAAGGGACCTGTCCTGACGGGATGGTCACGCGGCTGCAAGCCCAGCCTCGGCTCCCGCTGCTCCCCGAGTGCATGGCCCGGCCAGGACCCCTGGCGGCCTCAGCCCTGTTCTTGGGCCTCACCGGCCCGCACCAGCAGGGAAGGGCTCCCGTCCGTACCTAGGCCCCCTCGGCCTGGCCCCCTCGCTGGCCCCGGGCTGCGGCTGGGCTGGAGGGCACCGCAGCGGGCAGGTAGGCTCAGCCCCTACCCGCAGGCCGGTGCTCACAGGGCGCCGAGGGCCCCGCGCCGCGGTGGGGTGCAGGGCCGTGAGGCCGACAACCTGCCCTCCCGGCAAAGGGGTGATCTCTGGGACGCAGGAGGGGCTCCCAGTCCCGCAGGGGAGCCCCGGGCGAGCCGCCGACCACAGCTTTTGGGGGCTGGGTGCTCTGACAGGGAGGCCCGGGGTGGGGAGGCCACAGCCTGGGGACGCAGGGTAGGCTGCCTGGAGGGGGCACGGCCCAGCCGAGCCCTGAAGGCTGAGTTGGCGCTGTGCCAGGTGCGGGCGGAGTGCTCCAGGCAGGGGGGCAGCAGGTGGACGCGAGTTCAGGTGGAGCCCCCACCCCCCACCCCCCATCATGGTTCTGGCAGAGTCACGAGGGTCCCCCTCCTTCCTGGTAGGGGGACCTGCCCCCACTCAGGGCTGTGGAGAGAGAGGGTCTGAAAGATACAGTGTTGCCCCCAAAGGAGGCTTTGTGTCCGGGCCCCTTTGTGCCTCGGTGCTGCCATCTGTGAAATGGGAGATGGTGCCGGTCAGCCAGGCAGGCTGGGGAGGGGACACGGGTGCGGGGCCAGCGGCTGCAGTGGAACTGGACACAAGCACGGGTGTTAAGGAGCTCGCCCGGGTCCTGCAGGGCAGGAGTGGTGGGGCCAGGACAGGGCGGGGAAGGCTCCGATGCCCAGGGGGCTGTGGCCTCTGTCCCGGCCCACTCGGCCTCTTCCATCCACTGGGCGCCGGGGCAGCCTTGGCCGCGAGGTGCAGCTGCCGGTGGGGGGTTGGGGGGCACTGCAGGCGCCAGTGCGGTGTGCGGGTGCGAGTGGCCCTGAGGCCGTGACTCACGGCCCCCACCCCCAGCACACCCTGCCGCGTGGGACCGGCGGTGAGAAACGCAGGCCTGGGAGCGGCTCTCGTTCTGATTAGCCCGGGGAGCGTTGCCCCCGAGAAGCCCTCTTTCGAGGAGACGTGCGTGCGAGGATGTTCCGGGTCTGGTCTCCCAGCTGGGCTGGGAGATTTCCTGGGAAAATCGGCGTTTCTCCTCGGCAGGCACTGTCAGTGGCCTTTGGCCTGCAGAAAAGGGCAGGGAAGTCTCAGGCCCCTTGACTTAGGGGGACAAGGGCCGGCAGAGCTCTGGTCTGGGACTGGGGGTCAGAGCAGTGGGGGTGGGAGCCGAGAGCCGGCCCCGCCCTCACTGCCCTGCATGTCCTGGGCTTGCTCAATCCCGCTGAGTCATCTGAGAACCATCCCGGAGACCCTTGTCCTCGCAGCTGCCCTCCCGCCGGCCCCGGCCGGCTCTGTCCTCCGGCTCCCTGGCAGCTGCTCAGGGCCCCTTTTGCCTGCCCTGGGCAGCAGATAGTCCCAGCCCTGCCGGAGTGCCCCGGCCGTCCCCAGGCCCCACCCAGGCTCCCCTCTTCTTCCCAACGACAGCGCTGCCCACTGAGCCCCGTCTCCGGCCGTTCTGCCCTCTGCCCGCGCCCCTCACAGCCCAGCCTCTCACGTCCCCGGGCAGCTCCGAACGCTCGGCCAGGGTCTCTGCCCTCCGGGGGCCCCTGCCCTTGGACACTGAGCGTGGCCCTGCCCCTTCGGCCTGCAGCCGCCCCCTCCTGCTGCCTGGGAGCTTCCCCATGGCTGGCTGTCCCCCAGGGGGCCGCGCCCCGGACACCCTCCAGGGAGCAGGACGACACTTGCTCCTGGTCCAAGTGCAGGGCCGACCACGGGCTTGGAGCACCAGCCCCGCCGGCCACCCCCGTTCCCCCACGCACAGAGAGACCAGCCCGCATCAGACCCGACGCCCCGCAGTGTCCCTGATGGTACTGTAACACACTGGTGATGAAGGTGACAGTGACCATAGCGGGTTGCTGGGAGCAGCGGGCACCTCACCCTGCTGCGTCTCCTTTACGAGATGCCCTGTCGCCTGCCTGGTCCAGAGCTTGCTCTGTCCCCCTCGCTGTGCGCTAGCTCCCGGGCGGGGGGTGTCCTGTTCGTGGCTGCCTCCCGGGCGGGGGGTGTCCTGTTCCTGGCTGCTCCAGGGCAGGGGGTGTCCTGTTCGTGGCTGCTCCCAAGGCAGGGGGTGTCCTGTTCATGGCTGCTCCAAGGCAGTGGGTGTCCTGTTCGTGGCTGCTCCCAAGGCAGGGGGTGTCCTGTCGTGGCTGCCTCCCGAGCAGGGGGTGTCCTGTTCGTGGCTGCTCCCAAGGCAGGGGGTGTCCTGTTCGTGGCTGCTCCCAAGGCAGGGGGTGTCC
>NC_033669.1:95989905-96022456 GCF_000165445.2 Microcebus murinus
GGCAGGGGGTGTCCTGTTCGTGGCTGCTCCCAAGGCAGGGGGTGTCCTGTTCGTGGCAGCACCCGGGCGGGGGGTGTCCTGTTCGTGGCTGCTCCCAAGGCAGGGGGTGTCCTGTTCGTGGCTGCCTCCCGGGCAGGGGGTGTCCTGTTCGTGGCTGCTCCCAAGGCAGGGGGTGTCCTGTTCGTGGCTGCTCCAGGGCAGGGTGTCCTGTCTGCTCCTCGCCGGCGGTGTCCTGTGTTCGCTGCGGCTCCGGGCGGGGTGTCCTTTTCATGGGGCTGGAGTCCTTCCCGGCAGGTGGTGTGGTAGGGTGGGCTGCTTGGGGTGGTTTGCTGGCCGCCCTGCGCAATGGGTCCTCAGGGATCCGTGCCACTCGCCCGGCTCTCATGGCGGAGGAACGAGGCCTCTGTTGGGGAGGAGAGGGGGACGTGATAGGACCCTCACGTCACTACAAGGTCCGCGGAAGGGGTGAGCAGCAGGGCTTGGGCGTGCCCAGCGCGGGTGGGGCGGCCGTGATGTTCCAGCCGGGCCGCCTTGTCCAGCCGACGCCTCCTGGCCTGTGACTGAGGGCCCACTGGCGAAGCAGACAGGGCAGGGCTGGCGGGCCGCCCTCCCCGAGAAACCCAGCCGGTGGCCTCCAGCTCTCTTGCCCTTCCTCAGTGAACTCGGGCAGTCCCGTTTTGCAGGGATTGCCTCGTGTAGGGACAGGCAGGTGAGCAAAACCTGGCCCGTGCCTGGGCATGGCCACTGGTGGGGACAGCAGGGTGTGTGCCTGGGTCAGCGAAGGGTCCTTGTCCAGCAGCAATGGCCAAGAGACAGACCCGGACCCCAAGGGAGAGCCTGGCCCCTCACAGTCGGTGGTTCCGGCAAATGCCTTGCAGCCCCCCGGGGAACGCGGCCGGGGCAATCAAGGAGGCTCCCTGGAGGAAGCGGCACTGTGAGCTGGGTCTTGAGGAGGGGGCACCTGGAGGAAGGAGCCACCTGCAGGCAGTGGCCGGGGTCCTGCTCTCCCGGGAGACCCCGCCCCTGGGCCTGCGCACTGGAGGGTGCTTCCGCCCCCCATTCCCTTTCAGAATCCTTCACGCCCGACCACAAGCCCCTGATGGGGGAGGCCCCCGAGCTCCGCGGCTTCTTCCTGGGCTGCGGCTTCAACAGTGCAGGTGAGTTCGGGTCCTCCAGCTCTCAGAGCTCCTGGGGGTGGGGGTGGCAGGCCCAGGAGCGGTGAGGCCCCAGTGGCCCTGGGGACAGGAGAGGCCGAGGAGGCTGGCGGGGAGGGGTGCCGTCCGGTTGGGAGGCGCACAGCTCCCCAAGAGAGAGATCGGGGCTTGGGTTGTGCTGCCCCTGGAGGTCTGGGCTTGGGCTGGGCACCCGGGAGCAGACCTCAGCCCTGCGCCCCCCCACTCCCTGCCAGGTATGATGCTGGGCGGCGGCTGTGGGCAGGAGCTGGCCCACTGGATCGTCCACGGGCGCCCCGACAAGGACATGCACGGCTACGACATCAGGCAAGTGCGCCCGGGGCAGCCTGCGGGCAGGGAGCGGGGGGTGCGGTAAACAGCCGGGGCCAACTAGGAGCCTTCCCTGAAACCCCACGGCTTCTCGGGAGAGGCAGCGGGAGGCGGTGCCGAGGGCCCCGGGCTGGTGGCTGCGCCCCGGTTTTTTGCGGTTTCCGGGCTCTCTTGTCCCTGGGTCCTGCCTGACCTGTGGACAGCTCTGGAGTCACCCCCTTACAAGTGGGGAGACTGAGGCCTGGCAGCCGGCGGGGCAGGGCTGGGCTGGGCGGATCGCTAGTGTGCGTGCGGCGCCTTGGGGCCAGGCAGCCCTGCCAGCCGCCCGTGCTGCCCGCTGTGTGGTGACAGGCGGCAGGAGCGCGTGGGACCCGGGCGGGGCGGTTCCCGGTCTGCGGCGAGGGGCAGGGACGCGTCTGTGTGGTGGATGCCGGAGCTGGGTCTGGACCCGACACTCAGCACCCAGAGCTGGGCACGGGCCGGGGAGCTGGCGGCCGCAGCGGGAGGCGTCTGTGGCCTGGTGGCCTGCTGCACGTCAAGGCCGTCTCTTAAAGAGCGCAGGACGGCGACTCAGGCGGGGTCTGGCGTGCGGCCGGCCCGGGCTCCTGCGTCGCATCCCCACGGCGGCCGAGCAGCCCACTCTGCAGGGCTGCCTGGAGGCGGAGGACGGGTGGGTGGGGAAGCTGTCACCGCGCCTCCGCCATCCTCGTCCCTTGCTGGCCTGTGAGGACACTGCACCCTGGGGTGGGGGTGTCTGACCCCACAGGGACAGATGGACACGGAGGTCCCCTGGCTGGTCCCCAGGGTGCCACCGCCCAGCCCATCTGGAGCCAGCGCCGGCCTGTAGCTCCCCACGGCCTGTTCCCCCGTGTGTCCCCTGCTCACGGCCTCGGGGACGGGCAGGGCACGCCTCTGTCACTCCGTCCTCTGACTCCCAGGAAGACACCCTCAGTGGGGGAGGTGCCGGGTGGCCGGGGCGGTCAGAGTCCACGCCGGGTCCACGTGCCCGTCCGGGGGCTGAGCCCGCACCACTGGCTCGGGCCACGGCAGCCGCCTCACACGTGGCTTCCCGTGAGCCCCCTTTGGAGCCAGACAGGTCCCGTCGCGCCAGCCCCACGCCTGTTAGCTGTGTGGCCCTGGGCCGGTCCCTCCCCGTCTCTGAGCCTCTGTTTCCCCATCTGTGAAATGGGAACAAAGGTCAGAGTGCGTCTGAGCCTCCTGCTTGTGGACGCTGCGCCCAGTGCTTGCCGGAGGGTGCAGGTCACGTTGGAGCACGGGCGTCACTTTCAGGGAATGTCCTTGGGGTCCAGGTCAGCCAGGGGTGAGTCGTTCCTCGTTTAACCAAAGCGAGTGGCGGCCCCGGCCCCCTCCTGTACCCCACGCACGCTCTGCCCCTCCCCCGCCAGTCCCACCCTGTCCTCGTGGGCCCTCTCCAGCTCCTGGTCGGTGTCGCCCGGCACAGGTGCAGGCCGGCTCTGCCGTGGCCTCGCTGCGGGACCCCTCCCAGCCTCAGTTTCCTCCCGCGTGAAATGAGCCAAACTTGGGCCCAGCAGCAGGCAGCGTGGGGGTTGACAGGACCCTGTGGGCGGCACTCAGCCCGGCCCACGCTGGGTCAGGGCTCGTGGGCGACAGCGATTATCAGCGCTGGTCAGATATCGCGACTCACGACCCTCACACTGGGGTTCTAGCAAGTGCTAACCCCTGCCCCTGCCAACTTGCTAGAATTATGTGCAAACCAAGAGTCAGTCGGCCCTGACGAGGCTTGGGCAGGCGTCCCTGAGGACAGACACTCCACTGAGGACGCAGCTGGGAGGAGGGCTTGGGAGGATGAGGATGAGTGGGTCCGACAGGTGGGAGCCGCGGGGGCCGCAGCTGCTCTGCCCGCGCGGAGGCCGGGGCCACAGGTGCAGCCTTGGAGCCGCTGAGTGCAGAGGGAAACAGCGGGGGGCCCGAGGGTTGGAGCTGGACACCCCCAGGCGTTCGGTGGCTGCACGGGGAGTCCACGGCCTCAAGAGACAACCTGAATTGTCACGGTCACACCATCTCTGGCCCCAGGGCCGGATTCTGCAGCTGCTCCCAGACAGGGCTGGGACTTCTCCCAGAGACTCTGCCCCTCCCAGGCCCCCGGAATCTGGAATGGCAGACACGGGGGTCCTTACGAGAGAGGCCCCCACCCCCGGCTCCTCCTCCATGCTGGTGGGCGGGCAGGGGTCTCCCTTGCTGAGAGGGAAGGGACTGGCTTTCCGACATGGCGCTGATCCTAAGCCAAAAAGTCCTTCACACGGACCTTCCCAGATCTCTGGGACTTCTCCCTCCCCTGCCCTGTGGGGGTGCCTGGGACACCCCAACACTGGAACCGGGTAGGAGGAGGCAGCATGGTGGCAGCGAGACCAGAGCCCAGGCCCCTGTCAGGACGGGGCCTCGGCTCGGCCTGGCCTGCGGTGTCCACTCGCTGCTCCCGGCGGCCATCGGGTGGGCACGGTGACGGTGCCGGGCTCCAGGCTGCGGCGGTCAGAGAGCCGGGGGCCCTGCCTGGGGCTGGGCTGATGGGGGGCCCTGGGTCCCTGGCCAGCTGGCAGGCTGTCCTCAAGCAGTAACCAGGCCCCTCGTCCGCGGCAGGCGCTTCCATCACTCTCTCTCGGACGACCGCCGCTGGGTCCGCGAGCGGAGCCACGAGTCCTACGCCAAGAACTACTCCGTCGTGTTCCCCCACGACGAGCCGCTGGCCGGGCGCAACATGCGGAGAGGCCCCCTGCACGAGGTATCCCCCGCACCAGGTCTCCTCCCACCCCCCGCACCAGGTCCGCACAGTCCGCCCACACCCGCACCACAGGATCCCGCCCCCGCACCCAGGTCCTGCACCAGGTCCCCCCTCACCAGGTACCCCCCGCACCAGGTCCCCCCTGCCACCAGGGTCCCCGGCACCAGGTTCCCCTCACAGGTCTCCCCCCGCACCAGGTACTCCGCACAGGTACCACCGCACCAGGTACCACCCCGCCAAGGCCCCGCACCAAGGTACCTCCAACACAGGTTCCCCCCGCACCAGGTCCCTGCACCAGTCCCCCTGCACCAGGTCCCTGCACCAGGTCTCCCGTCCGCACCAAGGTAACACTCAACAGGTTCCCCCGCACCAGGTCCCCGCACAGGTACAGTCCGCACCAGGTACCCCCGCACCGGACAGGGCCCCTGCCCCAGGTCCCCACCCGCATCACCCACGGCAGCCCACCAGGTACGCGCCTCAACAGGTTCCCCCCCGCCACCAGGTCCCCCCCACACCAGGTACCCACCCCCCCGCACCAGGTACCGCCCCGCACCAGGTACCCACGCAACCCAGCCGCCAGGTCCCCCCCGCACCAGTACCCGCACCACGCCGCCCCCTTGCACCAGGTCCCCCTGCCACCAGGTATCCCTGCACCACAGGTCCGCCCCCACACCAGGTACCGCCCCCTGCACCAGTACCGCACCAGGTACCCTGCACAGCGTTCCCCCTGCCATCCAGGTACTCCGCACGCAGGTTCCCCCCTGCACAAGGTACCCCCGCACCATGACCTGCACACCAGACCGCCCACCAGTACCCCTGCCACCCAGGTACCCCTGGGACCAGGTTCTCCCCCCGTACCCAGGTCCCCCGCACACAGGTCACCCCCACCCAGTACGCCCAGACCAGCGTATCCCTCCCTGTAACCAGAGTACCCCCCCTTACCAGTACCACCCCGCACTACAGTAGACCCCCGCACAAGGTACCCTTGCCCACCAGGTAACCCGCGCACGAGCTACTCGCCCCCTCCACGAGGTAACTCCCGCCAAGTACCCCACACCAGGTACCCCACACAGGGCGTAACCCCCAAAGGTACCCCCATGCACCAGGTTACGACCCCCGCACAGAGCTACTACCCCTCACGGAGTAACCCCCACCGCACCAGGTACCCCCCAGCACCAGGTACCAGACTGCACCAGGTACCCCCTGCACCAGGTACTCCCCCAACGAGGGTCTGCCTCGCCTCACAGTACCCCCCCGCACCAGTACCCCTCCGCACCAGGTCACCCCTTGCATGAGGTCCCCTCCCGTAACCGATGTACCCCAGAACAAAGTACTCCCGGCAGACTGGCTCCCCTCCACACCAGCTATGCCGGGACTCCCAGGGCATGCTCGGGCTCTGGGGTGGCGGCGGTGCGAGGGCGAGGCCGCCGTCCCGCTTCCTGCAGCAGGGGCGGGACAGCGCGTGGCTCCGCGCCGGGTGTCTTTGTGCAGTGCGTGCTCTCCGTCCCCCGTGCTGCGGAACTGTTGGGACTTCACTTGCGGGTGGGATGGGCAACACGCCACCGGCCACGCAGACCACGTCTGCTTGTCCTCTCGGCAGGCGGGCGGCCGCCGGGTGGTTTCCGCGTTTCGGTGGCCGTGGCAGCGTGGCCGTGGGCAGCACTCGGCGAGACCCTCTGTCCGTCCTCCTGGGCGCAGCCGGGAGTGGACTGGCTGGCCACGGGGCGCGTGAGTCTGCGAGAACTGCGGGACAGAGCGCCGCGGACGGGGGTTTAGCACGCCGACTGCGCTCGAGAAAAAATTTGTTCCTTGGGAGCATGGCGTTCTATTGTGAAAATAGAACGACAACCAAGAACGAAACAGTCCTTTCTAGTTTAATGGACAATTTATGATGTTTTATTGTTTTCTGCGTGTGAGTTATATAATAGACGCAATTAAATTGTCGCTGTTCATTGTAACGATAAGAACATCCACAAGTGAGATGATCTCGAGCCAGCTGTAGTGACGGGCGCTTCACGGGGCCCCGGGCTCAAAACTAGCGTGAGTTAAATACAACTCACGTGGCAGTTAGTGTGCTAAACACAAGAAATTTGTTTGCTGTCAGTTCTGGAGACTGGGAGGCCCCAGGCCAAGGTGCCGGCGGGTTTGGTGCCTGGCGAGGGCTCCCCTGGCTCGGGGACGGCCACCTCCCGGCTGTGTCCTCACCCAGCGGGGAGAGAGCACTGGCGTCTCTTCCCCTACTGGGGCGCCGGACCTGGGACCCCACGCTTGTGGCCTCATTTAACCTCCATCCCGGCCTCTGAGAGTCTGCCTATCTCCAAATGCAGCCACGCTGGGGCCCAGGCCTCAGCCTGTGGATTTGGGGGCTCAGTCCCTAGCAGATGGGAATCCCAGAGATCGGGGGCCCCAGGGCATGGCAGGGGGTGCTGGGGAGCCCTGAGGGGTGCTGGCGGCCTGGTCCTGGGAGCGGGGGCCTTGGCCGCCTGCCCCCGCCGCCCTCCACGGGGTCTGGGGGTGTGACGGTGCTGCTGTCCCCCGCCAGGAGCTCCTCGCACAGGGCTGCGTGTTCCAGGAGCGGCATGGCTGGGAGCGGCCGGGATGGTTCAGCCCGCGGGGGGCAGCTCCGGTGAGTGGGGAGGGTGGGGGAGGGGAGCCGGCCCGGCCGGGAGGCCGGTCAGTTATTCTGCACGCAGGCAGCCGGCCCTGCCGACCTACCCTTTGGGGCCCTCCGCAGCCCACGCAGGCGGGCGCTGTGAGCAGAGCCGGGGTTGGGGGGCCCCTTCTGCGCTGTCCCCCAGCCCCGGGGGAGGAGGAATCAAGTGCATCTTCCCGTAATTTCATGGTCTATTTCTGGCAGCTCCAGCTGTTAGCGTTTGCTCCGGGGGCGCCGCGTGGGCGGTTTGCACGCTCCCTGAGCTGCGTTTCTTAAGGTTTCGTGGAGTCCTGGCCTCTAGGGCCTCCCCGGGACCCAGGCTGTGGGGAGGAGAATAAAACCATCCCGCTTGGGAACCCCGGGCAGGGCTCTGGAGTGGGCCGTGTGATGCTCCAGGGCCAGCCCAGCTGCCTTCCATCCCCATGGCAACCCCGCCCCAGGACGAGGCCCGGAGCCCAGGGCCTGCCAGGGCGGGCGGGAGCCAGGCTGGCTAACTGGCTAACGGGCCTCGGCTCTGGGTCTGTGTCCTCAGCCGCACTGTCATCGTCCCCTCTCTGGCCCAGGGACGGTGCGGGGAGGGTGGGCCGGGCAGACCCTGCCTTGGGCACAGCCCCGTGCTCCCCCAGGTCTGCCCTGGGCAGGGGGAAGGGAGGGTGGGAGTCAGGAACCCACCCTTGGTCCCAAGACATGCAGACTTTGCTCCCCCACCCCGGAGCCACCTGGGAGCCACCAGGGGACCTCCCCCAGTCCCTGGCGCCTTGCCAGGGCTGCAGCGGGTGGGCCAGGGCCTGGTGGGGGAGGGAAAGACTCCCTGCGGAGACGCAGGTAAAGGCCCCTCCCTGGATGCCAAGGCATGAGCCGGGGGGATGCAGGGCCTGAGGCAGCCACAGCCTCACCTGGGTCTCCCTGCGAAGGGGGGGTGCGGCTCAGGCCAGTGCTCTGGGAGAATCGCTGCACCTCTGTTCACACCTGTGCATGTGCAGAGGGAGGGCCGGGGGCAGGGGGCAGAGGTGGGGGAGGGGCAGGGGGCAGAGGTGAGGGAGGTGCTGGGGGCGTATGAGAGAGGCAGGCAGATCGCAGGGGTGGGGGGCTGAGGCCACGGCAGAGAAGCCAGACCCCGGGGCCCACGTGTCTGCCCAGCTTCACGCTTCTGCTCTATTGGGGACTTGTCTGCAACCTGGGGCAAGGTTTGACCCTCTGTGCCTCAGTTTCCTTATTCATAGCAAGGGTTGCCCTCAACAGGCGTGTGAGGCACGTCCAGCAGGGCTTGGCCCCAAGTGGGCGCCGTGCACCAGCCTCCACAGCCCTCACTGCGGCCGACCCTCACCCCTCGCCCACCTCTTTCAAGAGCCACCCCTGGGCTCTGTCCCACAGCCTTGGCATCGGGCGGGAGGCCTGACAGTGGCCCCCGGGGTCCTCCCAGCCCCACTGCGGTTACCAAGCTCCTCCGCCAGCCTCCTGGGCCCCCAGATGTGGCACCAGCCCCCAGGCCCCCCACCACGGGCGCCATTTGTGCCACGTTCTGTGCCTGAACTCCACACCCCTTGCCCGTGTCACCCCACGCCGTGTCTCCCCTCGCCCGTGTCTCCCCTCGCCCGTGTCACCCCTCGCCCGTGTCACCCCTCGCCCGTGTCACCCCTCGCCCGTGTCTCCCCTCGCCCGTGTCTCCCCTCGCCCGTGTCTCCCCTCGCCCGTGTCTCCCCTCGCCCGTGTCTCCCCTCGCCCGTGTCTCCCCTCGCTCGTGTCACCCCTCGCCCGTGTCACCCCTCGTCCGTGTCCGCTCGTTCCCCTGCAGGTGGGGGCCTGGCCTGTGCGTCCTCAGGCCTCTGCAGGGCGCAGCTGGGGGCGGAGGGAGGGGGAGGCCAGAGGGGCTGCGGTGACACCCCTCTTCCCAGGTCCTGGCGTACGACTACTACGGGGCCTACGGGAACCGGGCGCACCAGGACTACGCCTACGGCCGGCTGCTGGGGGACGAGTACACCTTCGACTTCCCGCCCCACCACGACACGGTGCGTAGCCCCGCCCCGCGCAGGTCCCGGCCCGGCCCTGACGGAAGTGAGAGCTCCGTGAGCCTCCAGCTCTGTGCTCACCGTCCTTGGGCCGACTCGGTTCTGAGGAGGAATCACGTGATGTTCCCTCGCTCTCCTCCCTCCTCCAGCCGGCCTTGGGGGGAACATTCCCGCTCCGGACTGGGGCTGGGGGCTGAGTCCGGCTGGGAGCGGCTCTGAGCTTCCGTCCCCCCTGGGGGTGCGAGCAGGGGGCTCCAGCCGCAGTTCCTGCAGGGTAGACCCCAGACAACGCGGTCCCCAGGGGACGAGCAGAGGAGACCAGAGCGGGAGACGCCGCGGCCTGTGGTCTGCCCACGGTTCCTCCTGCTCCAAACGTGGGCGTGGGGGCCGCTCAGACGGGCAGCGGGAGGCTCACTGCCTCCCCCGAGGGCCCGGCTCCCTCCTTCCGCTGGGTGAGGGTGGCGAGTATTGGGGCCGGGGCCCCCACCAGCGTCCACACTGCACGGCGTGTTGTCCCAGGCAGTTTTTGCAGAGCCAACAGTGCCAGCGTCCAGCCTGGCCCGCCCAGCCACCTAGTCACGCGATCACCGAGGGCCCCTCTGCTGTCCTGTGCACGCCCACACCGGGGACACAGCGGCGGGAAGTGCCACCGCGAGTCTGGTGTGGGAGCAGAGCCCAGGGACGGCCCGGGAGGCGCCCGCGAGGGGTTCTAGCAGGAGCCGATTCTGGGGCTTTGGACGCTGCAGTCACTCGGGGACCCTGTGCCCTACGGGGGGCCCCGCGGGGGGCTGATGCTCTGCGGCCGCCTGGGAACTCTTCCTGCTTTTCAGACGAGGCCCCCACGTTCCCAGTCTGCACCGGGGCCCCGAGAGTCCTGCAGGGAAGAAACTATTTATTCCCATCACTTCCCCCAAAGCTGGCTCTGGCATGGAGTATCCGCTGCCGGCCCGGGAGGGGATCGTGCTGCGCGCGCGCGCCAGGCCCTCTCGGCGCCCAAGTCTCTCGCGGCCGCCTCGCGGGCTCTGTCTGGCACCTCCCGAGGGACTCGTGGCCCTGCAGGAAGCGGGAGCTCGGGGAGATGCCAACTTGGCTTCGCGGCTGCACCAGCCTCCGCAAGCGCCCGCAGCAGTCCCGACGCGAGGAGCGTGCCTGGTTCTCGGCGCTGGCAGCTCCCCAGCCCGGGGAGACGCGTGCTGGCCCAGGAAGCCGGCTGGGTTGGTGACAGCCCCGGCAGCGTCAGCAGAGGCACCCGGCAGAGGGTGGGGGCCCTTAAGGGACAGCGATGCCGGGCGGAGCCGGAGCGGCCGCGCAGGGCTGGGGTCGGGGGGCGGCCCGGGGGTGGTGTGCTGGTGGCGGTTTAACATCCTGCTCCCTGGGGGGACGCGGGGCCCGTTCCCCTGGTGTAAATGCCCCCCAACCCACGGCCGGTTCCAATCCTGGCCGCCCGCGTGGCTCGCTGACCGTGGAGGTGGGGGGGGACCTGCGTGGCCCGGCAGGTATAGTGCCGACATGTCCTGGCTGTGCCACCCCCCGGCCCCAGAGAGCGCCCGGCACGGGAGGGTCATGCCAGCTGCCCGGGGGCGGCAGTGGGTCTGGAGGGAGATGAGGCGGCCCCCGACATGGCAGCTGCCCGGGACCAGGTGGCTGCCGCTGTCCTCATTTTTTTTTTTTCGATAATGGCCACGAGGTGGCCGTCTCTGCTCGCCGGCCGGCGGGTGACATGCCAGCCCCAAGAGAGGGGGACCGGGGAACAACAGCGGATGACAGGAGCCCTTGACAGCCTGGCCGGGGCCTCACACGCCCTGGGGAGGGAAACAGGGGGAGATGCTGCGTGGTTTTCGTAAACCACGTGGTTAAGACATAACTCACACGCCACGCGACCTACCCACTTAAAGGTACAGGTCAGCAACGTTCCTTACTGAGTTCACGGGGCCCTGCAGCTGTCACCACGGCTGGTTTCAGAACGTTTTCGTGTGCTGGCAGAAGAAACCCCACAATGGTCCGCAGTCACCCCCCAGCCCAAGGCAGCCCCTCATCTGCCCACTCTGTGGGTGTGCCTGGCTTGAGCACGTCACGGAAGCAGACTCATAAAGCGCGTGCCCTCTTGTCCCTGTCCTCTCTCACTCAGCAGGACTTTCTCAGGGCCCGCCATGCGGCGGCAGGTGCCGGCGCCTCGTCCCTTTCTGTCCCACACGTGGTGTCTACCACTCCTTAGCCGGTGCACGTTGAGTTCTTTTCACTTTTTGGCTCTTACGCACAGCGCTGCTGTGAACACGCATGGACACGGCTTTGTTTGCATGTATGTGTTTTTGCATCTCGTGGGCGTGTAACTGGGACCGGAATGGCCGGGTCACGCGGTGACTCCGCTGAGCATTTTGAGGAAATGCCAGCTGGTTTCCAAAGTGGACGTTCCACGCCACAGTCCCGCACCGCGCAGAGCGTGCCGGATTCTCCGTGGCCTCCCAACGCCTGCTGCTCTCTGGTGGGCGTGAAGTGGTTTCACGTGGTTTTGATTTGCGTTTTTGTCACGACGGGTGGTGGTGAGCACTTCTCACGTGCATGGCCTGGGTTCAGGTCACGTATCAGACCTAGAACACGCGGAGGTTTCCTCCGCCCCGTAGTGGTGGTCTCGTTTTCTGCATGGCATCGTTTGCAGCACAACCTGTTGAATTTTGATGGTGACCGATTCGTCCGTATTTTTCCCTTTTGCCACTTGTGCTTTTGGTGTCACGTCTAAGAAACTAAACCGAGGTCACAGAAATGTACTCTTATGTTTTCTTCTAAGAGTTTTATAGTTCTAGCTCTTTCACTTAGCTCTAGGAGCCATTAGAATTCATTTTTCTGCACAGCGTGAGGAAGGGGTCCACCCTCATCCTTCTGCACGTGGCTGTCCTGTTACCCCGGCACAGTTTGCTGGAAAGACTGCTTTCCCCGTGGAATTGTCTTGGCACCCTGGTGGGAAATCAACTGGCCGTAAATGCAAGGGTTTATTTCTGGACTCTCAGTTCTGTTTCCTTCGTGTCTATGTCTGTCTGTATTTAGTGCCATGCTGTCTTGATTGCTGTAGCTTTGCAGTAAGTTTAAAAATCGGGAAGCGTGAGTCCTTTAGCTCTGTTCTTCCTGTTTTTTAATGTTCTGGGTCCCTTGCATTTCCATAGGAATTTTGACGTCAGCTTGTCAGTTTCTTCCAAGAAGCCAGCTAAGACTTTGTTAGGGATTGTGTTGAATCCGTAGATCAATCTGGGATGTGTTGGCGATTATAACAGTCAGTCTTCCATGTCCTGGACGTGGGATGTCTCTCCGTTTATTTTGGTCTTCGATTTCTTTCAAAAATATTTTCTAGTTGTGGAGTACAAGTTTTGCACTTTTTTGTTAAATTTATTCCTAAGCATTTTGTTATTTTGATGATGCTGATGTAAATGGGGTTATTTTATAAATATCCCTTTCAAAATTGCTCATTGCTAATATAGGAATGTAATACTTTTTTGTTTTTTGTTTGTGTCTTTTTTTTTTTTTCTTCTCAGAAGTCAAAATATGAAATGTTTGTGTCTTTATATACTGACCTTGCATCCTGCCACCTTGTTGAACCATTTTATTAGTTCCAGCAGTTTTTTTGTGCGTTTCTTAGGATTTTCTGTGTGTAAGATCGCATTATCTGCAAAGAGGGATATTTTTCTTTTCTTTTCCAACCTGGATGCCTTTGATTTTTTTTTTTCTTGCCAAATTGCCCTGGCTAGGGCCTGCAGGGCAACGTTGGGTAGAAGCGGCGAGAGTGGGCGCCCCGTCTTGTTCCCGATCTTGGGGAACATGTGGTCTGTCCTTGTTAAGTGTGATGTTAGCTCTGTGGTGTCTGGGGCCCCTCGTCTGGGTGAGGGGGCTCCCTTGTGTCCCCAGTTTGCTGTGTGTCTTTATCGTGGACAGGTGGATTCTGTCAAATACTTTTTCTGAGTCTGTCGGATGGTTTTTGTCCCTCGTTCTCCTGGCGTGGTGCGTGACAGCAACCGATGTTTAGATGTCAAATAAACCTCACGTTCCTGGGGTAAATCCCGCCGATGCGGAGTGTGATCTTTTTTCCTCCCTTGTTGGAGGCGGTTTGCCGGGGCTTGCTGAGGACTTTTGTGTCTGTATTCATAGGGGGTATCCGTCTGTCGGATCCTTGCGTCTTTGTCTGGTTTTGGTGCCAGGGCCGCACTGGGCCTCCCGGAATGAACCGGAAAGTATTTCCTGCTCCTGTATTTTTTGAAGAGTTTGGGAAGAATTGGTGTTAACCCTTCCTGGAATGCTGGGCAAAATTCACCAGCGAAGCCGCCTGGGCCCGGGCCGGTAAGAGTTGTTAAATCACGAGTTCACTCCCCTTCGCGTTACGGCTGGGTGAGGATTTCCCGTGGCGGCTTCGTTCTGTCTCAGGGCAAGCGCTTGCGTGTTCCTGGGAACATGTGCGTTTCGCGTCTGGTCTGTTGGCACGTGTCCCCGGCCGTGTCCCGCGGCGCCCGGTGGCAGGGACGTGCGGCTTTCGAGCTGGAGCTGCGCGCAGTGGGTCTTCTCGTCTTCGCCCGTGTGGCCAAAGCTCTGTCCATTTTGTTCTCAAAGAATCAACTTTTGATTTTGCTGATTTCCTCTATGTTTCTATTCTTATTTTATTTTGTTCTACTCTTTATCATTTATTTCTTCCTTCTTGCTTTGGGTTTAGTTTGCTCTTTTCCCAGTTTCTCAGAGTGGAAGGTCGGGTTATGGATTTGAGACCTCCTTCCGTGACACGGGCGAGGGGTGGGGGGTCCCCTCGGCTGCACCCCGGTGTCTGCGTGTTGCGTTTTCATCTCCGTTCATCTCAAAGCAGTTTCTCCTTCCCCTGCGGGTTTTCCCCGACCCCTCGGTTCTTTAGGAACGTGTGGTTTGATTTCCACGTATTTGTGAATTTTCCGATCTTTCTTCTGCTACTACTGATCTCTGATTTAATTTCGCTGTGGTCAGATGACATACGCGGTGTGGTTTCGGTCCGTTTGAGCTACTGAGCCCTGCGCTGCGGCAGGGGACGTGTCCACCCTGGGAACGTTCCCTGTCCCCAAGCGGGCAGGGCTGGGCACCTGCGGGCGGGGCGGGAGGGCTCAGAGCGAGTGTCCTGGGAAGAGCCCCGGCCCCCACGGGCCTCAGGAGGTCGCAGCCCTGGAAGCCCCACCCCAGCTTTCCCCTGCCCCCCGGCCTTTCCAGATCAAGGCGGAGTGCCTGGCCTGCAGAGGGGCCGCCGCTGTGTTCGACATGTCCTACTTCGGGAAGTTCTACCTGCTGGGGCCGGACGCCGCGAAGGCTGCCGACTGGCTCTTCTCCGCGGACGTCCGCCGACCCCCAGGTGGGGCGCCAGGGCTGGGGTCACGGTCCTGTCACGCCAGGGGCCCTGGGCGCTGAGACGACCCGGCAGCTGACCCATCCCCTCCGGGCCACCTGAGCACGCGGCTTCCCCGTCCTCGGCCTGGGCCGGCCCTGCCCAGTCCCCCGCCCAGTCCCCTCTGCCCCAAGCCCAGGCCCTGGGCCCTCGCCACCTCCGCCCCTCTGTCCCTCCGTCCTGGCAACCTTGCTCCAGGAAGGACATACGCCAGCCAGCCCGGAGTCACCTGCCCTGGGACGGGGGCCCCGCCGCCCCCCACGTGGGGCTTCCAGAGTTGAACAGAAGCACAGGACGCTGAGTTAGTGGGTTTTTCAGATAAATAATGAGTGATTTTTCAGTGTAAGTCTGTTCTGAGCAACATTTGGGATACTCCTCTCCCCTTTGGTCACCCGCACACCCTGAAACTCACCCACCCCCGTCTTTAGAGTGTCCCAGGGCTGCGTGGGAGTGTCGCAGACTGCGCGGCTCGCACGGCGGGAGTGTGTCCTCTCCCCGCCCGGGAGCCGGGGTCAGAGTGAGGGTGTCTGTCCCTGAGACTCCGGAGAACCCTTCCTTCCCTCCCTGGCCCCCGGCGGTGGCCGGGAACCTCAGCCTTGCTCTGCTGGCTGCTGTGTCACCCCGGCCTCTGCCTGTTGTCACCTGGCTTCTCCCTGCGTCCTCACCTTCTCATAGGGACGGTCACCATATGGGGTTGGAGCCCACCCCGACGACCTCGTGTGACTTGATCGCATCTGCAAGCCCCTTTTTCCAAACGAGGTCACATTCCTGGGTCTTGGGGGATACGGCTCCAGCATATCTTTTTGGGGGACGCAATTCGACCCATGGCGTCATCTGCCCAGCCAGCGAGCCCACCCCGTCACGTGCACCTGCTGCCGGCCCTGCCGGCCCACGCGCACCTGCTCCCTTCCTCCCGTGTGTCCCCTCCCCCTCCCCTGGGACCCCTCCCCCACTCCCCCCCTCCCGTGCACCCCGCCCCGTCCTCCATCGGCACGGCCACTTGTGCACAGGCATCCGCGGGGTCTCCTGCTCTGCCGGGCCCAGCGCCGGGGCCCAGATGAGTGCAGGATGGGAGCCCTGCGGTGGGGGTGGGGTGGGGTAGGGGTGGGGGTGGCAGCCAGTGTCCAGGCATCTCAGGAAGAACGAAGCTTCCCTCCCCCAAGCAAGACGGTGGTGGGGTGACCTGCCCGTCACTGGCTCTCCCTGGTCACTCGGCCTCTGTGGTGTCCCTGCGCGGGGGCCCTTTCCAGGTCACTCCTGCCGGGGGCATCCGGGCTCCGTGACGAGGCGCCACCCCTGCCGTGTGGCTCTCGGGCTCTGGGCGGGCGCAGACCCGGGTCCTCCTCCCGCCCGCAGGCTCCACGGTGTACACCTGCATGCTGAACCGCCGCGGCGGCACCGAGAGCGACCTCACCGTCAGCCGCCTGGCGCCCGGCCCCCAGGCCTCCCCGCTGGCCCCCGCCTTCGAAGGTGAGAGGGGCTTCTGGGCGCAGCGGGCCTGTGACCGCAGCCCTCTCGGGGGCCGGTGCCCACGGGGGTGGGCGGGACGGGTCGGGACGGGCTGCCGGGGCTGCTCTGTAATCAGCTGTCGCACCGCCGCGGCCGGGCCTGGAGATTGCAGGTCTCGCTTGAGCTAAGTGCAGGGATTGCTCGGGCAGAGACGCCGGGCCCCGCGTACCCGGCGATCGTGCCTTTGAACCTGTCCGCGCCGCGGAGTGGGCGCAGGTTGGGCGTACTCAGCGCGGCTGCCGGAACAGAGTGAGCCAGGAGAAGGCTGTGGTCCCCACCCAGGAAGCCGACTCCTTTCTGACGTGCTGTGTCGGCTTCTGGTGACCCCTGTGACCCCCGGTCTCAGGCCTGGCCGGGTCCTCAGAGGGTGCCTGGCTCAGAGCCCACGCTGATACCCTCTGCCTCCCTCCACTTCTGCTTGCATGCCCTGGGTGACGGGCGGCTCAGCACCTTCGTTCTTTGCTTGTTACCTGAGCCAGGTCTGCCTCCCGTTGCTTCAGCTGCCTGAGCCTGTGTCGTCCTGGGTCACACGGGAGTGACCTGGTCTCTAGTGCTGTAATCCAGCTCCCCTGGGGAGGAGGAAGGAGCAGAGCGGGACTCGGTCTCTTTCTCCAGAAAGGGGCTGTTGCCGCCTCCGAGCCACTGGACTTGCAGAGGGAAGGTGCCGCTGTCCTCCCTGTGCTGCCTGCCGGGGCAGGGACGCGGCCAGCAGGGAGGGCTCAGCCCGTTCAGAAAACCCGGCGGCCTCGTCCTGCCTTGGCCTGACTGTGCTGTGTCCTCAGCGGGGGCCCCCTGGGGGGTCTGAGCCCGGGCCTAGGCAGGGGGGGGCGAGGGGCTGGGGAGAAGGGGGCTTGTGCGTGACTCAGGGCAGCCACTCTCGCATCCATGACGGCTCCTGAGCACCTACTGTGCGCCAGGCTGGGCCTTGGAGGCACCCAGGCGCCAGCGATGAGCCGGAGAAGGTTCCGGCCGTGCGTTTGTGGTGGGAGGACACGGGATCAGGGAACTAGAATAGGGGGACCACGCAGGGTATTAGATGTGGCAAGAGGAAAGTGAAGGCTGGTGGAGGCGGGGGCGGCGGGACAAGGTGGCCTCCCTGCCCAGGGCCTTAAGGGCAGATCCGGGGCTGGCAGGGCCTCCGGGCCTCCGTGGGCGGCTGGAACAGGGCGGGATGAGATGAGCCTGCAGACGCCAGGCTGACGGGGACACGTGGCTGTGTGTGTGCGCGAGAGGGGCCCGTCCTCCTGCCGCAGGTGACGTGGAGGCCGAGGGGCGGCAGGCTCGGCCCGGCACGTGTGCTTAGCCGCTCGTTGCTCCCTTCAGCGGGGCTGTTGCCGGCGGGCAGGCCCGGGGCAGACAGTGCGAGAGGACGACAGGCCGGTGGGGCTCAGGGCCCCCCAGTGGAGCCCAGACAGGTGCAGGGGGAGCGGACAGTGCAGGGGCGGCGTGGGAAGCTGCTGATTCGGGGTGAGGAAGGCTTCCTGGAGGAGGCGGTGTCTGACCTGGGCTCTGAGGGATGGCAGGAGCCGCCAGCTGGAAGCGTGTGCCGTGACGGGCCAGCCCGTGAGAAGGTTGGGGTGGCCTGGGGTGGGGGTGGCCCAGAGCTGCTGACCGGGCCCAGCGGGGAGGCCCAAGAGCGGGACCCCAGTGAGGACACAGGTCACCGAAGCCCCGACCCAGGCGCTGCCCTGCCTGGCTCTGGGACTCGCCTCCCTGGGCCTCAGTTTCCCCCGCAGGGAAGCTGTCAGGTAAGCGCTTTGCAGGCGGAGCCGCCTTGCAGCAGCGCACGGCGAGATGCCTTTCCAGATGGTTCTGCTGGATCCCCGGGGCTGCAGCCCGGGCAGCGCTGAGCCGTGGGAGGCTTGCTCTCGGTGGCGGTGATGGGCATGGGGGAATGAGTCACATCCCCCAGGGCGGCTCTGTGGGTCCCGGGGACGCTGCTCAGCAAGAGAAAACCGCTGCGGCTTTGTTTTATTTTCGGGCTTAAAAAACGCACGCTCCTGCTATGAATATGCATGTGCATTAAATATGTGTGCTTTTAACATGCGTGCTAATTATGCATGCCCTGTCAGATCCATTAGGTCAGAGAGAGCGACGATTCCACGTGATCGAGGCCGTGCACAAAGCAGCTGCCAATCTTAAGAGTTGCTTTGAATGGTCTCTTTTGATCTTTAAAAACATCGCAGACGGCGTCTGTGCCCAGGGAAACATCCCGGCGATGCCGAGACCCACAAGGCAGGTCCACAGCCCCCGCCCAAGCCGGCCGGAGGGGGACAAGCCCCTGGCGGCTCTGCCACCCCTGGCGGCTCTGCCACCCCTGGCCCCGGGCCAACCGCTGGCCTCAGGACCCGGCCTCGGGTGGCCGTGGACTGGCGGGGCCACACAGCAGCAGAGGCGCAAGAGCCACGCGAGTGCACGCGTGCGCAGGGCTGGGCGGGGCGTGTGCATCTGCCGTGGCCCGGGGACGCTGTCCAGCATTCCAGTGTCCTCTCGTGACCCCAGCCCGGGGCCAGGGAGCCCCTGGGGACTGGCTTGTGGTTTTGGCTTCACTCTCCTCTTGTGCTCATTAGCGTGGAGAGGAGAAAGGGAGGAGGGAGCCTGCTGGCACCCTGACCGGCCATTATCCGGTGGGTGCTCTCCACAGCCCCGTGGGCCAGAGGCTGTGGCTCTGCCCATTTTACAGATGAGAAGACGGAGGCTCAGGGATGTGGGAAGGGAGGCCAGCGAGCCGCAGAACTGCCTCTGGGCCTGGACGGCCACGGCCCGTGAGCTTCCCCAGAGCACCCCCCGGGGATGGGGTAGCATCCCTGTGAGGTGTCCCCAGAGGGGGTGGGGGCTTGAGAAGAGGCACCCCACCCCCACAGTCCAGAGGACACTGTGCAGGGCATGGTCCCCGGGCACACCGAGGCACAGGCTGCCACTGCGCTTTGCAGGTGGAGGGGCGGGGGGACTTCCCGGGGAGGTAGTGTCCAGCCGGGTTGTTTGGGCGAGGCATGGCCCAGGCCCTGCAGAGGCAGCCGTGAGTGTGAGGCCCGAGGGCCACCTGCTCGGGACCCGGAGTGAAGCTCGTCAGAGCCGAGTGCCATGTGAGAGCGCAGGGGACCGAGAAGAGGTCTCAGGGGACCGAGAGGAGGTCGCAGGGGGGTCTGACAGGTTCCTGGAGCCGTGGGGAGCCGGGGTGTGACGTGGGGAGACTGGGCTTTAGATGGTGGGCAGGAGGGTGGCCTGGGGACAGGTGGGTCATTCAGGCCAGGGATGCTGCAGCCCACGCTGGGGCCATTCCGGGTGTTCTCTGGGTGTGGGCGTGAGGGAGAGATGGGAGCTGTGGTGACACCAGGGACTGGCCTGAGTGATCCAGAGGCACTTAGAGCTCTGATGGTCAAGGAGGGCTTCCTGGAGGCTGAGGCCTTCGGGGTGGGTCTGGAAGGGCAGGCAGCAATGGGGCACAGGGGAGCACACAGCACAGGGTGTGACGAGGTCAGGAGTGTCCCAGGGCTCGTCTGGATGGGGGGGGAGGGGTGTGAGGACCACAGCCCCTGCCGGGATGCTGCCACCAGGGCTGGGCTCCCCACTCCTTCCTGGCCTGTGCTGACGGTGGGACCTGAACCGTGGGTGGGAAGGAGGAGGGTCCCCAGCTCCAGCTTCCAGGGGTGGCCGGGCCCACCCCAGCCCCGGGAGTGTCAGAGCCCTGCTGGCCAGTCTCTGCTGCTTGCTGGAAAGGGAGAGGTAGCTGTCTGAGTTCCAGTCTCTGCAGGTGGCCAGTGACCACGATGGCACCACGGGGCAGGGCTAGCGGGTGCGGCAGTGCCCAGGCAGGGTCCTCCCAAGCCCCCCACGGCGGGCCGCCCGGAGTGGGGCTGGGGCTTTCCTGCCCTCGTGCCCCAGGGTCTCCTTCCTGATGGCTGAATGGTCACAGCACCTTTGAGCATGGGTACCCGGGTGGCAGCGTGGCCCAGTGGGTGTCCCACAGCTGCGGATCAGAGCCGTACGTGGTTCCACCTTCTCCCACCAAGTGTAACCTCTTGTAATCCCCTCCCCCTCCTCTTTTTTTTCTTTTTCCTTTACCCGAGCTTATGGTCAGTTTTTCTATTCTCATATATTTTATAGTGTTTAGTATTTGTGTCCCTGTTGAGGCCCGCTGTCAGAGCGACGCCCCACTAAGCCTGGGAAATGGCCAAAAAAAGCTGCACGGGAATCCAGGACCTTCGGGCGTGGAAGTAGGAGAGGGTGAAGGTGGCCAGTGGGGACAGTTGAGATGCTAGAGGGGAGAGAGTCCGTCCAGGGTCACCCAGCCCGGGTGCGAGGTGGGACAGAAGCTCCCCAGCCCCTGGCGCGCACTGGCTCTTGACCTTTCTCGGATCAGAAGCCCCAGGAAGCGGGTGGTGGGAAGGAGGAGGGTCCCCAGCTCCAGCTTCCAGGGGTGGCCGGGCCCACCCCAGCCCCGGGAGTGTCAGAGCCCTGCTGGCCAGTCTCTGCCGCTTGCTGGAAAGGGAGAGGTAGCTGTCTGAGTTCTAGTCTCTGCAGGTGGCCAGTGACCACGATGGCACCATGGGGCAGGGCTAGCGGGTGCGGCAGTGCCCAGGTAGGGTCCTCCCGAGCCCCCCACGGTGGGCCGCCCAGAGTAGGGCTGGGGCTTTCCTGCCCTCATGCCCCAGGGCCTCCTTCCTGCCCCTCCCACTGGCGTCCAGGGTAGAGGGGCAGCCCCGCCCCCGCACAGGACTGGGGCCCCTGGAGAGGGGACGAGGGTCTTGCCACCTCCAGCCAGCCGGGCTCTTAACTTCCCCGGCGGCCTGTGGGGGTCCCGTCTCGTCCGGATGGAAGAACTGGGGCCGCAGGTTCAGGGACCCGCCCGGGTGCCGTCGCCCCTAACAGGTTGGGAGGGAGGATAGGGGGTGCATAGAAAGTGGGCACAGGGGACGTCCCCCACTGCCTCCCCTGAGTCAGGGCTTCCTCCATGGCTGCCCCCACCCCGGAGTTGGGGGGCGGGGTGATTCAGTGAGCGCCTGGCCCGCACCAGGCACCAGGCACCAGGCAAGGGTGATGGCTGAATAGTCACAGCACCCTTGCCGAGCGGTTCTTTTAGCCCCAAATTCCGGATGAGGATGTGGAGGCTCGGGGAGGCTGTGCCTGCCCAAGGCCACGCAGCTGTCCAAGGCCACAGAACCCAGGCAGTGGCTCCCCCGGACGCTGGGCTGAGGTGGGCTGCCCTTTGAGCATGGGTACCCGGGTGGCAGCGTGGCCCAGTGGGTGTCCCACAGCTGCGGATCAGAGCCGTACGTGGTTCCACCTTCTCCCACCAAGTGTAACCTCTCTGAACCTCAGTCTATTTTTCTGAGACCCAGGGACGGTGATGGCTTAGCATCCCAAGTAGGATGAACGGGGTGTTCCCTGTGAGGCCCCTGGCCCAGAGCCCGGCCCCACAAGCCCAGAAACAGCCAAGGCACGGAACCCAGAGACCTGGGGCCGTGGAAGTAGAGGGTGAAGGTGGCCAGTGGGGACGTTGAGGCTCAGAGGGGAAGAGTCCGTCCAGGGTCACCCAGCCCTGGGGGCCGAGGTGGGACAGAATCTCCCCATGCCCTGGCGCCACTGGGCTCTTGACCTTTCTGGATCAGGAAGCCCCAGAAGCGGTGCAAGCCTCAGACACCCCTTCTGGCCTGTGCAGGTCCCGGGGGCCCCAGCTCCGCGCCCCAGCGAAGGACCCGAGTTTTGCTCTTCAGTGAGAACACAGGGCCCCTGGGGGGATGCTAATAAGCTCTGGGTTTTATTGTTTACTTTCAAGAAATAGGCGGCCCTCGGGCCACCCTCCCCGTCCCCCTCCCCGTCCCTGAAACCTCTAAGCGCAGGTGCTTCTCTTCCAGGGGACGGCTACTACCTGGCCGTGGGCGGGGCCGTGGCCCAGCACAACTGGTCCCACATCACCACGGTGCTGCAGGACCAGAAGTTCCGGTGCCAGCTGATTGACAGCTCTGAGGACCTGGGCATGATCAGCGTGCAGGGCCCGGCCAGGTGAGGAGAGGGCGCGGCCGAGCACCTGGGCGCACCTGGGCACACCTGGGCACACCTGGCTCCTGGACCCCAGGCCCTCCAGCTGGCCCGTGGGCACAGCAACTTACCAGCCCAGAATGGGGCACTCTGAGTAGTTAACCGCTCTGCTCAACCCAGAGACGGGCTCTGGATAAATAGTCCTCAAAGCACCAGACAGGCGCTTGACACGGGAATCACACTGAACTTCAGTGGCTGGTGGCGGGGGTCCATGTGTCACTGAGGGACCCCGGGGGCAGTGTGGTCTCTGGGTCCCTGGAGCAGCCTGGGAATCTCAGCCACCGCCTCTCGGTGGGCAGAGCCAGGCCCGGGTTCTACCCGCTACGCTGGCGAGAATGTCCTCCTGCCCCTCGCTGGACACCAGCGGACCAGGTCTGCGGGTGGGTTACTCTGTCACTCGTCATTCTGCTACCTCGGAGCTGTGTTCCCCTCCTGCGAGGGCCAGGACCCTGTGAGCACCTGCAGACGCTGGCTTGTGCAGAAGACACTGAAGGGGCTTAGGCAGGAGGCCACCTGCGCAGGTGCGCACTTTGGAGAGCTCCCTCTGGCATTGCTGCGGTGAGGGGGGACCGGTGGTGGGGACAGAGGGCGAGGCACATCGTGTCCATGGCCACCAACGGAGCACCCGTGATCTGAGCCCTGAGCCAGCATCTCCAATCCCAGTCGCAGGTGGTGGTGGCAGCAATGGTGTTTCCTATTGGCATTGCTGAAGAAGGTGAGGCCCAGAGCGGCAGAGACATCTGCCCAAGGTCACACAGCTAGCAAGTGGCCATGGCCCCGCTGAGCTCTCAGAAACCCACACGCTCCTACTGCTGCCCTCCTCGCAGTTACTGTGTCTCCCTCAAAATAAGGCCGGGTCTTATATTTATTTTTCCTCACGAAGACACCCTAGGGCTTATTTTCAGGGGATGTGTTATTTTTTTTTAAGAACAGTACAACCATCTACATTTATTCAAACACAGTTAAGTCTTCGTCTTCTGGAACATCCATCCTGAATGTCTTGCGACTCTATTTCCTTTAGAACCGTCAGCCCCCATCTCTCATGCCGAGCGCTAGAACTGTCACGGGGCGGATGAGAAGGGCTGCTCAGCTTCTTTCCTGCTCCGCGGCGACACGCACGGGCTGTGCAGATGCTGCGCAGCCACGCCCGTCACTAGGGCTGATTTCCGGGGTAGGGCTTCTATTGCACACATGCTTAGACATCCCGCTAGGGCTTATTTTATGGGCAGGTCTTATTTTCGGGGAAACACGACTCTGCTCTGGGCCTTCCTCCACTGCCCGCCAGGGCCCAGTCGCGCCTCGGGGGCTGGGACTCCTCCAGGTGCTTCCTGCCATCTCCGCGGCCTCGGGCTGGAGGGCCGTGGGCTCCTTGGGCGGGATGGGGCGGGAGGAAGAGCCTAGAGGGACGGCACTGCCTCTGGGACATGGGGGGTGACAGGGGACACCTTCCTAGAAAATGGCGGACGCGGCTGGGGAGATCGGGGTGCGGGGGTAGTGGGGGGTGGGGAGAAAGCCGCGCCCCAGCAGGAGACCCGAGTCAGCGCCTTGGCAAAGCTCGCTGTGTCTGAGTGGCGTCCTGCCAGCCGGGGTCCTGCTGAGCCCCTGCCACGGGCCCGCCTTCCCTGCACCTTCGCGCTGGCAAACCCGTGGCCCCGGTTGAGCCCTGGCCTGGCCGGTCTCCCCTCCCACTGCGCACGAGCCCGGGCGGGGACCGAGGCGTGGTGTCTTTGCACCGGTGCTGCTGGCCCAGAGGCCGGCAGAGGACACGCCGTGCACACCTGCTCACGGGTGAATAGAACCCGGCTGGTCAAGTACCTTAACCCCGATCCGCTTCCGCCGAATGTTTCACGTGGGGCTGCCCGTGGCAACCAGCGTGTTGAGGTGACATCTGGGCAGAGCCCTGGAGGGAAGGAGGGCTCGAGCCGCGGGCTCTCTGCAGGGACGGCGTTCCTGGCAGGCCCAGGCCCTGGGCAGGTGCACGCCTGCGTATCCGTGGAAGCGCGTCGGGCCGGGGGAGCAGGGCAGGAGGGGTGCGCCCAGAGGGTGGCGGACGGCTCCCGTAGTCCGGGGGCTGTTCCTCCGAGGGACACGTGGCTTTGGCAGAGCATCTGTTGCTGGGCCCGGGGTAGAGGCGGCAGGCCCCAGAGTGGCCCTCGGGAAGCCCCGGCTCTCACTCCTGCCCTGGGTGGGCCCAGTGCCGTCTCTGGGGAGGCGGAGGGAGCTGGTGGCCGAGCTGGGTCCTGGGATGCTCTGGCTTTGGCTTCCTTGGCTTCATTGCCACAGAGAATATGGCTATTTTTACCATCAGGGAGGCGGGCAGGTGGGTTGGGAGTCAGGTAGGCTAGAGGAGCAGGTAGGCTGGAGGGAGTTAGGTGGGCTGTGGGGCAGGTGGGCTGTGGGGCAGGTGGGCTGTGGGGGAGGTGGGCTGTGGGGGAGGTGAGCAGGAAGAGGGGCAGGTGGGCAGGAGGGAGTTAGGTGGGCTGGGGGGGCAGGTGGGCAGGAGGGGACAGGTGGGCAGGACAGGAAGGGGCAGACAGGCAGATCAAGGCACAGCCCAGGGGGACAGCAGCTTCCTCCAGCCTAATTATCAGCCGCCCCAGGCGGGAGTGACAGCTGCCGGGGAGGGAGAGCTGCCTCCTCCTGGAGATCTCGTAACCATCTCCTCCAGCACGTCCTCTCTCTTTCCAAAATAGCCCAGAGTCTTATGTGAACAGTGACGCCGCCGCCGCTGGCTGGCGAGGGCCCGCTCTGAGCTGGCGCTCGGGAAGCACAGAGCATCGTCCGGGCCGTGGGAGGCGCAGCACGAACCGCTGCCCCACAGAACTTTCTGGAAATGCCCCAGAACTGAGCGGCCCCAGTACAGTGGCCGCTAAGCCCTGCGTGGCTGTGGAGCCCCTGAAACGTGGCCAGTGGGGCCGGATCCTTAATTTTAGTGAACTTAAATTCAAATCTCTTCACGTGGCCGGTGGAGGCCACATCAGGAAGCCCAGACGTGGCCGTTCCGTGACCATGACCGGCGCCACGGTACTCTGCGTGTGTCTGCACACGGACTCCTCACGTCGGCCCTGCAGGGCAGCATCACTGCCCCGATCAGCGGCTAGGGGCGAGGCTGGGGGGGTAAGAGGAAGTCGAGGAGCTGGGAGGAGAACCGGGGTCCCTGCTGGGGCGCCCTGCCTCTGGCCACCGCACCGTGGGGGTTGGGGTTAGGGTTGGCCGCACAGGGGTGGAGGTGGGGCCTGCCCTGCTGTGCCACACCGGGGCCTTCTCAGTCCTGCTCTGTGCCAGGCACGCCTGGTGGCTCGCCCCGTTGGCACGGAGCTCCCGGTGCAGTGGGCGGCAGGTACAACCCATGTGAGAGAGACGGCCTGGCGGGAGACCCTGACTCAGGAGTCAGGGAGGGCTTCCTGGAAGAGGTGACAGCTGCACCAAGAGCTGAAGGACGACAAAGGGTGACATGGGGGCAGGGGAAGGGGTGAGGACATGGAGGGGAGCAAGCAGGCACAGTGCCCAGGAAGTGAGGGCTGCCGCAGAGACCTGGGCAACAGCCCCAGTGGGGTCTCCGTGCTTCCGTAGGTGTGAGGGCCTGACTGCTGAGAGGCGGGAGGTGAGGAGGGAAGGAGGTGAGGAGGGAAGGAGGTGAGGAGGGAAGGAGGTGAGGAGGGAAGCTCCGGCCCTCGGGGAGCTGCTGAATGAACCCGGGGGCGGATCCGAGGAGTCTGCACAGACCGCGATGTGCAGACCGCCAGCGCTCGGCCGGTGCTCAGGAGCACTCCCTGCCCTAGAGAGCGGCCGTGGGTGCTCTGGCGCGGCCTCTGCCCTGGGGCCGGTGACAGTCCCCCGGGTGCACGGTCTGTCTCTGGTGCTCCGCCTCCCCCAGTCCTCAGCGCCAGCATCTCACACCCGCTCGGGACAGGCGGGGGCCCAGGTGCCGGGGAAGGTCAGGTCGGGAGGCGGCAGGAGCGTGTTCAGACCCTGCTGGGCGTGGGAGGCGCCGGCTCTGACCCGGCCCGGCCTCGGGCAGGGCTCTCTGCCTCTCTGTGCCACACGGAGGCCCCGAGCCCAGCGTCTCTCGGGGCAGGTGGGCGCCCACCAGCCCCTCCTGGAAGCTCTGCTCCTCCCGACCGTGGGGTTTGGGAGCGTGCGTTGGCGGATGGCTGCCCTGGCCTCGGTTCCGCCTTCCTTTCTAGAGGGTGTCCAGGTCTGGCCTCCACCCCAGGTCCTGCTGGTCCCAGCACGGTCCTGCTGACGGTGGCTTTCTGGTCCGATGGCCTTCGTGGCGTGTGTCTGGCTGGGTGTGTTCGTTAATCCACGCGTGCCGTCTGCCCCGGGATGGGGGTCTTGTCTGTGGCTGCGGCCCCCCGGGCCTTCCCCGCCAGGCCCCCCATGCGCTGGGGGTGGTGCCGGCGGCTGACAGCCACCTCTGCTCTGCCCCACAGCCGGGCCATCCTCCAGGAGGTGCTGGACGCAGACCTGGGAGACGAAGCCTTCCCCTTCTCCACCCACAAGCTGGTGAGAGCCGCCGGGCACCTGGTAGGTACCAGCCGCCGCGTCCCCTGGGTGGTGGGTGGCAGCAGGGGACAAACTTTGCTGGGACCTGGTGGCCCGGGGCCCTCGGCAAGTCCGGCAGCTCTCTGGGCCTCGGTTTCCAACTGTGAAGCAGGAACAGTGGGGGCCAGACTGCCCTACCCGCAGGCGGCTGGGAGCTCAGAGGGTGCAGGGGCCGACGTCACGGCAATGTCCCTGCTCCGCCTGGCACCCCACAGGTACCGACCTGGGAATCGGCCCCAAGGGCAGTCTTAGCAGTCTGCATACCCACCTCTGTGTCCCCCTCCTCAAAAGCACGGGGCAGCCCCCTAAGTCAGAGAGACACCCCAGGGCAGGTCTCCATGTCCGAACACCCTCCTGCCCCGAGCTGCAGACGTGGGAGGAGGGGCTGCTGAGGCGGGAGCACGGCCGGCCCCCGGGGACCACCCCATCCCACCAGCTGCAGACAGTCGGGGGTACAGGCTGCGGCCAGCCCTCCTGGCAGGGGCTCGGGGTCCTGGCTGCAGCTCAGGGCGAGCCTGGCCCCTCCTGGGCTGCTGTTTCCTGAAGCATCATGACCTCGTCCTGACCCCTCAAGGCCAAGGTGAGGATGGTAAAAATGACACAGGCCCCTGTTTGGCTCAGGCCGGCCTCCTGCGTACCCAGCTCGGTTCTAACACGGCACACACGTGTTTCCCCACGTGGTCCTCACGACGTCGTGGAAGGTTCCGGCACAGGGTCCCCGACCTGCATGTGGAAGCAGATATCCCGTGCTCTGGGGCCTCCTGTGCACGGCAGGTGTCTGCAGCCTCCTGGCCCTGCCGCCCCTCCCCCGACGCCAGCAGCACCCCCGTTGTGGCAACCACGGACGTGTCCCCACGTGCTCAAGGTCCCGGGGGCAGGACCTCGGTCCGAGACTGCCCTGGTGTTGGCCTCGGTGTGAGCTGCCCTGGCCGCGGGGACGGCCGGGCCCATGGAGCCCTCCAGAGCTTAGGAAGGAGGAGCGGTCACCCCGTGCACTGGACGTTACCCGAACTGAGCTCAGGGGCTAGGCCGCACACGGCCACGCTGCTCATGACAGCTCCAGACACCAGCACGGGTCGCTGAAACCGGCGTGGCTTGGGGGGGCGGGGCGGCTGGATCTGGGCGCGCCTCCCCCATGTCCACGCCCCGTGTGTTCATCCGTGAGCTAAGTGCTGAGGAAGGCTGGGATGAGGGCCCGGCCTGCGCAGGGCTGCAGGGCCTGGGGGACAAGTCTGCGTCCTGTTAGCAAACAAACAGCGCGGCAGCCAGGGACCGGGGAGAACGGCAGCTGTGCAGCCCCGCGCCGGGGCCAGGAAGCCGGGCCGCCTCTGTCTAGCTTGCTTCCTGCCTCCTTGTGCGAAGCTGCCTGCTGGGACCAGAGAGGGTGGGCTCTGTGAGCGAGCAGCACAGCTCGACCCTGGGCCGCGGTGGCGTCCAGAATGCCCCAACTGCAGCTCGGGCCACCCGCGGGGTCCCTGCAGCGTCCAGCTTTGTTCAGGGCTGAGCTCTGGGGTGCAGACGGGAGGGGGGCAGTGGGAGGCTTGGCGTTGGCTCAGCCCATGTGTGGCTCGGCTTTTGGACGGGCAGAAGGCCAGGCGGGAGCACGCCCGCTCCCATCCTCGAGCCCTGGGACTGGTTCTCAGACAAGGCGGACAGGTGGCCCCAGCCGCCTCCCCTGCCCCGGGGGCTGGCCCTGCCTGGCGGCGGCTGCCTGAATCCACCTGCACCTGCAGGGCCCAGGGGCCAGGCCGGGTCTCAGCCGAGCTGACTCAGAGGCCACGCTTCCAGGGTGACGGGCAGGGCCAGGAGCAAGGCAGGGTGCTGGAAGGCCGTCTCCCGGCTTACCGAGTATACACTGGCTTTGTGCTGTGGCTTTGTAAAGGAGGTACTGTGTTCTGTTTCCGAGCATGACTGTGCACCGTGGGTTTGAGACAGCAGGGCCTGGCGCAGACCTCCCTGCTAGCAAGCCCACCACCTTGGGCACGACCTTGGCCTCCCTGAGCCCACCTCCATCAGCCCCGGAATGCGGGTCGGGGCCCCCAGGCCCCAGGCAGCGCTGCGGGAAGCTGGCCTGTGGCTGGCCGTCTGGCTGAGGACGCGGTCGGAGGCCAGCGCATGTCCCTGTGGAACTCGAGCCTCTCCCAGAGCATGAAGGAGTCCGGGCAGCCCTGCCCCACTGCAGAGAAACCGTGGTTAAAGATTGAGTGCTCTGGGAGGCCGAGGCGGGCGGATTGCTCGAGGTCAGGAGTTCAAGGCCAGCTTGAGCAAGAGCGAGACCCCGTCTCTACTATAAATAGAAAGTAAATAATTGGCCAACTAATATATATAGAAAAAATTAGCCGTGCATGGTGGCGCATGCCTGTAGTCCCAGCTACTCGGGAGGCTGAGGCAGCAGGATTGCTTGAGCCCAGGAGTTTGAGGTTGCTGTGAGCTAGGCTGACGCCACGGCACTCACTCTAGCCTGGGGAACAGAGTGAGACTGTCTCAAAAAAAAAAAGAAAGGTTGAGTGTATGTCCTACGATCTAACGTGGCCTGCGTCTGTATATTCAAAAACCAAGACCAGGACCATCCTACACATACAGTCTGTGCACACGGCTTCATCCTCTGAGAACGTCACAATCGTTCTCTCGTCCCTTTAAATGTTCCCTGAGAGCCACCCGCCAGCGACAGGGACCACGCCGTGGGCTGGGACATGCTCGCTGGGTCCCTTCTCCACCTCGGAAACAGCCCATGGCCCCGCCTCGCGCGGGTCTCCGGTTATCCACCTAAGACGGAGACCAGAGCTGGGTCCACCGAGTCAGAGGTGTCTGAGGGACGTGTCCCGGCTTTCCGGGTCATTCCATGGTGTGTTCTTCTCTGTCCTTTGGTGTCTGCTGGGCCCCTCCCCGTGTGCAGAGCTGCCCAGGTCTCTGGCAGGAGGAAAAGGCGCGCACATGGCACGTGGGGAGGGCGGGCTCCCTTTCAGCCGCCCGGCGCACGTGGGCTGCGGGGGCTCCGGGCAACAGAGCCTAGACCGGCTCTGTTGGGAAGAGCGACCGGCCCGGCCCGCGCAGTCTCAGGGATGACATTGGAGCCATCTACCCGGCACCGTCCGTCAGCTCGGGTCAGACCTTGCTGGACCCTCAGCTGAGTTCTAGCATTTTCCTCTGAACTGAAGGGTCCTTTCCCAGTGCTAAGCCCCCACTGCTGTCCGCCGGCCCTCGCCTGGCTCTCCAGCGTGACTTCTGGACGCGTTGGCCGGGAGCCCGCCGGGCTCAGGGTCCTGCCCTCCGTGGGCACAAGTCCCAGCTGAGCCCGGGCCCAGGAGGGAGCTGCAGCCTCAGCCCAGCCCGCGCGGCCCGGGTGGGGTGGGTGGTGACCACTGGCCAAGGCGTCGGCATGGACGGGAGAGTTTCAGAGAGAGTCGCGGAGGAGGACGAGGTCATGGCAAGAGGAGGACAAGGTGGTGGAGAGGGCTGCCCACTCAGGCCTCGCAGCCCATGTCGTGGGGGGACTCTGCCTTGGACTGACCCCGGGCCAAGCCCCGCCCACTGCCCCGTCCTCCCACCCAGCGCCGCCCCGGCGCCTTGGCACACCTGGAGGAAGGATGCCTGGGCACCGAGGGGACTCTAGCCCGGCCTCGGCCAGCAGCTCAGTCCCCCAAACCCCTCCCCTCCTGCCCCAGCACCCCCAGGGCCTCATCCTTAGGAAGGCCAGTCGACCTCAGAGAGCACACGGTTTACTGTCAGCAGGGCTAAGTGGCCGGTTCTGCGGGGTCACTCGCGCTCATGTCCCTGCACTCTGTGGGGGCAGGTCGGGGACAGGTCGGGGGCAGTGCTGAGGTTAACTGTCTCCACCTGGAGACCCCTTGCCAGTGCGGCACCAGCTTCCCGCCCCGCCTCCTCCCGTCCTCCTGGAGCTCCCGGGAGCGGCCAGCGCGGGCCTGGAGGTGGGGGCTGCACATGTCAGAGGACCCCTCCTGCCCCCGGGGGCTTGGAGTTGCTGGGGGGTTGGGGGGTCCAGCCCCAAGAGGTGAGGGTGGGGACGCCGAGGAGTGGCATGCAGCTGAGGCTGTGGTGGCCGGCCACAGATCCTGTCCTCTGTGGCCACCTGGGGCCCGGGCGAGGTGTGGGCAAAGCAGGCAGGGGCTTTGGTCCCTTGGGGTGTCGATACCACGCATCTCGCTGGCCTGGAAGCCTGTCCGTCAGAGCAGCCCAGGCCATGTTCTCGGGGGTCTGAGCCTGGGACACGTGGCCTCCCAGACCCTGGCCAGTGGGAAGGGTGGGGACTCGGCCCCTGGCAGGACCTCAGGCTGCAGACACTGGGGCCGGCGCCCGCCCTTTGTCCCGTGGCGGGTCTCACAGGCAGGTGGGAGCTGGGACCGGGTCAGCACAGACGCTGCCGGGTCTCAGGGGCCAAAGCCTCCTGTCCCCCCAGCGCTCAGTAGAGCTGGGAGCCAGGAACCTGGCTCAAGACCCGCCCCAGCCTCCCCGGGCCTCAGTTTCCCCATCTGCAACATAAAGCCTAGACAGTGTCGAACAATCCTTCTGGCCCACCCCATTAGTCTGTCCAGACACTCTGGATTCTCTGAATCCAGGGAGAATTTCATCTTCTCCTAAATAACGTCTTGTACTGGCTGAAAACATGCTGACGACTCATCCCTCCTCGGTGTGAAGAGACGCCGGCCGGAGCGTGGGGCTGGGCCAAGCGTTCCTGGGAGATCCGTGGGAGCCCAGCCAGGCAGATGCGGGAGAGGAATGTGGGTGCCTGCGCGGCCGGCGGCCCGCCAGCCGAAAGGAGCTGCAGAGCCCGGGTCCCGGTGGGGGAGCAGAACCCTGCGATGGCCGGCGGCCCCCGCCCCCAGGACAGGTCAGGCCCGAGTCCCAGCTGCACGTCCGTCAGGGCTGCTGTTTTACGCGCATGCCTCTCGGAGCTGCCTGGACCTGCCCCAGGCTTCCTTGATCCTCGGCCCCCCGGAGGCCGAGGCGGCTGGGAGCGGTTACTGTCCACCGCAGCCAGCGGCCCAGCTGTCCTCACTCCCCAAATATTTGCCCCGGGGCCAGCGAGATTCCCAGGGAGGACCCAGTCTCCCGCCGTCTGCAGAGCTCGGCCTGTGCAGACACGGTGTTCCCGTCGCCGAGGACAGGGCCCCTCTGCGCAACAGCAGGCGCCCGGAACACGCCGTGCGGCGCGGCGGTAAAGCGGTCCTCTTCTGAAAATTAATTTCAGCTCGAAAGGAAATTAGATTTCTCCTCCTGACGGCGAGAGGTCCTGGCCGCGGCACGCTGTTCGGATTCGATTAGTTCAGGATGGAGCAGTCTCGCGCCCACGCATGATAGATAAAGTGTGACACGCCAGCCAGAGATGCCGCGGCGTTCACAGGGCGGTCGCGTGCCAACTGGGTCTCTGCCACGCCTGAGAACTCGCTCTGCGGAACGTGCACGGACTTGCCAAGGCCCGAGGCAGACACGTGACGCCGCAAGCAGGTCCGTGGTGCAGCCGAGAAGCACTGGTGGCTGTGGTCTGTGGCACGCGTGGCCTGCCACCACGGTCCAGGCTCCAGTGGGCGACAGTGAGGTCTGCTTGCTTCCTAAAGGCGTAAGGACAAGGCCGGTCGGATCGGGGTTGGGTGTCCCTGAGTGACCCCAGGTGCAGGCTTCAGGGACTCCAGGGCTCAGCAAGGCAGCATGGAGCCCTTTCTCGCCAGGTCCCTGCAGGGCAGCCCGCCGCCGTGGGCTGTGATGCACACAGGTGCCCCGGGGGAACCCAGGGCTTCGACCAGCTGCGAGAAACCTGGGGTTCTGGGGCCAGGGCCAGCGGGGAGATGAGCTGTCCTCTGACAGGTGACTGGAGGTGCGTCTGTGGCTGACCCAGCGGTCCCAAGGACCGGGAGATGGACCCTGAGGTTGACTCCTCCGGGACAGCCTTGCAGATCCTCAGAAAGGTTCAAGGGTACCGAGTGTGGTTTGAGCATCACACGTTTTATTTATTCTTATTCCTGGAAAATTGGTCACCATACAGTCACTGTCCCCACCATCACTGCCACCACCATCACCACCACATCCCAATCATCACTTCCACCACCACCATTGTCACCATCACCACCACCACCATCATCACCACCATCACCACCATCACCACCACCATCACCACCACCACCACCACCA